>SSNR01000569.1:100223-150217 GCA_006937965.1 Callopanchax toddi
CACACACACACACACACACACACACACACACACACACACACCCACACACACACACACACACCCACACACACACACACACACACACACAGTGCTGTTTTAACGCTGGCTGCCCTGTGCGACTGTAATAACTGTCCCTGTGAAACAGACGTGGAACTAGTTTCCTGTTTGTTCGTCACTCTGAGATAAGTCCGGTTGTTCGTACGGATAAAGTTTATTTTCTCAGTTTTTTCCAACTTTATTCAACCAACTAAAACATTTAATCAGCTGATCCGGTCACGAGGCTCCAGTGAGAAGTACAGAAACATAAAGACATAAAGCAGGTTAGATAAGTATCAGTCTGTCTCTATGGTTCTATTAGCATGACACCATCCTCACTGGTAAAGAGGTGAAAGCTTCCTTGTCCAGACAGGAAGTTCTGTGTAATAAGGGGGGGGGGGTGAACACCTAAAGAAAGGAAGGTGTAAAAAGTCCTGGAGAGTCACGACAGCAGCTGGAATCCGTCAGTGTTCTTTTATTGCTGTACATTCTGTCTCTGTCCACAAACAGCACCACACACAGGCCTGGTGGAGTTACTGCAGCGTCATTGTGCTTACGGGGATCATTTCCTGGGCTGTTGCTCCTGAGGTGGATTTTATTTTTCTGATGAAGACGTTTGTGAACCACGAGGCCAGAGCGTGTCAGAAATCAGCTGCTGGGTTCTTCAGGAGCGCCGTCAGAAAGGAGCTCTGAGGCGTTGCAGGAGACGGACTGAGGAGAGAGAGAGTGAACCATAATTACTCCTCCTCCTCCCTCTGTTCTTTAACAGTAATTATATTTCTCCCTGCTCTCTCTCCTCTCCGCCACCGCTCCGTGTGATTCTTCATTCTTTCATGTCCCATTTTTGCAGCAGTTGCGTGGTTATAATTAGCCTACGGAGATGCACAAAAGCTTCGCGGCGTTTCCCCCCTCATGAGCTGTTAGCCTACACACACACACACACACACACACACACACACACACACACACACACACACACACACACACACACACACACACACACACACACACACACAGCCAAAAGCGCTGATGCATCTCTGCTCAGAGAGCTCTAATCAGAGTGGACGCCTGTATGGCTGCGTTAGCCAAAGGACCAGGATTCCCAGGATTCCCACGCCGGTTTCCTTCTCACTGCCGTTTGTTTCATTTATTTGCTCCCCGTAAATTAAATCCTCATTCAGAAGCAGCTCACCCCCCCCCCCCCCCCACCCCCACCACTCCCACCCCAGAGCCCTGCAGGGGGGCAACAATGGGTTAAGTCCATAAGAAGGATGTTTTCAGACCACAGGACGTTGATGTGTCTCTTTTCTCCATGAAGGTCACACTCAGGAACAACATGGCGGTGGATTTAGTCCGGTGAGATCCTAAAAGGATCAGGAACCAATAACAAACCCTGGATCGACACAACTCAGAAAGAAAGAACATTTTGATTCTTTTCTTAGAAAAGTCGTCCATCAAACCACAGATAGATGTGAGAAACGACCCAAACATCAACAGGACAGGACGGTCCATCCACAGGATGTTGGCGTCTCTTTTATCTCAGTGAAGGTCACAGTCGGGTCGGTGCAACAACATGGGCGGACATGGTAAATATTATTTCTGTCAGGCAAAAAAAACCCCATTGTTTCTTCAAAAATGAACCTTTTCAAGAAAAGAAAAAGATGTTTCCATTACGAATCTGAATCCCCAGGTGGCACAACTTCAGAACGACTTCTTGACACTTTAATCTTTTCACCAGTCCTCCATTAGTCCACGATGGATGTGAAACATGAGCTGAAGGCGGTGGAGATCTGAGGTTTGAGCCCAGCAGCGGTGCTGGTGCCTGCTGACTGGGTGCTGCTTGTTTTCCACTCTGATTATTCCACAGATAGAGATCTGGTTTACTGAGATAATAAACGGCGTCCCAGTCGCTGCAGGTCGTCTACCAATCCTCTGCTTTGTGTTTTTAGAATCCGGGAGGTCCGGAAAGCCGCTCCTCCTGCATCATGTCGGCTTACAGCTCTGCTGTTGTCTTTCTCTACATCAGGATGCTTCAATTATAGAATGTTTGTCAAAGGACAAATAACAGTTTATTACCTGGATAAAACTCTCAGAGTGACTTAGAGTTCTCCTTTTAGTGAGGGGCGGGAACCCTCCGGCCCCCGGACCGTTTACGGCCCTCAGAATCCTGTCATCCGGCCCACCTCGCAGGTTCAAACATTTAGTCTTTGACTCATGATGAACCTCAGTGACCACTGGGCTGCACGGTGGAGCAGGATGAGGCAAAAAGATTGAAGGTTCGACTCCCGTCTGATGACGTTACCTCTGTGAAGCTGACCCCCCCCCCCCCCCCCCCCCCCCACCCACTTAAAAACTAGGCAAACAGGTGGGGTGGTTAGTGCTTGGTTTGTGCTGCTTTGGTTTTTGAGATATTAAATATTAATTTATGAGTCATTCTACAGAGGTCATTATCCCACCAGCTTGCTCTAAAATGAACCGGACTGGTCTACTTTTTTAGTGCTTGGTTTGTGCTGTTAAAAGTTTAATTTGTGCTGCTATGGATTTTGAGATATTTAAGATTAAGTTATAGGTCATTCAGGGTTCATTCTGGGGTCACCCTCCCCCCAGTGCGCTTTAAAATAAACCAGTGATGTCATCTAAATTCTATTCTACTTTGTAACCTTTAAATATCTCAAAATCCACAGCAGTACAAGGAAAACTTTTAACGGCACAAATCAGCACAATCACAGCATGAAAAAAGTAGACGAGGTCGGTTCATTTTGGGGCAAACTGTGTTCAGATGATGATGTCATACCCCAAAATAAAACCTGTAATATCTCAAAAACCATAACAGCACAAATGAAACTTTTAACGGCACAAATCAGCACAAACCAAGCACTAAGCACTCCACCTATTTGGCAAGATTTTTGAAATGGGTGGGGGGCTAGCTTCACGGAGAGGTGGTAGAGTACCCAAAAAATGTACTTAAGTAAGAGTAGCACTACTTCAACATATTTTTAATCAAGTAAAAGTAAAAAGTTGCTGTCCCAAAAAATACTTGAGTATGAGTAAAAAAGTATTTGGTAAAAAGTCTACTTGAGTACTGACTGAGTAACATCCATCCGACTTTTTAAAATGATGTCATCAGACAGACAAAAGTATCAAGTTTGGGGGAAATTCTAGAATCTTAAAGGCTAAAATGAAAAACACTGATACAAATACATAACCTGATATCAAAACAGCAAATTTTAAGCAGAAGAAACACTTCTCAAAGTATTTTTAAAATATAATGCAAAAACTTAGTAGAGTTAACTACGTGGCTATAAAACTAGCTATCTATTTAGCTAATTTAACTAGCTAGCTATGTCTAGGTTTTGTGCAAGCTAGATAAAGCTAGCTAGCTAACTAGAAAATGAGAGTAGGAAAACAAAGCTGGTGCAGAAACGCGGTCTCCTTTAATAAAGTGTCTGTCTGGTGTCTTTTTGTTAAAACATGTTTGTTTTTCTGTAAAGTTACTCACAGTAAGTAGAGGATTCAGAGATTTTACTCAAGTAGGAGTAGTGATACTTAACAAAAATAATACTCAAGTAAGAGTAAAAAGTACGGTGTACTTTAAAATGTAACTGAGTAAATGTAACTAGTTACTACCCGCCCCTGGCTTCACAGAGGTGCTGACTTTCTGTCTCGTGCACGTTCTCCACGTGCACGTTCTCCACGTTTCCTCTGGGTTCTCTGGTTTCATTCATTCATTTATTTCGAACACAAGTTTAAATCCTTTAATGCAAAACAGAAACAAAACAAAGAGCCTGAAGAGGAGTAGGTAGAAGTATAATACTTATCTCTACTAGTACTACCCCTTTAACTATTTACAGCATACATTGGTATTACAGATCAGTCCTACTCGATGTTCTGGTGACCTATGGACATAACCAGTACAACCCATAACTGACTCCGTTTCATGGTGACAGCTGATTGGATGAAAGTCTTTAGCTGAATGAACAAACCCTGTGATAAAAACACATTTCTATCTGAGCCGAAGCAGGTTTGGTTTTTACTAATTAGAAAAAAAGTTTAAATAAATAAATAAATAAATGAATTTAACGTAAAAAAAAAAAATCAAAGATCAAATTCAAACGGATGAAATGAGACGGATGTTTCCTCGCTCATCGGTCCTGACTCCGGTTAGTTACCTGTACAGGTGGGCGGGGCTTTTAGTCCTGGCTGCTGTTGATGGATGCTGTGACTGGACTAACTGGTTCTGTATAAAGTGGACGAAGACACGATGAGTCTAAATAAACTACCACACTTTCCCCAAAGCGCCACCAGATTCGCAGACGTCAGAGCTGAGCCCCCTGGTCTGCAGGCTCAGGTTTCACGTCTGTCCTCAGACCTGCAGCTTGAATGGACATCTGCTTGTCCCAGAGGGACAGGACCATCCTGATGTAGAGGACCGGCCTTAGGGTGGGTCAGATCCGAGCCCCTGTAGGTCAGACAGGGTGAGGGTCGGGGTCTTCCTGCTCGGTGGCGCTCATGTTTTCCTGAGGCGGTTCACATCTGGATCCAGCTGCTCGTCACACCCCGACGTTTGATCAAAGCTGCTGTGAACGGGGATCGGCCGGAAACACCCGCCCACGGATGTTATCCCCGTCAGCTGGGTTTGACGTTGTTGTTCTCAGATTTTCTCTGAATTCAGTGTTTTTGTTGTCCTGCTGATGAAGGTGTGACTCCCTCAGCTCCTGGGTGAGGACTGGACTCAGAACCAGGTCCTTTATCTGACTCCTGACCCTGCAGTGGCCATACTGTATGTGACAACATTCTAACATTCTCATCTGTATGCTGTTTTTGAACAAGTCTGCTGTAGATAAGTCTGAGCTGTTGGACAGAAGGACGTGATCTTGCTTTGGAGCAGCTTGTTGAGGCGGTGCAGACTGTTCGGATGCAGAGGTCACATCTTTAAATTGTATCCATGAGAATCCCAGTAAACACAGAGATGCTGTTTGGTTTCCTCTGGCCGACTCGTCTCCCACACAAGCTGTAAAAGAACAATACAGACTTCATCCTCCGAGCCGAGGAGTAATCTGTTTACAGAGCAAAGCGTCTGCATGGAGCCTTCTAAACACCCCAAATGTGCCTAATCTCCGCGCTAAACATCTAAATCTTATTGTGAAGGTAGACACGGTGTAATCCAGAGTTTAGCTCGTGTCTAACCCCCCTGCTCATGAAGAACAGCTGATTTATGTTGGGGGTCTGTTTTTAGGAGACCCTTGTGTTGTGAGGCGGCGCTGCAGCGATGGAGCCAGCTGAGCGTCGGAGTGAAAAGTGAACAGCAGAATCTGACGGCGCTGATGGTGACGAGATGTCTGTCTCTCTGATTAGCCGCCATGTGGGAATGCCGGTGCTATAATTGGCCCCTGAGTGGCGTTCCTGGCTTCTGATTGGCTGCTGAGGGGAATTCCAGCAGCGGAGTTGGGTTTCAGGTTCAGACTTCTGGTGAAGACTTTCACACTGGGTGTCGGTGCTGCTAGACCAGACCTCCAACACAGAGCTGAAAACATGACCTTTAATGTCACGGACACGTGTTCTGTGTTTAGAGGTAATCAGCTGAGCAGGTTGATGTTTCCTCCTGAGTTCATCCAGTAGCTCACTGGGCTGAAACTGGATGGACAGACGGTAGAATGTAGATACATCTATATGAACACAGTCTAAATGAAATCACAGCACTTCAAACTATTTTCCATGATCGTCCTGTAGCTCAGGGGAAGACGCTGTTTGTGAGTCTCATGGGGCGAGACTCGATTGTCCTGAAACGCCATCCTGAAGACATTTGGTCAAACAGCTGGTGGGCGGGGTCAGAAGATGTTGACCAGGGACGGCAGAGACCTGGTGGGGAGGGGATCTCTAGACGGGGCAGGGGGCTCCACTTCCTGTTGCTCTTCTCGTTCTCCAGATGACTCAGCGTTTTGTGCGACAGCGACATCATCGTCCTCCGTGGACCGGTGTGCTCTGTAGGGTGGAGGTCATAGAGGGGAGGGAGGTCACCCAGTGGCTCCAAACATTTCCTGACTGCAGACCTGAGGACTATGACGGACTGAGGCAGGGGTTTGGGGGATGTGGACGTCTTCAGACAGGAGGGGACAGGCTGAACCAGGTTTTGACCCCAATCAAGAAACGATATAGAAACAGATTAAATGGATGGAAAAGACAGAATCAATGAAGAGTTTAAAGTGATGTGTGTACAGATCTATAGAAACACAGGACCAGGCTCAAACCTTTATTAGTCTGAGGTGATAGGTTTAGTAGTGGGGTCTTGGTGGAACCCTTTAGGAACCGGACCAGAACCCATTTTCAACGTGAGTCAGCCTCAGGAGTTGGGGTTAAATCACAGACAGAGTTCCAGTAGAGCGGGTAGAAAACACGTGCAGTCAACTTCACCTTCAGCCATCACAGCGAGAGAGAAACCCTCCGCCCTGCTCCACCCACAGGTCCATCAGCGGCTCCTGATCGTCTCAGGTTTAGACCCCCCCCCCCAAACACAAACATTCACCAAACAGAACAGAGCAGCTGTCGGCGCCATCTCATAAAGTCTGACCAGAACCAGAACCTGTACCAACCATAAAAACACCAACGTCTAACTGTTGGTGAGTCTGGACCAGGTTCCATATCAGCCAATCAGCTGTCTGGACTTGTTCCTGAATTATGTTTCTGCTTCCTGGATCCTGAAGTTGTCCTTCAATTCTGACCTGCTGCTGACTCGTTGTTCAAAACCTTAAGAAACGGGCGGCAATTAAAAGAATGTCTGCAAAACAAACAGCTGACATGATGGACGGACATGATCAGAACGACACCGGAGTGTTAATCTGAGATTCTTCCTGTCAGCTGATTCTTCTTGCTGATGTTTGTTTGGATAAAAACACAGAGCGACTCCAGCTGCTCTCTTTTCCTTCTAGATAGGAAATACATCCGAGTGTCTATATATAGACTCCACTGAGCAGTTTTTACATTGTGTTCCTTGACTGATGACCTTTTCTGTAACCACTCACACACACACACACACACACACACACACACACACACACACACACACACACACACACACACACGTCCCCCGTCTCTCGGGTTCAGAGGTTCTAGATCTTAGTTTCAGTTCAGAGCTGAAGGAGCTCCTCATCGATTAAAGTGTCCAAAACCAGAAGAAGAACCTGAGGAAGAAGACCAGGCTGCAGCAGCGCCGCGCTCTGCTCTGACATTCTGAGGTTCTGTGGAGGCGGCTCTGCAGCCGACAGCGTTTTGGATCTCTGAGTTCACGTTACTGCCGTGACATCTCATTTATCTTCAGCGTTTCTAACAGTTTGTTTATTTCAGGGTTGCTTCGTTTCTTTCATCCGTGCAGCTGTTTTTAGAACATAAACTCCAGGATTCATGTTTTTATTTATGTTTAGCAAATTTTTATCCCTAAGAGACGAGAAAAAAAAACTTTTAATGGATGTTTGGGTCATTTTAAAGTGGCGGTGTGAATAATAATATCTACTCATTTTGACTGGCAGGGTCAAAAACATCCCATCATAAGTCAGTCTTCAGTAGCTGAATATAAATAATGAAATGGATGTTTGGACTAAAAATCGGACCAGTTCACCTGCTTCTGCAGCGCATGGACGTGAATCAAGACCTGCACCTGTTAGTTAACCTCTACATTTAGAACACTTATATTACCCGTTAGCTAACCTCTACAGTTAGAACTCTATATTACCTGTTAGTTAACCTCTACTGTTAGAAATCTATATTACCCGTTAGCTAACCTCTACAGTTAGAACACTATATTACCTGTTAGCTAACCTCTACAGTTAGAACTCTATATTACCTGTTAGCTAACCTCTACAGTTAGAACACTATGTTACCTGTTAGCTAACGTCTACAGTTAGAACACTTATATTATCTGTTAGCTAACGTCTACAGTAAGAAAACTTATATTACCTGTTAGTTAACCTCTACAGTTAGAACTCTATATTACCTGTTAGCTAACCTCTACTGTTAGAACTCTATATTACCTGTTAGTTAACCTCTACAGTTTGAACACTTATATTACCTGTTAGTTAACCTCTACAGTTTGAACACTTATATTACCTGTTAGCTAACCTCTACAGTTAGAACACTTATATTACCTGTTAGCTAACCTCTACAGTTAGGACACTTATATTACCTGTTAGCTAACCTCTACAGTTAGAACACTTATATTACCTGTTAGCTAACCTCTACAGTTAGAACACTTATATTACACGTTAGCTAACCTCTACAGTTAGAACTCTATATTACCTGTTAGTTACCCTCTACTGTTAGAACTCTATATTACCTGTTAGTTAACCTCTACAGTTAGAACACTATATTACCTGTTAGCTAACCTCTACAGTTAGAACTCTATATTACCTGTTAGCTAACCTCTACAGTTAGAACACTATATTACCTGTTAGCTAACCTCTACAGTTAGAACTCTATATTACCTGTTAGCTAACCTCTACAGTTAGAACACTTATATTACCTGTTAGTTAACCTCTACAGTTAGAACACTATATTACCTGTTAGCTAACCTCTACAGTTAGAACACTTATATTACCTGTTAGCTAACCTCTACAGTTAGAACTCTATATTACCTGTTAGCTAACCTCTACAGTTAGAACACTTATATTACCTGTTAGTCAACCTCTACAGTTAGAACACTATATTACCTGTTAGCTAACCTCTACTGTTAGAACTCTATATTACCTGTTAGCTAACCTCTCAGTTTGAACACTTATATTACCTGTTAGTTTACCTCTACAGTTAGAACACTATATTACCTGTTAGCTAACCTCTACAGTTAGAACTCTATATTACCTGTTAGCTAACCTCTACAGTTAGAACTCTATATTACCTGTTAGCTAACCTCTACAGTTAGAACACTATATTACCTGTTAGCTAACCTCTACAGTTAGAACTCTATATTACCTGTTAGCTAACCTCTACAGTTAGAACACTTATATTACCTGTTAGTTTACCTCTACAGTTAGAACACTATATTACCTGTTAGCTAACCTCTACAGTTAGAACTCTATATTACCTGTTAGCTAACCTCTACAGTTAGAACTCTATATTACCTGTTAGTTAACCTCTACAGTTAGAACTCTATATTACTGTTAATTAACCTCTACAGTTAGAACTCTATATTACCTGTTAGCTAACCTCTACAGTTAGAACTCTATATTACCTGTTAATTAACCTCTACAGTTAGAACTCTATATTACTGTTAATTAACCTCTACAGTTAGAACTCTATATTACCTGTTAGCTAACCTCTACAGTTTGAACTCTATATTACCTGTTAGTTAACCTCTACAGTTAGAACTCTATATTACTGTTAATTAACCTCTACAGTTAGAACACTATATTACCTGTTAGCTAACCTCTACAGTTAGAACTCTATATTACCTGTTAGTTAACCTCTACAGTTAGAACTCTATATTACTGTTAGTTAACCTCTATACAGTTAGAACTCTATATTACCTGTTAGTTAACCTCTACAGTTAGAACTCTATATTACTGTTAGTTAACCTCTATACAGTTAGAACTCTATATTACCTGTTAATTAACCTCTACAGTTAGAACACTATATTACCTGTTAGCTAACCTCTACAGTTAGAACTCTATATTACTGTTAGTTAACCTCTACAGTTAGAACACTATATTACCTGTTAGTTAACCTCTACAGTTAGAACTCTATATTACCTGTTAGTTAACCTCTACAGTTAGAACTCTATATTACCTGTTAGCTAACCTCTACAGTTTAGAATTAGATTGATACATTTTTGGTGCTTATGCTAATTCTGCAACAAGAACCTTAGCGTAGTGAGACAGGAGACAGACCCCTACAGTTTAATCAGTTCAGGAGATGGATAGACGATGCAAAAAAAAAAAAAAAAAAAAACCTAACAGGTGCAAATTTGTAAAGATGACTTCAAAACTCCTCAAATATCTCTTTAATGTCTCTAAATTTTAAAACTAGTGAATCACTAGGGGGTTAGTTTGAGTTCTCTTATGTGTCAGTACTAAAGTTCACAACAAGGTAAATATTCTAAAAATGTCACTTTGTGATGCCTCTTCATTGTGTGACCTTATGTCAAACCAATCAATCAGATTAAGGATGGCATTATTTTCTATCACTACATTATCAGACTAAATGTCCACCAAACAACCATCGTGTTTAAACCAGCGGTAACCGTAGGCGGATCTGTCCTCAGTGTTTCGGCTCCTTCCGTTACAACATAATGAATGAATCAGCATGACCTGGACCCAGATTAATTGGCAGGTGTTGGCAGATTAAAAAGTAATCAATTTTAATTTATTTGGTTTGCTGAAGCTGCTGCAGCATCTGAGCAGCAGGCAGGAACAATTTTTGCTCTGCAGCAAAAAGCTGCCAACAACTTTTAATTCACAAATGTGCACAGCATCCAACCACTGCAAACCCAAGAAACACTGGCAACAATCCCCCCAAAACACGTGTAAAATGACCAGTACTGGTCTGGTACTGGTCTGGTAGCGAGGGGGTTGGGACCTCTGGCTTAGAGGACCTGTTGTAATCAAAATATTCAAATAACTAAGTAAAGCTCCAGATGCATTTCAACCCAAAACATCTGTTTGATACAGAGAGGTTTACCAGCTGGTTCTGGATCAGATCAGGTCTGATGTTGAAGGCTGTCCCGCTCTATGATCAGACCATCTTTTCTCTTTTTTACCTGTGTTTTGTTCACCATCGAGCCGTAGAGAGGGGCCAGAAGCGGGGGATCCTCTGGAGGACGGGAAGAATAAAAACTAAACTATGAAACATCCTGAGAACTTGAAGGACCAATGAGAGCGTTTAATGCACTGATGCTGGTTTTAGGGTCGATTTAAAGTAAAAACATTCTCTCACCTGCTGATACAGATTCATAAACCATTAATAATGAACACAATACCTGTCTTATCTGAGCTTCTGATTTAAATTCTTCCTCTGGAGCTAAGAGCTTCCACAGGTCTGTGAAGATCTGCTAGTGAAAATGAGCCGTGGTGCATTCAGGGACTAGAAAACATGTCGGCCTTCTTTGAGTTTACAGTCCTCAGGTGAACTCATCAGGCTGAATGGGATCAGATTCTGAGCTGAGCCTTGGTGTATCTGTAGTTAAAACACAGCTGGATGAAGGAAGTCTGATCAGACCGAGTCCTCCATGAGAGGTCAACCCAACTGTTAAGAGGGTAAAAATAAAAACCTGATCTGTAAAAGCATTCGTTAAACGACTAGTTTGAACCTGAAATGAGTCTTTGTGAGATAAAGGAGACATCAGGAAGGGCTCTCTGGAGGAGCCAGCTGAGGTGGTTCATCTGGTCAGGAAGTCTCCGGGACGCCCCCATGGGGAGGAGTTTCAGGCAGGAGGCCCCCCAGGTCGTCCCAGGACACGTTGCAGGAAGTACATCTCCAGGTTGACCAGTGAACACCTGGGCGTCCCACAGGAGGAGCTGGAGGTGGGCAGGGAGAGGGAGGTCTGGGATTCCCTACTTGATGCTGCCTCTACAACCTGGATAAGCGAGGTGATCCACGGTACAAAACCCCCATGAAGAAGCAGTAAAGATACGATGCACTAAAGTCCATCTCTGAGCACGTTGGTGCTGGTCCAGATCCACCTGCAGCACCACTCTGAACTACAGCTCCTTCACTTGGCGACTCGGGTTTCTTTTTGTGTGCTCTGGTCGATCAGGACACCTCTTACTTCTGATCATCTCGGAGTCATCATGATGTCTCGTTGATGAACAGATGATCTGCTAACCCTAACCCAACTAGAAACTAGCACTAGAGGCTGAAACCTGCACCGGTCAGGACTGAAGCTGGATTTCAGGTTTGGCACTGAGGCGTCCCACAGCTCTTCAACGTTTCAAGAACCTGTGAGGGGGTCTGAGTAATGGTCACACATCGGTACCTTTCTGTGCAGCTTTGTAAATGAACTGTTGTATTTTATATTGTTTTCATGTCATTAGCTCTTCTTTTTTCGTGCGTGCTGCTCTGAGAAGTGCATTTCCCCGCTGTGGATCAGTAAAGTCCTTCTGTTCATGAGGTAGTCCTGACTGGGCCTGCCGGGCGCAGGAGGATGAGTACGACTCAGCAGAGACTCTCCTTGTGTTGGTCAGGAGCGACCTGGGGGGCCGTGCGTCGTCGTCGTCCTGCTGTGATTTCACTTCCTGATGAGGTGGAGTGGATTCACAGCAGGATTCTCTCTCTCTCTCTCTGCTTTCTCTTTTTGCTTTCTTTCAATCTGTTTTGCCTCAGGGGGAACTCTTTGTGTTCCCGAGCACACGCTCACTCTCACAGGAGGAGTTCCTCTCCTCCATGAAAGAGTTCCACCAATAACAAACCCTGGAATTCAGGCCCACGACACACACGCACGCACACACACACACACACACACACTCACTCAGCGTGACTCCTCTCTCTAAATGAAGGCATGCATTCATTAGCAGTCCCCCACAAAACTTTCACTGCTTGGCCTTTGTTGGTGAAGTCACCTTCACCCCCCCCCCCCCCCCCCCCCCCCCCCCCCCCCCCCCCCCCCTCCATCTCTCCACTGGAGTCATCAAAGCTGCAGTTGGAGGTAATCAGATTACTCCCCATTGATTCCCATCGGCGGTGCGGTTCGTGTGGCTCGGATCAGTTGAAGGGTTTTGATGGAGTGCGAGGTTCTTCATGTGAAGAATGTTCCTCCTCTCATCCCGTCTGTCTTTCTGTGTTGTTGCAGATCTCCGAGGCGCTCGTCTCAACAGGACTTCCGAAGCTCCGAGGGACAAACACAAAACGCTGAGAGGAACGGGAAGAATAAAGCCAGGGAGGACAAAAGAGAGAGAGAGGGGGAGCCGGGTGGAAGGGAGGTTTGAAAAGGGGGATTTGCTTTATCTGTCGGGGGTGCATGCTCCCCCTGAGTCCCTCCCCTCCTTCTTGCACATCCTCCTTTTTACTCGTTTCTGCATCAGTGACAAGCGGACAAAAGGCAAAGAATGTGCAGCAAACAGAGCTGGCTGGGTGTGAGCGGGGGCCTGGACGTGAGACTACCCAGGACTAGAGTCCTTCTGCTGGGTCTGGTCCTTGCCGCGGTGGCCTGGCTGCCCCCGCCGACCCACGCGGACATGGAGGTGGACATGTTGAGTGGCATGGTGCTGGTAGAGGCCGGCGGAGAAGGTGAGGGCGTGGGCGGAGGCAGGAGTGAACTGGAGGCCTCCATGCAGTCCTCGCTGCTCCACGACTTCCAGGAAGTGACCGAAGGCCTCCAGGACGAGACGGCAGCAGCTCGGCGGGAAATGGCGCCACCTACAGCATTCCCAGACTCCTCGGCGGTGGTGGGACGGATTTTCCAGATCAAGGTGCCAAACAAGATGGAGGACGTTTACCTGGGTGATGTCATCAAGGTGAGTCGGATCTCTGTGCGGACTTCCTGTATGAGGGCGAATAGTAGTAACTTTAATCAGAAACGGCCTGGTTTCAGTTACGGTGTAGTAGCACCGCCGTACTGACTCTCCTCCGGTCCAGGGTGGGGATCTCTACTACTGAGTCTCTCTGTGGACGGATCCTGTCCCACTCGTCTTCACAGAATCCGGTCTTTTGCTTCTGATTTTCTTTAAAACAGGACATGATGTGCTGCTTTTTGAGATCTTTTAGCTTATTTCTTCACTTCTATTGAAGCTTTTCCAAAGCTGTGTAGACCGTGGGGTATTACTCCTATAGAGCTGATGAAGTCCAGTTTCCCTCCGACGTCATGAGGATGCATCATGTTTCATGCAGGCTGTAGGATCGTCGCTGTCAGTGATCTGTGTTTCATCACTCTGATGGTCCGTTTGGCTGAATGATTCTCTCAGGGGTTCTGGAGAGCCTGGAGAAGAAGGTCAGCTGACTAGAACCTTCTCCAGGTGACCAATCAGGAGTCACGTTCCTGATGAGTTGGTCAGAGTAAACCCCTCTAGATCCTCTCATTAACTGCTCCACATTATACATGATGGCTAATTTTCTCTAAAATATGGACGTCCATATCTGAGGGAGAGGCATTAGTAGCGTCTCCTCCCCCTTCATCCTCCCTTCCTCCTCTTGTTGTCCTCCTTTTACCTGCAGCTAAAGCACATCCCAGCCATTCGTCTCACCCCCTCCTCTAATTGTTGCGACACACTTTATCAAGTCTCTCACTCCCGGCATTCGCCCACCTTTCGTTCCCACTGCCCCCCCCCCTATCACCCCGTCGTATTCCAGTCTTTCATATCCTTCCCCCTCTCGTCACTCCATCACCCCTTGTCGGATCGTATCAATACCATTTCCGGCGACGAGCAGTGTTTCCTCGTGGTCTTAACTGCTCTAATGAAGCTCAGCATGTTTAGACAAACAAGTAGGAAGTGGTTGCCGTGGCGACACTCTGAGTTCTTGTGAAGGAGATGCAGAAGCAGCAGGTCTGAGACTTTAGCTGCCTGTTTCTCCTCAGAGCTTCTTCAGGTGTTTTACTGAGAGAGAGACGAGTTCAGTCAGCTGGTGATG
Source organism: Callopanchax toddi (assembly GCA_006937965.1). Taxonomy (NCBI): domain Eukaryota; kingdom Metazoa; phylum Chordata; class Actinopteri; order Cyprinodontiformes; family Nothobranchiidae; genus Callopanchax; species Callopanchax toddi. Next base: position 114,804 of record SSNR01000569.1, read on the forward strand.
GATCTAACAGCTGATCTGAGACATGCAACATCTCCTCTCTTTCTATCACTCTCATCACTTCATCCTGCCTTCCACTAGTCGCTCTCCTCTTTACTAGTTTAAGGGACAGACCAGTGCTTCACCAGGATGAGGATTAGAATAATTTACCTCCCTGATGTCGTTCTTATGTCGTTTTTCCACACTATAGTGTTTTACTGGGTGCATCTTATTGACCTTTAATTAAACTGTAAGTTAATTGAATGATTTCCAAGATAACATTTAGTCTGCAGATGGTTGTGATGGTAACCTTTGCTGTTCAATTTCCACAGTTTGGTTCTAAAACGGCATGGATGGATGGTTGGATGGATGGATGGATGGATGGATGGATGGATGGATGGATGGATGGATGGATGGATGGATGGTTGAATGAATGCTGCATTTGTTTATAAATCTGATTGATTTGAGCTCTTAAAATCCGTCGGACCATCGAACTGTAGCTGGATGATATTTATTTTTCTGAGATGAGGAAGGAAATTACTTTAACTGTATTGTTCAGTGGTTGAATTTGATTGGCACAAAAGTGTAAAAACCCTGTAGAATAAATAAATATAATAAATTCACCTCTATTTTTGTGCAGACTTAGAACTAAGAATTAATTTATTAAATGTATATCTTCCAAATAACTTTAATGTGTCTATATTTCTGCATCCCAGAAATATCAGACACACCTGCGAGGTTGCATTTTTGGACGAATAATAAGTTTTTAAATATTTGAAGCGGTTGAATGTGGAATCAGCTGTTCTGGCCTGGTTTCATTCTGGTTTGTGAAAGAGGGAGGAACCAGCTGTGTGATGCGCTGAAGTTTGAGCCGGTGGGTAAACGGCCATACCCTGCTTCCCTAGAATCAGGAACAGGATTCTGTTTGATCCAGATTAACTCTGTCCTCTGACACAATGTTTGGATCATTTTAGCCTTCGGAAGGTTTTAAACCATTAAGCCTCAGACTGGATGTTAAGGCTGCTGAACGTTGAAGCTCCTGAACGTTGACAGTGCTGAATGTTGAAATTGCTGAATGTTGAAGTTGCTGATTGTTGAAGTTGCTGATTGTTGAAGCTGCTGAATGTTGAAGCTGCTGAATGTTGAAGCTGCTGAATGTTGAAGCTGCTGAATGTTGAAGCTGCTGAATGTTGAAGTTGCTGAACGTTGAAGTTGCTGAACGTTGAAGTTGCTGAACGTTGAAGCTGCTGAACGGTGAAGTTGCTGAATGTTGAAGCTGCTGAATGTTGACGCTTCTGAATGTTGATGCTTCTGAATGTTGATGCTGCTGAATGTTGACGCTCCTGAATGTTGAAGTTGCTGAAGGTTGAAGCTGCTGAATGTTGAAGCTGCTGAATGTTGAAGCTGCTGAATGTTGAAGTTGCTGAAGGTTGAAGCTGCTGAATGTTGAAGCTGCTGAATGTTGAAGTGGCTGAATGTTGAAGCTGCTGAATTTTGAAGCTGCTGAACGTTGAAATTGCTGAAGGTTGAAGTTGCTGAACGTTGAAGCTGCTGAACGTTGAAGCTGCTGAACGTTGAAGCTGCTGAATGTTGAAGCTCCTGATTGTTGAAGCTCCTGAACGTTGAAGCTGCTAAACGTTGAAGCTGCTAAACGTTGAAGCTGCTGAACGTTGAAGCTGCTGAATGTTGAAGCTCCTGATTGTTGAAGCTCCTGAACGTTGAAGCTGCTAAACGTTGAAGCTGCTGAACGTTGAAGCTCCTAAACGTTGAATTTGCTGAATGCAGCGCTGCAGAGCTGATTATTTCAGGGCCAGTCGTATTGTCTGCCGGATTAATGAAGGTGACTGAAGATTGGTTTTCCTGGCCAGCAGATGAGTGCTCTCCATGGCCTCATTACCAGAGTAATTAGCTGATTGGCTGATGGACTTGTTGGCAGTCTAATTCACCTTGTTCTTTTTCTCTTGTTTTTTTTATTTGAATGCTGAGTCAGCATTGTATCTCTCCTTATCACTCTTGATGCCTCAGTTTTGATCACTTTTGAACCTTTTCGTATTGTACAATCAAAATGTTCAGCTGTTTCAGGATCTTAATGTGAATTTCTTTTACGCTTTTTAGGATATGAAGCTTTTGGCCCATTGGAAATTAATGTAAAATCCTTCAACTGCTTCAGAATCTTCAGAGACTTTGTGCTCTTCAGTTTTTAAAAATGTCAACAAACTTCCACGTAGAAAAATCGAATTTAAAGAGTCAGAATCATCTAAGCTGTCATATATTGAAGCATTTTGACACCTTTAACTGTGTTTGTAGAATCACAGTTAAAGTTTTATTAAAATCTGAGACAAATCCAGATTCTCTCCCCTCTAATGATGTCATCACTTCACTCTGAGGGTTTTTTAAAAACATTTTTTAAAACCTTTGCAAACAGACTGTCATTCCACCCAGGCCTATCCTGGTACAGTGAGTCTAATCTTCTAGTCTAGACCAGATTACTACTTACTATTACTTACGACTTACTATTCTACGGTGTGAGCTGCTGCAGGAACAGAAACACCATCTATATCTATATATCTATAGATATATAGAGCCTATAATTATAGTTCTTTGAAGTAACTCATGATCAAAATGACATCATCCTTTAAAGCAGGTTTCGTTTTTCTACCTGTTGAACTTCAGATGAATATATTTGGAGGGTCACAGCTCTGTTGGGTTATTCTCTGCTCTTTTACTCTCCCTCTGCATCCCTCAACCTTCCAAACCTCTCAGGACTCTCCTCTAATTGTGACTCTATCCTCTGCTGTCCCACATTTAAAATAACATGTTTTCAGAGAGCAGCTGAGGAGCTGCTAGCTGGCAGGGCGGGAGTGGAAAACGGGTATTAAGGGAGGAGAAGGCACAGAGATAAAAACACAGCAGAACATATGAGTCACCGGGTCCGATCGCGAGCGCTGCAGCCAGGTTCTGGTGCCTGATGGCTGCTGACAGTGTTGCTATGTAATTAAACGTACAGCGAGCAGAGCTTTGGGATTCATGTGTTCCAAATTACATCCTCCCTCACATTCATTCATGATTCTGGTGTTTCTGTGGACGCGACTTCCTGGAAAACTGTTTTCACTCTTGTGCTACCAGTCACTGATGCCTCTGGGTTGATTTCCATTCAACCTTTAGTAGTGTTTTAAAGATCCCTCCCAGCCTCTGGAAGGAGCTCCTGATGCAGAACAACCAGACTCTGCAGCAGCTTTTTCTCCCTTCAGGGACCAAACTCCTGAACCCAGTCTGACCCCGCTCCCACCATCCTGATAGAAGTGAGTCGTAACCCTGAAACCTTTCACATTAAATCATTAAACCTGGTGCACTGATGGGTCTTCTCTCCTTATTTACAGTATCTGTCCTCTACACAACCTTTAGTTCTCTTATTGTTCTTTATTTATCATTACCAGCTGTTTCTTTAATGGTTTTTATAAAATCGCTGTTGGATCAAATCCTCGTATCTACAAAAAGTGCAACTTTTAAAGAAATGGGAAAGTGCACTGTCACACGTTCATCCTGACACGTTACCCATAAACCCACTGGTGGATGTGAGCCGACCAGCGGAGCGGATTTAGGTCAGAACGCTGACGGACCGAGGTCGAGGTCTGAGCCTGATCCTTTCAGCACTTACCTCACATTCTTCCTCCTTCACTACTTTTATTTAAAAACTTGGAGCGTTGTTTTTTATTTTACAGTTTTTATGTTTATTTGTACTTTTCTATGTGATTAATACAGTCATTTAGTTTTGACTCCTCAGACGTTCTGGTTACCATGGACTAGTTTCGATGTTTAGTCTGTATCATGAACCTGGTAAAACTGTTTACTTTCATCAATAACTGGGTTTTGAGGCAGTATTTAGTTGTTTGGAGGATTATCTCTGGGTGGACTTGGCGTGTCCCGTGGAGCCTGGCAGCCTCATCGGACCTGCAGCCAGTTTGGTTTCCACCCAAAGGGGAGGCGGCGCTGCAGCGCCACGGGCTGCTGTCATTGGTGCAGAGAGCAGAGCCATGTTTGGTGTGTGTGAAGGTTACAGCAGGTTATTTTTAGAAGCTGATTGTGGAAACTGACAAATGTGTTGAACAAGTGTGTAGGTGCACAAAGGTCATCCGACTGGAGGGGGGGGGCAGCCAGCAGAGACGAAGCGCCTCCAGTCAGGGGAAATTCTGAGGAATGTTTTATGTTTCAAGACATAAAACATTCATCTAGTCCAGGAGTCTGCAACCTGACACCCCCCCCCCCCATGAATATCATTTATAAAGAGCCACAAAGTCAAATTTACCCCTAAAATAAAGAGTTTATGTTCCAATGTGACTTTGATTAGTTTTAGGAAACAAAAGCAATAAAAGAATAAATGTTGTAAAATGACTCAGACCATTTATGGGTTTGTAGAAAATGAATACAATTAGTTTCCAGTTAGAAACAAATAAATCATTAATATCTCTAAAACCGGCTGGTTGTTTAGGACAGAGCGTGTCTCTGTCTCCGATTCAGCACCATGTTTTCATCTGATGTCTAAAAATCTGATTTATTGTTTTAATCTGCAGAAATGTAAAGAAAAGTCATTTTTTGGTGGATTTGAAGTGAAATTGCTCAGATTGTCAGACGGTATGTAAACAGAGCGTTAGGAGGAAGCTAACAAGCTACTAGCTTAAACCCATTAAATAAAAGTCATCCAGTTCTGGTGACAAAATGACAGGAAGTAGAATTAGTCACTCTGCCTGTTGTGAAAATCTAAAGTACTACAGTAAAAGTACTTAATGTGTACTTTAATGTAAACGTGGCTCAGATTCCTGTCCTTCTGGGTGGAAGTCCTTAGAGGGGCTGAGGGGCCGCATGTGGCTCCAGACCCCGTTCCTGATCCCTTCCTGTCAGAACCATCAGTCCTCCACCGCCGTGCCTCCAGCTGAAAAGCTGTCATTGGTTTTCTTTGAAGGTACTGCTGTGCATTGTGGGTAAACATGTTTATGTTGCTACAGTCTTTGCTGAAAACAGCCAATGAGAGTGCGTTATTAGTTGCTGATGGGAACCTACAGAAACCTGAACCCTTGACGTGTGGTCGCTGTAGAGGAGAGCTGCTAACGGTGTCCCGTCAGTCCGGTTAACGCCTGCGTTTGGCTTCAGATAACAACGTAAAGGACTTCTTCCTGTTTCTCCTCTGACTGCTCAACTAAACAGCTCTGCCTCTTCCAAATAGTTGGAGCCTCGTTCTGAAACGAGGCCCTCCATGTTTGGTTTCACCTCAAAGAGAAGGGACTTCCAGCGAGCGGCCCTCGTCTCGCCCTCAGGCTGCCGCGCCCGGCGTCCTCGCCACTTCAGAAGAGGCCCTTCGGTGTCGTGTCTCTCATTATCCCCAAAGCAACGCGTTTAAGGTTTAATGGTTGGTGCTGCTGCCGTCGCTCGTTAGGAGGATGAAGATAGCTGATGTTTTATTCACACAACAAGTGAAGACTGGAGATAAAGGTGAAGACCGTTGGAGGGAAATGAAGTCCGCCAGAAACTGAGGAGCAAATCGAATTGTTGAGGAGTTCCTTTTCTTCTCATTTCAGCAGACATGATAGGAGCTTAACTCTGGATGACACGGGTTTAATTGTCTATTCTTCTCCTACATTGTTGACGTGTCACAGTGGATTTAACGCCGTGCTGTGATTTTGCCCAGAGCTTCGTCTTCAGTGTTCTTCAGCTTGTTTTGCCTCTGAAAATTCAAAGTCGTAGTCGACCCACAGAGAACTTTATGTTGTTGTTTTCTTCTTTCTCTGGTTACATTAACAGATAAAGACCTGGAGCTGAAGGCTGAGTATCAGACTGTTCTCCTGGTTTGGGGTGATTCTCTGGTTTAGGGCTCCTTGGTTGGAGTTTGTATTGATACTGTAGTTCAGAAGCAGAGATGGCTACACCAGAAGCCTCTGATGATGATATGTGAGACAACTGGACATCATTACATCCTGTTTAAAGTGCCCATGATTCCATATTTAAATCTCTTTATATTAAACAGGTGTAATCTTTGATGCCTCTAGATCAGCGTTGCACCATTAGAACTCAAAATACGCTGTAATTATTTCCTAAGGAGCAACTCAGAGATCAGAAGAAAGCGCCACCTTCCGGTTCTGCTGGGTTTCTCCTTATTTGGCAGCCTGACACTTCTGCTGCAGCAGGGGGCAGTGTCCAGTAGGGGGCAGTGTCCAGTAGGGGGCAGTGCCCAGTAGGGGGCAGTGTCCGGTAGGGGGCAGTGCCCAGTAGGGGGCAGTGCCCGGTAGGGGGCAGTGTCCGGTAGGGGGCAGTGCCCAGTAGGGGGCAGTGCCCGGTAGGGGGCAGTGCCCGGTAGGGGGCAGTGTCCAGTAGGGGGCAGTGTCCAGTAGGGGGCAGTGTCCAGTAGGGGGCAGTGTCCAGTAGGGGGCAGTGTCCAGTAGGGGGCAGTGCCCGGTAGGGGGCAGTGTCCGGTAGGGGGCAGTGCCCAGTAGGGGGCAGTGTCCAGTAGGGGGCAGTGTCCAGTAGGGGGCAGTGCCCAGTAGGGGGCAGTGCCCAGTAGGGGGCGGTGCCCAGTAGGGGGCGGTGTCCAGTAGGGAGCCAGTAGGGGGCAGTGCCCGGTAGGGGGCAGTGTCCGGTAGGGGGCAGTGCCCAGTAGGGGGCAGTGCCCGGTAGGGGGCAGTGCCCAGTAGGGGGCAGTGCCCAGTAGGGGGCGGTGCCCAGTAGGGGGCGGTGTCCAGTAGGGAGCAGTGTCCAGTAGGGGGCAGTGTCCAGTAGGGGGCAGTGTCCAGTAGGGGGCAGTGTCCAGTAGGGGGCAGTGTCCAGTAGGGGGCAGTGCCGTCGCGTGAAAGAGAAACTAAACACTACACGGTCTATGGTCTATGACCCCGTCTGTCGGTGGATCACTCAGTGCGTTTACATGCAGATCTAAGTCGAGCTAGATCGGTCTAGGTCGATCTCATGTTAATAAACTGGGAGCCTTTATCCTAGTTTACACGTCTGTTAGAAAACCGAACTCTTAAATGAAGTTCGCTCCACTCCGCTACGATAGGGGGCGCCATGCGCCCTTTCCTGTCGGTCTTCTGCCGGTTGTTTTCTTAGCGTTTAAAAACTCTTGTTCTGAACGCTTCTATCGGACATGAATTTGATGGGGCGTCTTCGTGTACCCAGCGCTGACAAGCTGTCCGTTTGTTTTTGCTGCTATCGTCTTTTACCGCTACTGATTTGTTTGTATTCCCAAAGTCGAGCTACGACCGCATTATCTGGGAGCTTTAACTCGATTAGATACAGTTCCACTTCAGTCGGACTAACGTGTTTACATGCTGTTGAAAAAACTGACTTGAGTCGATTTAAGGCAATAATTCGGTTTTCTAGACTGCATGTAAACGCACTGAGTGACTTCCTGACAGACAGGAGGCAGCATGTAAGGCTGGGAAAGAAGGTCTCAGATACTCAGACCATCAGCACCGGTACCCCCCAAGGCTGCGTCCTCTCCCCTCTGCTCTTCTCCCTCTACACCAACAGCTGCACCTCCAACCACCAGTCTGTGAAGCTGATCAAGTCTGCAGACGACACCACCCTCATCGGTCTCATCTCAGATGTCTGCCTACAGGAGAGAAGTGGAACGTCTGGCGTCCTGGTTCCAGCTGAACACCAGAAGACAGTGGATCTGATTGTGGACTCCAGGAGAGAGTCAGCTCCGTCACCCTGACAGACACCCCCATCACTACTGTGAACTCCTTCCGCTTCCTAGGAACCACCATCACCAGTGACCTCAAGTGGGAAACGACCATCAGCTCCCTCACCAAGAAGGCTCAGCAGAGGATGTTCTTCCTGCTGAACAAACTGAAGGTGCTGACCATGATGATGGTCCAGTTCTACACGGCCATCATGGAGTCCATCCTCACCTCCTCCTTCACTGTGTGGTACGCTGGGGCCGCCGCCAGAGAAAAGCACAAACTGCAGCGTGTTGTGCGTTCTGCTGAGAGGGTGATCGGCTGCAGCCTTCCATCACTCCATGACCTGTAGGTCTCCAGGTCTCTGAGGCGTGCAGGTCGTATCATAGCCGACCCCTACCAGCCAGGTCATGGACTGTTTGAGCCACTCCCTTCAGGCAGCAGGTTGAGGTCCATTCGGACTCGAACCTCCCGCCACAAAGAGCTTCTTCCCCTCTGCTGTTGGACTCTTGACCTGTAGCAGCTCTGCAGCAGTTACTTTTTACTTTTAGCTCATGTCTCCGCTTATCGTTATTATTATTAATATTTCTTGTTACGTCTTTATTTTTATATTTTCAATAGGGATGTCCCGATACAACTTTTTCACTTCCGATACGATACCGATATCGCAGCCTTCAGTATTGACCGATACCGAAATCAATCCGATATAATACATAAGAAAAAGACATGAGAAAAAATGACCAACTGCTTCAATTTGAGTGTTCAGTTTCATCCACTGCCCAAAAGAATGAGGTCATTGCTCTTAGTGACCATAAAAAACAGTACAAACAAAATAAACATAACTTTAATAACAAGCCGAAAACAAATAATAGTTGGTTCACTAAAAGGACGACTACAAGTCCTGCTTTTAATACAGACTGCTGATATCGGAGAGTTTTGATGCAGTCGATATAATCCGATATCAGATTTTTGGAGCCGATATCTGATATTCTGATAGATATCAATATCGGGACATCCCTAATTTTCAATGAACCTTATTATGTATGTATGTATGTTTGTACCAATTCATCGAGTCAAATTCCGGGTCATGTGAAACTTCTCTTACTTGGAAATAAAAAGAATTCTGATTCTGATATTGCGGTCCAGTCAGAGGACTACTTCCTGTTTCTAGAGACTTGACTTGTTGAATTGATAGAATGTTCCTAGAATATGACTCAGACCTCTCTTTAAGGCTTTGATCTTCACAAACGGAAGCAGCTGCAGATATTTGTGTCAACATGACCGCTGGAGGTCTGGTGGTTTTATCTAAGAAGGTCGTTTGTTTTAACATGCTGGTGTTGTAGAGGATAATGGAGTGTGTGTGTGTGTGTGTGTGTGTGTACATGTGTGTGAGAGAGACTGAAGGTAAAGAACAGCAGAACTTCCTCTACTGATGTGGATCTGTGTGCTCTGCTGGCTGTGAGAAATCGAGGGAAGACTTCAGTATTAGTCAGAACCGAAGGCGAGAGTCTGCAGAAAATGAGCTGCATGCTGAGAGAGATAACACACACACACACACACAGACACACACACAGACACACACACACACACACACACACACACACACAGACACACACACACACACACTGATTCTGCTACTAACAAACACACCAATGCACACATTCTTACAAATCTATGTATTTAAAACAATGTGTGCAGTTATTCACTTCACTCCCTTTGTCTTTATATACACACACACACACACACACACAGACACACACACACACACACACACACAGACACACACACACACGTTAGCGTCTTGTTTACACTTTCTTTGTGTTTCTGCTGTCCAGCGTAGAGCAGCAGGACGCGGTGCAGCGTTGTGTTCGTGAAGTTGAGGCTGCTCTGTGAGCGACCGCTGCAGAGGCACAACGCGGCGTGCCGTGCACACTGCGTGCACACTGCGTGCACATCCACCCTGGTGTTTTGCTGCTGATTCCGTGTGGTCCTGTAGAACCGGCCGGGTGTTTGGACCCGTCTGCAGCAGCTGGACCTGAGCAGGCTTCACACACACTTTCACTCAAACCTGATTCAAGCACTTTCAAGGTGATTCTTCAACATTTTCAAAGTGACGACTTACATGAACAAAACCGATCTACTCCAAATGATTATGTCACTTCTCCTGGTCATAAAGGACAGGTTAGTGTTTATTAGCAGACTCTTTTATCCACAGACACTCATGTTAGTGTGACCACTGTGGATTCTGATTTTCAGGCCCGAGATCGATGACTTTTGTTCACTTTACCACCTGATGATTCAGGTGTTCATGCTTTAAGTTGTAATAGTTTTTAGAGATGAACTGTTATGAGGTGAGGAAGTGAAATAATCATTAGAGTCTAAATGTTCATGTGTTCACCACCAGTCAGAAAAACACCTTGAAAGTTTTTGAGAGGTCTTTGAATTTGGTTTGAACTCAGTGAATGTTGATGAATTCAGATCATCAGATTCTAGTCTTCAAATCCTGAACTAACCAGGTCCAAACCAAAGTAAACCTGCTCCGTGTGTGTGTGTGAGTGTGTGTGTGTGTGTGTGTGTTTCAGTACAGGATTTATAGCACTGCGCCTCCGTCATCATACTTTAATGACTAACGGAGGCTGTTTGTGTGGCTTTAAGTGGTGTGTTTGTTTAAAATAACACACACACACGCACACACACACACACACACACACACACACACACACACACACACAGCAGCAGCTCATAATGTCTTCCTTATGCAATCCTAAAATAGATCCATTAATAGGAATGTTTCCTGGACCGTTTCCCGTCTCTGGGAATCTTCCTCCCTTGTGGCTGTAAAACCTCCTGACTCAGGTCTAAAACCTGGACCAGTGCAGGATCCTGGTGCAGCGCCTGGAGAAGTGGAACAGCATCTGAGATGAAAAACTAACTGTTTGGGTTTTAAACCTAAAGCATAGATAAAAGCTAAACGGTATGACCTCAGCGGCTCCAGGATTGGTTCCTGGACCGCCGGTCAACGTGCACGCTACAGATCTAGACCACAAGCACATTTTAAACGGTACTAAACGCCCTGTTGTTCTGTTACTCCTTCATCCATCCATCCCAACCCTCTGCCTCACACTTTCCACTGGATGTTCCACCAGTATTTTCCCGTCTCCTCGTTTCCCTTCCTCCACTTCCATCATCCCATCCCCTCTCTTGCTGCTGCGGCACTTTTTCATCCTCCTCATCCTTCCTCGCCTCCTCCAAAATATGAGGCTTATCTGTTGAGTCGTTCCTGACGAACAATGGCCGTCTTTCTTCATCTTCTCCTCCTGCTCCTGCAACAATGAGCTGCTTTCTTTCCCCGCCAACAGACCCGACGCCTCCTCGTAATATCTCTCTTCAGGAGATATCGTTCTCATTTTCTCTCTCGTTCTTCTTGCTTGACTTCTCTCTTTCTTCCTCTCCGTCCTGTCGTCTCTTCATGTCAGTGTGTCTGACTCTCTTTGAACTTTCTTCACTCAGCGCAGCTCTGTGATTACATGTCACGTTTCTTAGGATAATACTGTGTGTGTGTGTGTGTGTGTGTGTGTGTGTGTGTGTGTGTGTGTGTGCGTGTGTGTGTGTGCATCTTGCTTTAACAGAGGCAGCACTGCTGATGCATGTCATATTACCACAGTGATACTACAAAGAGGATGAAAGCATAGAACACAATAAAGTGTATCTGATGAAACATGGAGACTAGTTCTAGTCGTAGTGAATCCGTCCGTCTTCTGAAGCTGCTTCATCCTCCACAGAGGATCGCGGGGAGCTGGTGCCTAATTCCAGCGGTCATGGGGCGAGAGGAGGGGACACGCTGGACAGGTCACCAGACACGCTGGACAGGTCACCAGACAGGTCACCAGACACGCTGGACAGGTCACCAGACAGGTCACCAGAAACGCTGGACAGGTCACCAGAAACGCTGGACAGGTCACCAGACAGGTCACCAGACACGCTGGACAGGTCACCAGACAGGTCACCAGACACGCTGGACAGGTCACCAGACATGCTGGACAGGTCACCAGACACGCTGGACAGGTCACCAGACAGGTCACCAGTCCATCACAGGGCTGTAGCAAGTCCACCATGTGAAAATAATTCAGAAATATTATAAAAAGTAACTTTAAATACTCCTGGTGGGGAGGGTCGAGGAGGTAGCTGAGGAGGCAGAGAGGGCGAGGAGGCAGCGATGCAGAGCATCAGGATCGTGTTGATAGTGTCTAGCAGCATTTCACTCCTATCACTCTGGTTCCCGTCCCTCTGGCTCCCGTCCCTCTGGTTCCCGTCGCTCTGGTTCCCGTCCCTCTGGCTCCCGTCCCTCTGGTTCCCGTCGCTCTGGTTCCCGTCGCTCTGGTTCCCGTCCCTCTGGTTCCCGTCCCTCTGGTTCCCGTCCCTCTGGTTCCCGTCCCTCTGGTTCCCGTCCCTCTGGTTCCCGTCCCTCTGGTTCCCGTCGCTCTGGCTCCCGTCCCTCTGGCTCCCGTCGCTCTGGTTCCCGTCCCTCTGGCTCCCGTCCCTCTGGCTCCCGTCCCTCTGGTTCCCGTCCCTCTGGTTCCCGTCCCTCTGGTTCCTGTAGCTCTGGTTCCCGTCCCTCTGGTTCCCGTCCCTCTGGTTCCTGTAGCTCTGGTTCCCGTCGCTCTGGTTCCCGTCGCTCTGGTTCCCGTCCCTCTGGTTCCTGTAGCTCTGGTTCCCGTCCCTCTGGTTCCCGTCCCTCTGGTTCCCGTCCCTCTGGTTCCTGTAGCTCTGGTTCCCGTCGCTCTGGTTCCCGTCCCTCTGGTTCCCGTCGCTCTGGTTCCCGTCGCTCTGGTTCCCGTCCCTCTGGTTCCTGTAGCTCTGGTTCCCGTCGCTCTGCCTGACAGATCTCCAGCTGATTGGCTGCCTGTCACTGAGCTGATAGTCTCGGTGCCTCTGAGAGGACAAGACGATGAAAGAAGCTCCGACTTTGAGGAGATTATCAGTCATTTCCTTTTAATGAAGTTGTGGAGGAACATCGTTGGCTCTTCAAACCAGCTCCACTTTATCGCCTTGTCTCCTGATCGTGATTGTGTTCCTCCCTAAATGCTTCAGGTGGACTTTGTGGAGGTGAATGTAGGATGATTTCCCGTAGTAAAGCTCCTGAGTGGTGCTCTGAGGTTATCACTCAGCTTTGAATAAATTAACTTTGATTGTTGCTTTTTGTGTAATGTCTTTGCCTTTACTTGCCCTTGCCACCACCTTAATAGCTTCTCAGAAAGTGGGTTTCTGCCTCCTGTTCCGCCGCCCAGTCCCCCGTGTGTGTCCTTAAAGAAATCCCCCAGAAGTCAGCTTCTTCTCCTCAGGCAGCTCAGCGACGCTGTGTGAGGAGTAAGAAAGGACAAACGGTTCATGATGGTTTTATTTTTATACTCATCAGTTATTAACGGTGAAACAGCAACCTGATGCTTTTCCTTTAACGAAGGCTTCCTCTGCTCCGTGGTAGAACTCGGGCTGGTTCTCCATCCGTGTTACCCTGAAGCTCTGAGGAACATCAGGCGTGCTGCTGGATGTTTATCTCCTCTGGTTCCTCGTCTCATCAGGAATTTGGGTCAGAAAAGTCACAGAAGGTTCTGGATTAACTTTTAACCTGATTGGCAACTAGTTAGAGAAATTAGGAGAAGTCTAATAGATTTGAGTTGGAATCACATCAGAGTGGTACAGAGTCAGTTATGTAAAACCTTTACATCTGACTGGGCTGAGACATGGTGCCTGGTGGTGTAGTTGGTAGAACTGTTGCCTCGCTGGTTTGAGTCCCGGCTGCAGCCTCTGTGTGGAGTTTGCATGTTCTCCTCGTGAATGTTTGGGTTTCCTCCGTGTTCTCCGGTTTCCCCCACAGTTTGGATAAATGATCATGAGTATAAGTGACTGAAGTGAGTTTCCTCCACAGGCTCCGCCTTAGGGAGAGGCTGAGGAGGAGCTCAGACCAGGACCTCTGCTCCTCCAGGGGCTGAGCTGGTTCATCTGTCAGGAGGCCCCCGGGTCGACCCAGAACAACCTGGAGGAAGTTAGTCTCCAGGCTGACCTGGTGGTCCCAGTGGAGGAACTGGTGGAGGTGGATGGGGACTTGGGATGCTGCCCCTCCACCTGGATGAGTGAAGGAATCAGACATTTTGAAGCTGCTCAGAAACCCTGAAACAGGTCGATGTCGGCCCACAGAAAATGATCTCCAACTCTTCTTCTTGTTTATTGCAGCTTCACGAGAAAATGATTCTAACCTAAAATGTATGAAAGCAGTAAAAATGCTTTTCAGTGACGTGTGAGTGTGACAGAGAGGAACAGGTGAGCAGGGTGAAGGCGTGGTAATAAGGAGCGGAGGTGAAGACTAAAAAGTCAGGAAGCATCTGATTGGATTTCTGCTGCTTCCTGTTTAGCGGGGACATGAAGACGTGGACCCTGGTCTCTTCAGGAGCTGGACGTCGGTCTGTGGACCTTGTGTGTCCTTTATGTCTGCTGCTTGAAGGCTGGAGTCTCTTTGTTTCCTCGTGCTGGTTAGAGCGTTAATGATGCGTCCAGGGAGAACCGTCCCTACATAATTTATTAACCAGGATTTATTAGCCGCAGAGTTAAGTCTTAGGGGGGGGGGGTTGAGTTGGTTTGTGTGGAAGCACCGTCTCTCCCCTGACATCCATTTCTCTCCATCAGCCTCCTACCAGCCACGTAATTGGCCAACTTATTTTAATTTTAGTGGAGATTAAATCCAGTCACAGAGCTGCTTCTGATTGTTGGCGTGCGAGGAGTCGGAGGAGGGTACAGCTCTATTTATGGCTGAGGCGATGCTGGAGTCACTGCAGGTAGCAGAGACGTTTGAATCTAAACCGACGGTCGACTGATTTTGTACGTTTTATTAACGTTGAGACGTCGGAGCTTGAGGTAATTCCTGGTCTGTGGTTTCTGTTCCAGGTATCGGAGATGGGGAAGGCGTCCCTCCCGTCCTGGCTGCACTGGGACGCCAGCAGCAGGATCCTGCAGGGTCTGCCTCTGGAGGAGGATAAAGGAGTCCACTACATCTCTGTGACCATCTCCAACCACACTAAAGGCTCCTCGTCCTCAGAGGTGTTTTCTGTTGAGGTGCATCCCGAAGACTACCTGGATCCAGACTCTGCTCCGCTGCTGTCCAACCAAGCGACCGCCGATGATCACGCTCAGCTGTTCACGTGTAGCAACGAGGAGCCGGTCACCGTGCTCACCGTGATTCTGGATGCTGATCTGACTAAGATGAGTTCTGAGCAGAGGCTGGTGCTCCTGGATCACATGAGGGGCTTCTCCGGCGTTGAGCTCCAGCACATGAAGATGCTCCCTGTGGTCAACAACAAGCTGTTTGACATGTCTGCGTTCATGGCCGGGCCTGGCAACGCCAAAAAGGTAACTTAGTCTGGGAACTAATAATGCACGAGTAGTGTTGGTTTCTTGAAAGGGACAGTTTTATGTGTCAGGATACTGAAATAATCCTCCAGTCACCAAACGCCGACTCCCTTCACAAGATGGCTTCACCCACCTCGTCTACTGGTGGAGGTCAGAGGGACCTGGTAGTGTTGGTGCATGGCAGCCCCGCCTCTGTGAGAGGCTGCTCGCTGCAGAACCAGAAGGCGGAGCTGCACCAGGTTCAGCCCCGCCCATTCAACCAATCAGACCCGGCCATTCCATCAGAGTCAGCTCCCACACCTCCCCTGTGATTGACCTGGTTATGTTGGACTGTTACACTGGGCTGTTAGATCCGAGAACGAGGTGTTGCATCTCCGCCGGATCCAGAGCACAAAGTCCGGGGGCGATACAACACTTCATTGTCGGGTAATGCTGCGAGTGTGTCCGCGGAGCTTCGTACAGTGCTCCTGGTCCGGCACAGCTTTGTACTGCGGGTCCGCAAAGCGCTCAGGGTTTCCCCCGGTGCTTTGGCCCACGCCAGGTTAAGCCACAGAGCCCAAGGGCAAAGCTAACAGCTGCTATCAGCAGCTAATGCTACGCTGGGTCTGCAGAGCTACGAGCTGCGGGTTCGCGAAGTGCTAAGGGTCTTCCCCGGTGCTTTGGCCCCCGCCAGGAGCAGCTAACAGCCCCGCTAGCTGATAGCAGCTAACAGCGGCTAATGCTACGAAGCAAAGTGGGCTAGTTCGGCTTTCTCTTTGGCTCACTGTCTCTCGTTGTAGTCCGTATGACAGAAAACGTTTCTCATTCACAAACTAATCCTGTTACAAAAACATGACTGAAACCCCGAGATATTTAATCAATTTTGAGGAGATGTTTTATCCTGAAAACAAGGGGAAACATTCAGTTATTTTCTTGTAAATTCACTCTTTTGCAATAAAGTTATTTTAAAAAAACAGCGGAGGAGGGCTGACCCTGGTTGCAATAAAGTTAATAAAAAAAACAAGTCAGCGGGGCCGTGTAGTAGGATGGGGCTGAACCTGGTGCAGCTCCGCCTTCTGGTTCTGCAGTGAGCACTACTTGGCCTCTGTCAGTGTGTCCAGGACAGCTGAGGCTATGATGTAGCTGATCACTACCAGTGTGTGTGAATGGGTGAATGACTGATGTGTTGTACAGTGCTTTGGGGAGTGTAGCGCTCTATGAATACAGGACATTTATCATTTGTTTGAATGAATTCAACAAAAACCCAAAGGAAATCTCTCCAGATGAACTACAAACACATTTCAAAACAACTAAAACGGAGTCAAAATGCATGTTGTGACGTATTTAGGAAGCTCGACCGGTTTAGTTTTTTGACTGATGCCCAGTGATGTTTGTCTTCTCAGGTGGTGGAGAATGGTGCTTTGCTGTCATGGAAGCTTGGCTGCTCACTGGACCAGAGCACAGTCCCAAACATTAACACTGTCCAGAGTCCTGCAAAAGAAGGCACAATGTCAGCCCGACTGGGATACCCTGTGGTAGGCTGGCACATCGCCAACAAGAAGCCCCATGTCCCGAAGCGGGTCAGGCGACAGCTGAACAACACTCCGACGCCCATCCTGGTGGTGCTTCCTCCAACCACAGTAGTGGAGCCGCCGGTGAGGATTATCCCAACGCTCTCCTCTCCATCTATTGCTGCTCCTACAGAAAGTTCTGCTCCTCCTGTTAGAGGCCCTGTTCCTCTCCCGGGGAAGCCCACAATCAGAGTTCGTGACCCAATTGCACACACTCCAACACTGGGACCGCCTCAACCAACAAGAGTTCTGGAGTCCACCAGCACTGTTTCCATCCACCCGACCATGACCAGGCCTACCTATGTAGAGGCCACGCCCACACTGTCCACATCAACCAAAAAGCCTCCCAAAAAACCCAAGAAGCCCAAAACCACTCCAGTGCCAAGGGAGCCATTCACACCCAAGCAACCTGGTGTCACCGCACCTTCACCTGGTGTCGTCATAGATCCCTACAACGAGGCGCCTGTCCTGAGGAACCCCATCGACCAGGTCAATGCTCTGGTGGGAACCTATTTTGAAGTGAAGATCCCGTCTGATACATTCTTTGACAAAGAGGATGGAACAACAGATAAACTACGTCTCACTCTGAGGCAGAACCACAATGAAGTGGTTGGAGAAGGATCCTGGATCCTGTTCAACACCACCAGCCAGCTCCTCTACGGACTACCAGATGCCAAGCATGAGGGCAAACATGAATATTTCATGCAAGCAACTGATAAAGGTGGCCTTAATGCAGTGGATGCTTTTGAGGTCCGTGTGAACCGCTGGCCTGTCAATGACAGAACCCCTGTGATATTCACAGCTCGCTTCGACGGAGAGCCGCGCTCCGTTACGAACGACATCCACAAGAAGATCCTTCTGGTCAAAAAGCTGGCGTATGCACTCGGGGACAGAAACAGCAGCACGGTGAGCTTAAGGAACATCAGCAAAGGATCAATTGTGGTAGAATGGACGAACACCAGCCTTCCACATCAGCCGTGTCCAAAGGAGCAGCTCATGGCTATGAGCAGGACCCTGGGCAATGCCGACGGCAGACCCTCACAGACCTTCAGGTACGCCATGGAGCCTGAGTTCAAACCCCTGGACGTGAAGGCCAAGGGGCGGGCGAGCTGCCAAACATATTCCTTCATTCCACCAGCAGAGATTGGTACACCAGAACCGCCCACAGTTATATCGAGTCTGGAGACCAACCGGGGTAGCACGGATGATGTTTACCTTCACACGGTCATTCCTGCTGTGGTGGTGGCAGCCATCTTGTTGATCGCAGGCATCATCGCGATGATCTGCTACAGG
The DNA here is from genome assembly GCA_006937965.1 of Callopanchax toddi. NCBI lineage: Eukaryota > Metazoa > Chordata > Actinopteri > Cyprinodontiformes > Nothobranchiidae > Callopanchax > Callopanchax toddi. The sequence goes on from SSNR01000569.1 coordinate 132,691, forward strand.
AAGAAGCGAAGGGGCAAGCTGACCATTGAAGACCAGGCCACCTTCATCAAAAAGGGCGTGCCAATCATCTTCGCTGATGAGCTTGATGACTCGAAGCCTCCTCCATCCTCCAGTATGCCCCTGATCCTCCAGGAGGAGAAGCCCCCCCTTCCTCCTCCTGAATACCCCAACATGGCCACTCCAGAGACCACTCCCCTCAACCAGGAGCTACTAGGGGAGTACACGGCTCTGAGAGACGAGGACCCCAATGCGCCCCCCTACCAGCCACCACCTCCTTTCACCACTCCCATGGAGGGCAAGGGCTCCCGTCCCAAGAACATGACTCCCTACAGATCTCCACCCCCCTACGTGCCCCCCTAAGACTTGTTAAACCCTCCCCTGCAGGGTGGAGGGAAGAGGACGCCTGAGGAACTGTGACAGTTTCTATTCTAGGGGTTTTTATCTGTCTGGACTTTTACTGGGAGAGATGACAAGGTGCTAAAGTACAAAAACAGCTACAGGGAACTTTGGTTTGGGAGGGGCAGAAATGTTTGGGTGGGGGTTTAACAGCCGACAGATGGAGTGACTGGCTGGGACCGTCGGGAGGGACTACTGCGCTAAAGGTAGCCCACCTGCTACAGCAGCCGAAGCCAGACCAGGTCTCTTGGTTTAACCGGCTGCTCAGAAGTAACAACTGGGAGAGGTGCTCTCCCTTCTCGGCATTTCGTTGTTTTCTTAGATTTTAATACTGGAATAAAAATGTATTTTTCTTTCTCTTTATCCCAAGATTTTGAGTTTCTCTGGATGGAAACGTTTGCCTAACAATAATGATTTTTCCTGCTTTGAACCGATAGAAGAGGTGAGGTCATCACCAGAGTCTCTAACGGCCTGCAGACCAGTTCATTCAGCTCGCCTTTTAACACTTTGTCTGTTTTGTTGTCATCCATAACGTCTAGTCAAGCTGAGAGTAACACGGTAGCTCAGAGAGAAGACTTGGTTTTAACGTCTACCTGCTTGTTTGATTGGTTTTTGACTCCTGAACTAACTCCTGGTTTTGTTTCACACCAACCTCCTGCGTCTCCTCTCAGAAACATCTGAACTTTTGGTTTGACCTCTGAATGCCCACGTCCATCATTTCCAAGCCCCGCCCACCACTTCTTTTCATTTAGCCTTTCTTCGTAGGGTTGAGCTGTTACGCCTTAGTTTTTCATTTATAAACATTCATATTTTTTAAAGTCTGGGGACTTTGTGGATTTGAGTCAAATCGTCGCTGTGGGGTTGAAACCACGCATCTCCAAGTTTCATAAATCGGCCTTATTGGTTCCTTCAGCTATTAATGGATTTATGGAAGACTTTTCAGTGAAAAGTGCTTTAAACCGGCTCGTAACCACAGATTATTTATTGTGAGAGAGATTTTTTTTAATGGAAAAGTTCAGGTTTTGGAGATACGAGGTTTTTACCTGACAACGATGATTTGTTTGATTATTTTTTAATTATCAGCGTTTTGATTGAGGTAAAATGAGTAATGGCTTTCCGTAGTCTCCAGCTCTCTAACTGTAATGGATGAATATTTGCTACTGAAACTGTCCCAGGTGGGATTTGTTGACATGTTAGAGGAGCAGTTTGATTATTAAAGGAAACAGCTGATTAGTTGAAACATTTTAACCTATTAGTTGATTTCAGTTACATACATGTTGTTTTCTCTCATCATGGGTCACATATATCAGTGTTTTTTTCTCGTGTGTGTTTGCATTTCAGATGTATCTCCACTATACAACGAGTGAATGACCCATGTTTTATGTATTCATAATGTTCTTTTGACATTTTATGTTTGACTGAAAGTGACCCTTTGCAATAATAACGTGCGGTTGGATCCGCTCGGTCGATGCAGCTCACGAGTGACTTGTAGAGGACGCTGTTGGGTTCTTGCAGGATGCCAAGGCTTTTTTTGCTTATGGAGTGTGCATTGTAATAATAAAACCAACTGGTACCTTAAAACCAACGGCCCCCTCGTCATTCATGACTCATTCTGCCCTTGCAGGTTCTGTTGGGAGTTTTCTGACCGTGAAGAGGTCTGGTCCTGTCACGCTCCTCGATCAAGCTCTGACGGATGTCCAGGGGGAAGCGGTTCGGTCACTGTCTCTTTGTGACACTCCCACTTCGCCCTGGACTGATAAATCAGCCCGTCTGAAGTCCAGGGGAGGTTTCACCTCCCAGACCAGACCAGACCGCGTCCTGCTGCCTGGGACCTTCAACTTTATTTAGAAGGCACTTTAGATACTATCAGTACAAAGTACGTACAACATGAAGTACATGGTGAGACGTAAAGTACATGGACGTAAAGTACATGGACGTGAAGTACATGGTGAGACGTAAAGTACATAGACGTGAAGTACATGGTGAGACATGAAGTACACGGTGAGACATGAAGTACACGGTGAGCCAAAGTACATAGACGTGAAGTACACGGTGAGCCAAAGTACATAGACGTGAAGTACACGGTGAGACGTGAAGTACACGGTGAGACGTGAAGTACACGGTGAGACGTGAAGTACAAGGTGAGACGTGAAATACACAGTGAGACGTGAAGTACACGGTGAGACGTGAAATACATGGTGAGACGTGAAGTACAAGGTGAGACGTGAAGTACAAGGTGAGACGTGAAGTACATGGTGAGACATGAAGTACATGGTGAGACAAAGTACATAGACATGAAGTACATGGTGAGACATGAAGTACATGGTGAGACGTGAAGTACAAGGTGAGACGTGAAGTACAAGGTGAGACATGAAGTACATGGTGAGACGTGAAGTACATGGTGAGACAAAGTACATAGACATGAAGTACATGGTGAGACATGAAGTACACGGTGAGACGTGAAGTACAAGGTGAGACGTGAAGTACAAGGTGAGACATGAAGTACATGGTGAGACGTGAAGTACATAGTGAGACGTGAAGTACATGGTGAGACGTGAAGTACATGGTGAGACGTGAAGTACATGGTGAGACAAAGTACATAGACATGAAGTACATGGTGAGACATGAAGTACATGGTGAGACGTGAAGTACACAGTGAGACGTGAAGTACACGGTGAGACATGAAGTACACGGTGAGACGTGAAGTACACGGTGAGACGTGAAGTACAAGGTGAGACGTGAAGTACATGGTGAGACATGAAGTACATGGTGAGACGTGAAGTACATAGTGAGACATGAAGTACATGGTGAGACGTGAAGTACATGGTGAGACATGAAGTACATGGTGAGACGTGAAGTACAAGGTGAGACATGAAGTACATGGTGAGACGTGAAGTACATAGTGAGACTTGAAGTACAAGGTGAGACATGAAGTACATAGTGAGACGTGAAGTACATGGTGAGACGTGAAGTACATGGTGAGACATGAAGTACATGGTGAGACAAAGTACACAGACATGAAGTACATGGTGAGACGTGAAGTACATGGTGAGACGTGAAGTACATGGTGAGACGTGAAATACATGGTGAGACGTGAAGTACACAGTGAGACATGAAGTACATGGTGAGACATGAAGTACATGGTGAGACATGAAGTACATGGTGAGACATGAAGTACATGGTGAGACGTGAAGTACACAGTGAGACATGAAGTACATGGTGAGACATGAAGTACATGGTGAGACATGAAGTACATGGTGAGACATGAAGTACACGGTGAGACGTGAAGTACATGGTGAGACGTAAAGTACATGGACGTGAAGTACATGGTGAGACAAAGTACAACATAAAGTACAAGGTGAGACAAAGTACAACAACATGAAGTACATGTGAGACATGAAGTACATGGTGAGACAAAGTACAACAACATGAAGTACATGGTGAGACGTAAAGTACATAGACGTGAAGTACATGGTGAGACATGAAGTACAAAGTGAGACAAAGTACAACATGAAGTACAAGGTGAGACAAAGTACAACAACATGAAGTACATGTGAGACAAAGTACATGGTGAGACATGAAGTACAAGGTGAGACAAAGTACAACAACATGAAGTACATGGTGAGACGTAAAGTACATAGATATGAAGTACATGGTGAGACGTGAAGTACATGGTGAGACATGAAGTACACGGTGAGACATGAAGTACACGGTGAGCCAAAGTACATAGACGTGAAGTACACGGTGAGCCAAAGTACATAGACGTGAAGTACACGGTGAGACGTGAAGTACACGGTGAGACGTGAAGTACACGGTGAGACGTGAAGTACAAGGTGAGACGTGAAGTACATGGTGAGACATGAAGTACACGGTGAGACGTGAAGTACATGGTGAGACATGAAGTACACGGTGAGACGTGAAGTACATGGTGAGACGTGAAATACATGGTGAGACGTGAAGTACATGGTGAGACGTGAAATACATGGTGAGACGTAAAGTACATGGTGAGACATGAAGTACATGGTGAGACGTGAAGTACATGGTGAGACGTAAAGTACATGGTGAGACATGAAGTACACGGTGAGACAAAGTACATAGATATGAAGTACATGGTGAGACATGAAGTACACGGTGAGACATGAAGTACATGGTGAGACGTGAAGTACACGGTGAGACGTGAAGTACAAGGTGAGACGTGAAGTACATGGTGAGACGTGAAGTACAAGGTGAGACATGAAGTACATGGTGAGACGTGAAGTACATAGTGAGACGTGAAGTACATGGTGAGACATGAAGTACATAGTGAGACATGAAGTACACAGTGAGACATGAAGTACATGGTGAGACATGAAGTACATGGTGAGACGTGAAGTACACGGTGAGACGTAAAGTACATAGACGTGCATGAAGTACACGGTGAGACAAAGTACATAGATATGAAGTACATGGTGAGACATGAAGTACATGGTGAGACGTGAAGTACATGGTGAGACGTAAAGTACATGGTGAGACATGAAGTACATGGTGAGACGTGAAGTACATGGTGAGACGTAAAGTACATGGTGAGACATGAAGTACACGGTGAGACGTAAAGTACACGGTGAGACATGAAGTACATGGTGAGACATGAAGTACACGGTGAGACATGAAGTACACAGTGAGACATGAAGTACATGGTGAGACATGAAGTAAATGGTGAGACGTGAAGTACATGGTGAGACATGAAGTACACGGTGAGACGTGAAGTACACGGTGAGACATGAAGTACACGGTGAGACGTGAAGTACACGGTGAGACGTGAAATACATGGTGAGACGTGAAGTACATGGTGAGACGTGAAATACATGGTGAGACGTGAAGTACATGGTGAGACATGAAGTACATGGTGAGACGTGAAATACATGGTGAGACGTGAAGTACACGGTGAGACATGAAGTACACGGTGAGACGTGAAGTACATGGTAAGACATGAAGTACATGGTGAGACATGAAGTACATGGTGAGACATGAAGTACACGGTGAGACGTGAAGTACATGGTAAGACATGAAGTACATGGTGAGACNCGCTGATGAGCTTGATGACTCGAAGCCTCCTCCATCCTCCAGTATGCCCCTGATCCTCCAGGAGGAGAAGCCCCCCCTTCCTCCTCCTGAATACCCCAACATGGCCACTCCAGAGACCACTCCCCTCAACCAGGAGCTACTAGGGGAGTACACGGCTCTGAGAGACGAGGACCCCAATGCGCCCCCCTACCAGCCACCACCTCCTTTCACCACTCCCATGGAGGGCAAGGGCTCCCGTCCCAAGAACATGACTCCCTACAGATCTCCACCCCCCTACGTGCCCCCCTAAGACTTGTTAAACCCTCCCCTGCAGGGTGGAGGGAAGAGGACGCCTGAGGAACTGTGACAGTTTCTATTCTAGGGGTTTTTATCTGTCTGGACTTTTACTGGGAGAGATGACAAGGTGCTAAAGTACAAAAACAGCTACAGGGAACTTTGGTTTGGGAGGGGCAGAAATGTTTGGGTGGGGGTTTAACAGCCGACAGATGGAGTGACTGGCTGGGACCGTCGGGAGGGACTACTGCGCTAAAGGTAGCCCACCTGCTACAGCAGCCGAAGCCAGACCAGGTCTCTTGGTTTAACCGGCTGCTCAGAAGTAACAACTGGGAGAGGTGCTCTCCCTTCTCGGCATTTCGTTGTTTTCTTAGATTTTAATACTGGAATAAAAATGTATTTTTCTTTCTCTTTATCCCAAGATTTTGAGTTTCTCTGGATGGAAACGTTTGCCTAACAATAATGATTTTTCCTGCTTTGAACCGATAGAAGAGGTGAGGTCATCACCAGAGTCTCTAACGGCCTGCAGACCAGTTCATTCAGCTCGCCTTTTAACACTTTGTCTGTTTTGTTGTCATCCATAACGTCTAGTCAAGCTGAGAGTAACACGGTAGCTCAGAGAGAAGACTTGGTTTTAACGTCTACCTGCTTGTTTGATTGGTTTTTGACTCCTGAACTAACTCCTGGTTTTGTTTCACACCAACCTCCTGCGTCTCCTCTCAGAAACATCTGAACTTTTGGTTTGACCTCTGAATGCCCACGTCCATCATTTCCAAGCCCCGCCCACCACTTCTTTTCATTTAGCCTTTCTTCGTAGGGTTGAGCTGTTACGCCTTAGTTTTTCATTTATAAACATTCATATTTTTTAAAGTCTGGGGACTTTGTGGATTTGAGTCAAATCGTCGCTGTGGGGTTGAAACCACGCATCTCCAAGTTTCATAAATCGGCCTTATTGGTTCCTTCAGCTATTAATGGATTTATGGAAGACTTTTCAGTGAAAAGTGCTTTAAACCGGCTCGTAACCACAGATTATTTATTGTGAGAGAGATTTTTTTTAATGGAAAAGTTCAGGTTTTGGAGATACGAGGTTTTTACCTGACAACGATGATTTGTTTGATTATTTTTTAATTATCAGCGTTTTGATTGAGGTAAAATGAGTAATGGCTTTCCGTAGTCTCCAGCTCTCTAACTGTAATGGATGAATATTTGCTACTGAAACTGTCCCAGGTGGGATTTGTTGACATGTTAGAGGAGCAGTTTGATTATTAAAGGAAACAGCTGATTAGTTGAAACATTTTAACCTATTAGTTGATTTCAGTTACATACATGTTGTTTTCTCTCATCATGGGTCACATATATCAGTGTTTTTTTCTCGTGTGTGTTTGCATTTCAGATGTATCTCCACTATACAACGAGTGAATGACCCATGTTTTATGTATTCATAATGTTCTTTTGACATTTTATGTTTGACTGAAAGTGACCCTTTGCAATAATAACGTGCGGTTGGATCCGCTCGGTCGATGCAGCTCACGAGTGACTTGTAGAGGACGCTGTTGGGTTCTTGCAGGATGCCAAGGCTTTTTTTGCTTATGGAGTGTGCATTGTAATAATAAAACCAACTGGTACCTTAAAACCAACGGCCCCCTCGTCATTCATGACTCATTCTGCCCTTGCAGGTTCTGTTGGGAGTTTTCTGACCGTGAAGAGGTCTGGTCCTGTCACGCTCCTCGATCAAGCTCTGACGGATGTCCAGGGGGAAGCGGTTCGGTCACTGTCTCTTTGTGACACTCCCACTTCACCCTGGACTGATAAATCAGCCCGTCTGAAGTCCAGGGGAGGTTTCACCTCCCAGACCAGACCAGACCGCGTCCTGCTGCCTGGGACCTTCAACTTTATTTAGAAGGCACTTTAGATACTATCAGTACAAAGTACGTACAACATGAAGTACATGGTGAGACGTAAAGTACATGGACGTAAAGTACATGGACGTGAAGTACATGGTGAGACGTAAAGTACATGGACGTGAAGTACATGGTGAGACAAAGTACAACATAAAGTACAAGGTGAGACAAAGTACAACAACATGAAGTACATGTGAGACATGAAGTACATGGTGAGACAAAGTACAACAACATGAAGTACATGGTGAGACGTAAAGTACATAGACGTGAAGTACATGGTGAGACATGAAGTACAAAGTGAGACAAAGTACAACATGAAGTACAAGGTGAGACAAAGTACAACAACATGAAGTACATGGTGAGACGTGAAGTACATGGTGAGACATGAAGTACATGGTGAGACATGAAGTACACGGTGAGCCAAAGTACATAGACGTGAAGTACATGGTGAGACATGAAGTACACGGTGAGACGTGAAGTACATGGTGAGACGTGAAGTACACGGTGAGACGTGAAGTACACGGTGAGACGTGAAGTACATGGTGAGACATGAAGTACATGGTGAGACGTGAAGTACATGGTGAGACATGAAGTACATGGTGAGACGTGAAGTACATGGTGAGACATGAAGTACATGGTGAGACAAAGTACACAGACATGAAGTACATGGTGAGACGTGAAGTACACAGTGAGACATGAAGTACATGGTGAGACATGAAGTACATGGTGAGACATGAAGTACATGGTGAGACATGAAGTACACGGTGAGACGTGAAGTACACGGTGAGACGTGAAGTACACGGTGAGACGTGAAGTACAAGGTGAGACATGAAGTACACGGTGAGACGTGAAGTACACGGTGAGACATGAAGTACACGGTGAGACGTGAAGTACACGGTGAGACATGAAGTACACGGTGAGACGTGAAGTACACGGTGAGACGTGAAATACATGGTGAGACGTGAAGTACATGGTGAGACGTGAAATACATGGTGAGACGTGAAGTACATGGTGAGACATGAAGTACATGGTGAGACGTGAAATACATGGTGAGACGTGAAGTACACGGTGAGACATGAAGTACACAGTGAGACGTGAAGTACATGGTAAGACATGAAGTACATGGTGAGACATGAAGTACATGGTGAGACATGAAGTACATGGTGAGACGTGAAGTACATGGTAAGACATGAAGTACATGGTGAGACGTAAAGTACATGGTGAGACATGAAGTACATGGTGAGACGTGAAGTACATGGTGAGACGTGAAGTACATGGTGAGACATGAAGTACACGGTGAGACAAGAAGTACATGGTGAGACATGAAGTACATGGTGAGACATGAAGTACATGGTGAGACGTAAAGTACATGGTGAGACATGAAGTACACGGTGAGACCTGAAGTACATAGTGAGACATGAAGTACACGGTGAGACAAAGTACATAGATATGAAGTACATGGTGAGACATGAAGTACACGGTGAGACGTGAAGTACATGGTGAGACGTAAAGTACATGGTGAGACATGAAGTACATGGTGAGACATGAAGTACACGGTGAGACATGAAGTACATGGTGAGACATGAAGTACACGGTGAGACATGAAGTACATGGTGAGACATGAAGTACATGGTGAGACGTAAAGTACATGGTGAGACATGAAGTACACGGTGAGACGTAAAGTACACGGTGAGACATGAAGTACATGGTGAGACATGAAGTACATGGTGAGACATGAAGTACACGGTGAGACATGAAGTACACAGTGAGACATGAAGTACATGGTGAGACATGAAGTAAATGGTGAGACGTGAAGTACATGGTGAGACATGAAGTACATGGTGAGACATGAAGTACACGGTGAGACATGAAGTACACGGTGAGACATGAAGTACATAGTGAGACGTAAAGTACATGGTGAGACATGAAGTACATGGTGAGACGTAAAGTACATGGTGAGACATGAAGTACACGGTGAGACATGAAGTACATGGTGAGACATGAAGTAAACGGTGAGACATGAAGTACATGGTGAGACGTGAAGTACATGGTGAGACATGAAGTACACGGTGAGACATGAAGTACATGGTGAGACATGAAGTACACGGTGAGACATGAAGTACATGGTGAGACATGAAGTACATGGTGAGACATGAAGTACATGGTGAGACGTGATGTACACGGTGAGACATGAAGTACATAGTGAGACATGAAGTACACGGTGAGACAAAGTACATAGATATGAAGTACATGGTGAGACATGAAGTACACTGTGAGACATGAAGTACATGGTGAGACATGAAGTACACGGTGAGACGTGAAGTACATAGTGAGACATGAAGTACACGGTGAGACAAAGTACATAGATATGAAGTACATGGTGAGACATGAAGTACATGGTGAGACGTGAAGTACATGGTGAGACGTAAAGTACATGGTGAGACATGAAGTACATGGTGAGACATGAAGTACACGGTGAGACATGAAGTACACGGTGAGACATGAAGTACATAGTGAGACGTAAAGTACATGGTGAGACATGAAGTACATGGTGAGACGTAAAGTACATGGTGAGACATGAAGTACACGGTGAGACATGAAGTACATGGTGAGACATGAAGTAAACGGTGAGACATGAAGTACATGGTGAGACGTGAAGTACATGGTGAGACATGAAGTACACGGTGAGACATGAAGTACATGGTGAGACATGAAGTACACGGTGAGACATGAAGTACATGGTGAGACGTGAAGTACACGGTGAACGTTACCAAGGCAACGGTAGTCAAACAGGATAACGGCTGAGGTCGGAGCTGATTGATGCCTAAACCACCGCAAAGACAGATTTAAACAAAAATAATCATGAAATAAAAATGATTTCATATGAAACCAACAGAAGGATTCATAAAGTCCAGTCGGTCAGTCCTCTGTAACCTGATGACCAGAGAAAAACTGATTTACTGTTTTATCTGGTTACAAGGACCAGATAATGATGAAAGCTCTACGTATCCATAACAGAACCGACCCTCTCTAGAGACCTCCTCTAGGGGGGAGCACGTCTCCATCAGCAGCTTCAATCTTCTCTGTTGTTTTTACAACTATCAGAACTTTTTAAATATGAAAAAGCTGTAAGTTTGACTGCAGGCGGATCAGGACACACCGTCTAGTCTCATCAGCCCTCAGAGGATTTCACTGAACTCTTGAGGACCATCAGGATGTTTTCTGGCTATCTGAGATGGTTCTGGTTCTTCAGGGTTTGGGTCGTGGTTACTCCACCATGCTGGTCCTTCCTGCCCGGTCTCTGTCTCAGGGTGGAGTCGTGAACTCTGACCTGCAGTTCTTCTGATGTTCTGGGCTCTGGTGTGAGTCGTCTCTGAGCTCTTTGGCTAACTTTGGTCTTCCAGCTGCTCCTGAAGGTTCTCACTGTTCCATGTTTTCACCATAAAGATCCTGACTCAGGTTCCCACAGCTTCAGGAACGGCTTTAGAACCTTTTCCAGACTGAGGTCTAGTTGTTCCTGAATCTCCTTGGATCTTTTGGTCTTCTCCACTTTAACAGCAGGTCCTAGTCAGGGGATGACTTGATTGATAAAGGTGTGGAGGACTCAGGTGTGGCTGGAGAAACTGATCTCAGCTTTCTAAAGGTGTGAATCCACCTTTTCACACAGATGTTTTAGGGATGATTGTTCTCCCCCTGAATAATAAAAACATTCATTTAGAAACAGCACTCTGTGTTTGCCTTTGCTCTCTTTAATATTTAAACTTGCTTGACGATCTGAAACATTAAAGTGAAAGATAGAAAATCAGGCAGGAGGGGAACACTGGAAGGACACTTCAAATAGAGGAATAGAGACTAAACCACTTCTTATCGAAGGCCAAAGAACAGAGACGTTTTAGATCTGATTTAAAATGTGCTAATAAGGGGGCGTGTCTACTACACAACGGCAGCTCATTCCAAAGAAGAGCTGGAAAAGCTCCGTCTCCGAGCTCAGGACTTGTTGTCGGAGCGCTCAGCTGACCTGAGAGAGCAGGTCTCCCCACCAGCAGCTGGAACAGGCCGGGTTCTGTGTAGGAGCAGCAGCAGGGGACTTTCCACCTTTGAATGATTGGCTGGTTGATTCTCTTTCAGCTCTCTGCCAGCCCTCTGAGACAACACCTTCACATTTTGCATACAAATGATTTGCATTGATTACATAAAGTATTGATCAGTTTGCACCTCTGTGATAATTCATGGCAGAGTTTAATTTGGAGGTGGGCGAAGCGATGATGAATGTGTTCCTAAGACGTCTCGGGACGCTAACATGGCTAAACGGATCAACACGATGACAAAGATTAATGGAGGATTGATTCTGGTCTGATTGAGGCGACTTGTGAGGACGTGATGAGGCTCGGAGCTGTCAGCCAATCAGCAATGCTCATCAGAGAAACTGGGTCAATCACCACTTCGTCTGCATTAAAGGGATATTTGGGTCCTTTTGAAGTGATGCTCTATCAGTTATTAATCTACGGTAGGGGATACACACACAGGTGACATCACTAAAACAGGTGAGGTCTATAAAAACAGGAAGTAGTCCCCTGACTGGAGCAATGCTCATATAGTCATTTCAGGAGAGATGCTGATGTAGATCAATGAGAATTTAGTGTCAAACGTTCAGTCTTCCTGATGAGAACATTATCTGACTCGGGCACCGTTCCCTATCAAACATCCTGAGAAAAGCTTTGAGTTTGGACTTTATCAGGAACATTCAGCCTCTCTACTGCATTTAGAGAACCACCTCTGGCCTGTTTTTACAGGAGAAACAGTTCAGCTCAAGTTCAGCTGTCATCAGGTCAAACTCAGTGTAAATATCTTTAAATATCTCCAGACTGACTCACCATCAACACAGTAAATAATGGATTTGCTCCCTGACAGCTGTTGCTTGTTTGCTGGATAAACTCTGGTTACTGCAGCCTTCAGTTTCTACAGCTGACTGCTGGACAGAAAGAGTTCTAATTCCATCCAATTAAATCATCTTTTACTGTGACAGGATGTTTGGGTCATTCTGAAGTTGAGCTCTATTATTTATCTACAGTAAGGTCCACACCCACCATCACTCAAAGAGGTCGGAGACTATGGTAACAGGATGTAGTCCGGAGCCATACTAACTGGTCAGGTCGGTGACACGTTAGCAGCTAATTTCAGGTCATTAAAACAGCTGCTGTAAAAAGTGCTGCTGGTGTGTGAGAGGCGTAGGGCGGGTCTGCAGGTACTCCTGTCCCTGGCTGAGTTCAGAGTTCTCCCTGGTGAATGAGAGGGTAGGACTGTTGTTTGTGTCGAAGGACCTGACGAAGGTTCAGGTTACCCGGCTTCGTTGAAGTCTCTGGATGTGGTCCTGGAAGGGGCACCATGTGGAGATTCTGTCATTTTGTTCTGGGTGACTTCAATGTGACAACGATGGAGTGAATAGGAGGGCTGTGGTCAGAAGGAAGGGCCGATGTCTTGTTATTGAACTTATACTTGTTCATAACAAACACCATGTTTGAGCATAGAGTGGTCCATAACTGGACCTGGTACCAGGTCACTTTGGGCCAAGGTCGATGAAGGAAGATCAGATCTACGGCTCTGTGTCTCGGACACTCAGGTGAAGAGAGCTGTCCGCGGATCACCACCTGGATGGTGGTCAGACCTCAACAAGTAGTGAGGGATCTTCAACTCACACCTCTGGAGAGACGCTCACATTCCAGGGGAGGTTGAGTCCTAACGGGTCATGTTCAGAACCTCTGATGCTGATGGGGCGTACAGGAGCTGTGCCCATGAGCTCATGGTGCCGGTTGTGGTGGACACCAGTGGTGAGGGACGCTCAGAGGTCCCAGAGGACGCCTGAAGCAGCTGACAGGTGCATCTGTCCTTCGTGTCCCATAAGTCAGGGTACAGGCTGGAAGCCCCTCCTACTCACGTATTAGAAAACTAAAGAACATGCAGCAGTAAGGAGAGAGAACACACTGGAACAAAAAGTCTGTGGTGGATGTTTTATACAGGAACATTTACTATTAGCTTGCATGATGCATGATGCATGATGCATCGCATCAGGAAGGTCGCAGGTTCAAATCCCGGCTCTGCATGGAGTTAGCATGTGTGGGTTCTCCGGTTCCCCCTCAGACGCCTGATAAAAACGTTAAACATCTACAGCAGAACAAAGAGGAGCTAACTGCCCTTCTGCTTTTTGTGAAGCACTTTGTGTCTCTTACTAAATAAACGAAGAATCATTTAGCTCCGATTTGAAACTCCTGAAAGTTTGAAACTGTTGTGAAGTTAAAGGAAGGAGAAAAGAGGAGTTCTGAGTGGAGTCAGCCCTCTGATAGACGCCCAGCTCTCTCTGGAGTTGTGACAGACTTTATGAGATGTAATTTCAGCTGACTGAATCACTTTTCTTTCAGTAATTGAACAAAGCCATGAAAGGCAGCAGATTGTAGCGTTTGAAGGCTGTTCAGCTGATTGTTTGAGGAAAAGCTTCGGCCGTGGTCACAAGGGTTTCTCTGTTATAGGTCTGTGTGAGGAGAAAGTTGATTAAAAACTCTCAGACTTCCCCTGGACCTGGTCCACTGTTCTGAGTGTCCATTACCAGAAGAAAGAGAAAAGGTTTGTGTGGCTGCACATAAAGTCTGACGACCTGCTGGAAACCGCAACAGGCAGGGATCAGGACTTCAAATTGGAAATAAATTGGCCATCAATCCAGAGGACAGTCGTTTCAGAAAACAGTCCAGCGGGTCTCCTGGAGCGAACGTGATGAAGCTCAGGTTCCCACGTCTCCTGAGAGAAACCGCTCTGCAAAAACAAGTCCCAAACTTAAAGAATGACCTGATAGAGCTCGATAGTCACCTGTTGGTGAACCATAACAGTTAGCATGAGGCGGTTTAGCTTACGGCGTTGATGCTGCTGCAGCGCTGCGTACAGTACCACAGAAACTCACACGTCACCTGAAACCAACCAAACAGTCTGATGCTGCTGCAGAGGATTATGAACAGGTTAGAGTTCTGATGCAACAACATGAGGTAGGGCTGGGCAACACATCAGAAATAACCCAAAACTGAAGGTTATTACTCTGTCATCATGTTGCCCATAATCGTATGTTTGGTATTTAAAAAAATGAAAAGATGCCAGTAAGTTGTGGATGTCCATGTCCCTTTAAGAAGCTCCGTGTCATGTGCTAGTCACATGACCCCCCATCTAGTTTGTAACAAGGGCTGTGTCCGGATTCAGGGGTAGGACGCTCATGAGGACGTGGACTTGCTGGTCTACCTAGGTCGGGTCCTTGCTCGACCGCTAAGACCGGAAATAAACGTCTCTGAATTCAGACGGTCTAGCCTCAGACTTATCCCCGCCCCTCAGTCCAGTCGCTTAGCAACCGTGACAGCGCCGACAGACAGGCTAAAGCTAATAAAATGGATCTAAAGAAACACTTGAAGCTCTTTTATGGCGACTTATTTCCTAAACTTTCATTTAAAACATTCAAGCTAGCTTACATTGATTTCTTGTCTTAAATAACATGAAAAATAAAACATTCAACCTCTTTTGTGGAGATTTTTATTATTAAACTTCATATAAAGAGAAGCAAAACATTCCTAAACACAAGCTTTTATCATCTTTTGAGAAACTGACATTTAAAACTGAACTGCTCTCTGGTTTTTCTGCTACTGCTGCTAAATTGATGAACTACTAGAATCCAACGGCCGGCACGCAAAGCATCCTGGGATAGCCTTGGCCAGCGAGGATACACCAGACCCATCCTCGAAATTGGGGTGGAGCGAGGACGCATTTGAGGACGCATGGATGAGTATCCTTAGAATTCGGACAGCACTCGTCGTGGCGCTGTGACGTCATCGGCCTCAAAATGCGTCCTCATAAGCGTCCTACCCCTGAATCCGGACACAGCCAAAAAGGGAAAAGACAAGGAAATGGAGAATCATTCAACAGGAAGCTTGTCGCTCTGTAGCGCTGTGTTAGCGGCTACTGGTAGCCGCCTGTAGCTAGCCGCCACTTACGGCAGCTTTCTGCTCGATGTCGCGGCGCTCTGCGGATTTTACTGCAGTGGACTACAAACTGGAGCGGTGTCGGCGGTAGATTTGGTCGAGGAGAAGCTTATTCTAAAAAAAATGCTTCATCGATCATTTGTCAACATGATGGGTTCAGCAAGGAGGATGAGATGAAAACAAGAGACAGAACGACCAACAAGTCAAGGTAACAGGTCCTCCTGCAGTCCATCAGTCAGAGGACTACTTCCTGTTTCTAGAGGCCCCACCCCCTTTGAGTGATGTCACTGGTGGGTTGATCTAACTGTAGATAAATGAGTGTTAGACGTTTCATCCAGTCAGACACAGTAACGACACCAGGGTGGGTTCTAAACCCGTCCTCCTCTAACTCGGTTTTAAAACACGACTCTTTATGTTAATTTCTTCCCAACACCCTGAGCTGTCTGAACTCTAAAGAATCCATCCCGTCTGCTGCCAGCTCATCCAGACCCAACCTCATCTATCCTTGTTTTTTAAAACTATCCAGTAAATCCCTGGAAATAGATGCAGAACGCTCAGACATGTCAGGATAATTTGACAGGTAAAACTGTAAGAATCACTCCTCCTTCCGTCACTGCACAAACCAGCCGACGCTCGGAGGAAACTGGAGCGAGACGCAGTTCTCCTGATTATCCAGCTTCATGGTAGCGTTTGTCTGTCTGCTGATCCAGATCTGTCCGTCTTCCTGCTACGAGCGGACAAAGACACTCGAAGGCGCCGCGTCCTGATTCCCAGGAGCTTTAATGGATCAGATTCTGTTCTAAACTCTTCTCAATCACTCATCCTGTCACTGAGTGTTCTTGACCTTGTGTCTTCTGGCAGAGGGGTGTGAATAGAGCCCCCTCCCATCCTCTCTTCCATCCCTTTCACCCTACTCTTCCTCTCATCTCAAACTAACCCTTCATTGTTCCTGTAAACACCACACAATCAGCTCCAGTGTGGGAACAGAAATCCTCCGACTGCGACTCGATTCTCTAAACCTGAAGCAGGTTTCGACCTGTTTATAGTGAAACACAGCTCCTCACGCTGATGAGGGTTTACTCAGGAACCGTTAATATTTACGTAAAACGATCATTTCACTTCATCATCTTAGAAAAACAAATTGTTTATGAACCCATTCTGGTTCTGAGGGTCCAGAAGGATCTGATCCAACCTGGTTCCAACTTGATCCTCCTTCAACCTCCACATCAATAAAAACACCAACCAAAGGTTTGTTTTCTATTTCTTTACTCATTTGGGGCAAAAGGGGTTTTAAATAAATTATTAATTATATTAATTTTAAGGTAATACGGTAGGAAGTTAACTCCAACGTCTCTCTGCCCGGCTTCCTGTCCATCACAGACCACTAGAAGGTCCTTCCTGTCATCACAGACCACTAGAAGATCCTTCCTGTCCATCACAGACCACGAGAAGGTCCTTTCTGTCCATCACAGACCACTAGAAGACCCTTCCTGTCCATCACAGACCACTAGAAGATCCTTCCTGTCATCACAGACCACTAGAAGATCCTTTCTGTCCATCACAGACCACTAGAAGGTCCTTCCTGTCCATCACAGACCACTAGAAGATCCTTCCTGTCCATCACAGACCACTAGAAGGTCCTTCCTGTCCATCACAGACCACTTGAAGATCCTTCCTGTCCATCACAGACCACTAGAAGACCCTTCCTGTCATCACAGACCACTAGAAGGTCCTTCCTGTCCATCACAGACCACTAGAAGACCCTTCCTGTCCATCACAGACCACTAGAAGATCCTTCCTGTCCATCACAGACCACTAGAAGGTCCTTCCTGTCCATCACAGACCACTAGGAGACCCTTCCTGTCCATCACAGACCACTAGAAG
>SSNR01000569.1:171501-189346 GCA_006937965.1 Callopanchax toddi
CCCCCCCCCCCCCCCCCCCCCCCTTTATAAGAAACAGAAACTCATATTTGAATAAAATTCTAAACTTGTGGAGGTTAGCTGACAGGTAAAGTGGTTCAATGAAATGTGACTTTTAGAGCAGGAGTTGTTTTAAATAATTATAATTGTCACCAATCTGCAGCAGTGTCTCTCCTGATCTGACCATAACTCCAGTCAGAGGACTACTTCCTGTTTCTAGACTCCGCCTGCTTAGAGTGATGTCACCAGTGGGTGTGGCCCTTACTGTAGGTAAATAGAACCCCCTCAGAACGACCCTTTTAGAATCTGTTTGGTGTGTTTTGAGATCTTTTGCTAACAGAGGGTTGAAGTTTCAGGTAAAGATGTAAAACAAGATAAAACAACTCAATACGCAGCGCTGACTGAGGGCCGGATGATTTTGTATTTGCTAATGTTGATCAGCTGTGGTGGCCATCTTGGATTGGGTTGACTCCAGACGTCATCCAGTGCTTTCTGAGAGCTCCAGGAGATGTTTAGCTAACAGATCTGAATCAAATCACCTGGCTGGGTTTTTATTGGGCGCATAAACATAATCCTCCCTGGAAGGCCAACCCAACAAGTTCCCCCGAGGTCAGGCTCAGAGAAATGACAAAAAGCCAAAGCGCGGTATCTCCGGCGTTAGGTGAGCTGGTGTTTTCGCCGCGGCTGATCCTGACAGGAACACCGGTTTTCCTCTCACAGTGACAGTCATGTATCCGTGTGTTTGTGCAGCAGTAGGCACCACTCCTGACCAGAGGTGGGTAGAGAACCCAGAAAATGTACTTAAGTAAGAGTAGCACTATTTCATCATATTTTTACTCAAGTAAAAGTAAAAAGTTGCTGTCCAAAAAAACTACTTGAGTAGGACTAAAAAAGTATTTGGTAAAAAGACTACTTGTACGAGTAACATATATCAGATTTTTTTTATTACATCATCAGACAGACAAAAATATAAAGTTTTGGGGAAATTCTAGTATCTTAAAGGCTAAAATGAAAAACGTTAATACACATACATAATAAAATTACAAAATAGCTTTTTTTAAACAGAAGAAGTACTTTTCTAAGTCATTTTTATTTTCAATATAATGCTAGTACAGTAGATCTAGCTAGCTGCCTATGTAGCTATCTATTTAGCTAGCTATCTATATCTAGCTTTTTTAGATAGATATGTATCTATGCAGCTAGCTAGCTAGCTAGATAAAGCTAGCCAGCTCAACAGATGCTGGTGCAGAAACGTGGTCTCCTTTAATAAACTGTAGGTGTGTCTGTGTCTGGTGTATTTTTATTAAACGCTGTTTGTTCTTCTGTAAATTTACTCGCAGTAAGAAGAGAATTCATAGATTTTACTCAAGTAGGAGTAGCGATACTTAACAAATATATTACTCAAGTAAAAGTAAAAAGTACGGTGAATTAAAACTACACAAAAAGTACTTTTTTTTTCAAAAAGTTACTCAAGTAAATGTAACTGAGTAAATAAATGTAACTAGTTACTACCCACCTCTGCTCCTGGGAGACATTTCTATTTTAGCTCAACATTTAAAGGGCCACACGTCGAACTGAGACACGGGCAGAAGGTTCTCCATCGCTAACAAACAGAACGTCCGTTACTAACGGTCCACCATCAGGGAACACCAACAGCCTGGTGGCTACACTTGATTTGTGGCTAATTAATAAACTGATGCTGGATTTTAGGGGTTGAACGACTTGCTATTTTTACAAGTCCACTACCAAGCAATAAAAGTCGCGTCGACTTCGACTAATCGCTGATGACGTCATACATACGGCGTATACAGGACGGCTTTATAAAACTTGACAGGCTTTATTGCAAAAACATATTTTAATGCTGACAACAAACAGCTGAGAGAGAGCAGCTGTTTTAGGAGCACTTTGGTTTTAATATCAAGTCTTTAGACTAAAATCTGATTAGTTTTAGTCACATTTTAGTCAGGTTTAGATGAAAACTGTTTAATCTGACTAAAACTACAGTTTAGTCAGATTGTGGTCTATTGTTCGGCCATAATCATAACAAAGACATTCGCTATTTAATGAATAAAATCACTCAAAGCTTGATAGCCGAGCCATTAGCTCGTTAGCTTAGCCGTTAGCACATCGGAGGTTTGAATAGCGCCGCATTTTAGTAAAACAAGAGATAAAGAAAGCAAAGACTCACCTTTAAGTTGATTAAATCAGGACAATCGATTGGTAAGGGCATCAAAAGCTGAGAAGTATTCTTTGAGTAAATCTTCATTTTAATAGCGCAGCGCCAGACCGGAACACATCAAAGGAAATGGAACGGAACCCCTTCAAAATAAAAGTTCACGTGATCAGCGAAGAGTCGACCTTTGGTTTAAAAAGTCACTACAGCCCACAAAAGTCGACTAGTTCGTGCAACCCCTACTGGATTTTAAAAGAGTTTTTTTAAATGTATTTAAACATTTAAAATCAGTTTTTAATTTCTAGTTCCTTCCATCGAAACCATCAGCCAAACCGACAGACTCTCATTTGACCCAGAAACCAAACAGCAGAACCTTCAGAGCTCGTTCTGATTTGAAGCTCCTGATCTTCAGATGGTGGCTCAAACACCAGCTCCTCAGACTTTAACACGTTCCCTGTGTAAATACACAGCGACCTGTAAATATTTGGATGTTTTTCTACTAAATGGTGTGATTCCCCCTCCGGCTGAATGTGTTACACCACCGCTCCGTTACTCCGAGCCCCCTTCTTCCCTGCAGCGTTCGTCGGCATGCTGCAGCGATAATTACAGAGTCAGGAACTTCACTTGGCCACACGGTGACCGAACCCCTACATTTGTTGCCGAACTCCTTATCTCACCTAATCCAATATACAGTTCAGTCCCTGTGGAAAACGGAGTGGGACGAAGAGGAACGGAGTGACTTGAGTCTGGGAGGTTCTGAGGATGAAACGCTGCGGGCCTGACCCCGGGACGCCCACCCACAGCTCAGAGCCGTCAATCAGGATTCTGTGATTCACGCTGTAAGGAGCCAGAGAGGGAAAACATTTCCTGCAGGATTAGAAACAGTAGCACTAACTCACCTCCCACCTGGAGACAAAAAGCTCGGCTCCACTTTATTTTAAGGTCAACGTTGTTTTTGAACTGTGAAGCCTCCGAGGACAGAGTCAATTAACTGACCTGAAAAGTTCCATAACTGTGTGTGTGTGTGTGTGTGTGTGTGTGTGTGTGTGTGTGTGTGTGTGTGTGTGTGTGTGTGTGTGTGTGTGTGTGTGTGTGTGTGTGTGTGCGTGCTTCAGACGCTCATCAATAAGCCATTTTTCTCTCCTCCAGCGTCGTTTGTCTGGCAGGCTCAGACCAATAGGAATCCATTATATCGAGCAGCGTCCTGATTGCAGTTGGACAGTCGGCTCTCGGTGTCCTGACAGTGACCAATTGAACGTCCAGATACAGTCTGCGCTGTCTGAGCGCTTCGAGGAGAGCGGAGGAGGATCCAGATTCCTAAAGACTAATAACCTCTGCAGCTGATTCAGTTACATCGTCCCTGGGATTAGAAGTGTCCGTCTCCTGAGGAGGTCTCCGTCTTTAGTGAGTTCTAGAGCTCAGGCCTCACTTATAAAGGAACACCTTCAAAAGTCCAGACCTGATCCTGAACTAGAAGTGATGGTAGGATGGAGCGGGAGACGGACCGGAGGATCGGGGCGTCGTGTCACTAATGAGGATGATGTCTCGATGAAGAGGAGCTGGTTACTGGTCTGTCTATGTTTCGACCCTCACCTGGTCATGAGACGTGGATCAGGACTGAAAGAGGAAGGGAAGCCTCCTCCACTGCTGCTAGAGTTGATGGGAGTCAGCTGAGGGGGTTCGGGCGTCAGGATGCCTCCTGGTCACCTCCCCCTCCAGGCAGTGAGAGGAGACCCCCGATGGGTTCTCTGGGAGGGTTCTGTGTCCTCGAGCCTGGGAACCCCTCGGGGAGCCTCAGAGGGAGCTATAGGGAGTGCTGGGGAGAGGAAGATCAGGGTGTCTCCCCTGGACCCGTCCTCTCTGTGACCTGACTTTAGATAAGCAGAAAGAAATGGTTGGATGGAAACTGATCCTGGACCACAAAGGTGTTTTATAGACTGCTGAAGTCTGACTGGAGGAAATAAACTAACAGGTGAACTCCTGTGAAGCAAAACGTAGACAAAGAAAGTATTTAAGAAAGATCTGATCTGGGTCCAGGTCTCAGAGTGACCCTAACAGGACTGTCCTCTCCCCAGACTCTTCCTCCAGCTCCTCCACACAGAAATGAAAGGACAGAATCGTACCTTTGTTTGGTCACTGGGGTGGTGGTAGGCTACCCTCAAAAGGTATTTAGTACCTTTAACTGGGGGTACAAATGTCCCCTCTTGTAGTTTGTACCTGTTACAAGTCCGGACATAGACACACTCAGACTACAACACCTCCTGAAGGTCCTGGACCGGCCCCAGGGTCTTCTCCCTGAACCACCTCAGCTGGCTCCTCTCGATGTGGAGGAGCAGCAGGTCTACTCCGAGTCCCTCCTCGCTGCCTGAGCTCCTCAGTCCATCCCTGAGGCTCAGTCTTTACATCACTCAAAGCTCAGGATCTTACAGGTGAGGATTAGAACATAGACCAGATCAATCTAGACGCTGGACTTTAGGGTCAGCTGCCCCGATGTGTCGATAGTCCTCCTGCTCCATCCTTTACCCACGTAGGTTACTGCCATCCATCAGCTATCGGCGTTCATATAAAGTGGACCAAACACAGAAACCTGAGGAACTCCGTGGCTGAAGAAAACTGGAATCAGGTCCTCAGAGAGTCACAGTCTGTCAGATGGTTTTCTATTAGTCTCTACGTAAAACAACGTCCTGATTAATGGCTAATTGTAAACATGATAACTACATGGTAATAGATCAGTAGGTAGAGCATTTGTCTGGCAACCGGAGGGTCGCCGGTTCAATCCCCACCTCCTCCTTGGGCACTTTGTTTTTCTCCTGGAGGAATCGGACCCTCAGCAGTAAAACCTACAAACGAATTCTACTTGAACATTTCTCATCATCTGATGATCTGAGTTCAACGCTCGTGACAGGACGTTACTTTAAAGAACGGCTGAACTTTAATCACAGATTTTAAATGGAATGAATGATTTATTAAAAACAACCAACGACTCATCAGAGGAGCTGAACTCAAACCTTAAGAAAATCAAAAGAGGTCAGATGTTTAAAAGTCTAACGTCATCATAAATGTTTTACGGTGTGAAGCTTTAGGGTTCTCTACACTGTAGAATAATGATCAGCTGTTTGTGAGGTGAGCCGCTTTATTTCTTGTGACGTTAAACGTGTTTTAGGCTCAGCAGACGCCTGACTTCCCTGAACATCGGTCATCGTCCTCTCCTGTTCCTGTGGGTCACCTTCATGGACCAACGCTCTCTGGCTGTTGGAGGCACTCAAGAACAGAAACAGAAACTGATCAAGGCAACAAGTAAACAAGGCAGACAGGTCAGCTGATCAGAGGACAGAACTACAGGTCTCTTCTAGCAGAGGGGCGGGGCTAAAGGGACCAGGGGGCGTTTCCTGCCTCTTTCCTGGTTTTGGTCAGGTAGCAGTGCATGGAGGTCAGGGGGGTCGGAGATCCTTTCTGCTGTCTTTACTCTTCACTGAGGTCTGTTCCTGTCCTGCTTCAATCCCAGCTGAGAGAAACCGGATCAAACCAAACGTCAGGGGGTGGAAGTTCATCTCTGATGTGCCTTCACTGTGCAGACCCATCATCCTCCTGGATGAGGCCGATGATGGTGATGTCATCTGCCAACTTCAGGAGCAGGACAACTGTATCCATGGAGACGCAGTCAGAGTGGGTCTGGACTGGACAGGGAGGAATAGAGACACCTGAGACAGGGAGGAATAGAGACATCTGAGACAGGGAGGAATAGAGACATCTGAGACAGAGAGGAATAGAGACACCTGAGACAGGGAGGAATAGAGACATCTGAGACAGGGAGGAATAGAGACACCTGAGACAGAGACAGGGAGGAATAGAGACATCTGAGACAGAGACAGGGAGGAATAGAGACACCTGAGACAGAGACAGGGAGGAATAGAGACATCTGAGACAGAGACAGGGAGGAATAGAGACATCTGAGACAGAGACAGGGAGGAATAGAGACACCTGAGACAGGGAGGAATAGAGACATCTGAGACAGAGACAGGCAGGAATAAAGACACCTGAGACAGAGACAGGGAGGAATAGAGACATCTGAGACAGAGACAGGGAGGAATAGAGACATCTGGGACAGAGACAGGGAGGAATAGAGACAACTGAGACAGGGAGGAATAGAGACACCTGAGACAGGGAGGAATAGAGACATCTGAGACAGAGACAGGGAGGAATAAAGACACCTGAGACAGAGACAGGGAGGAATAGAGACTCCTGAGACAGAGACAGGGAGGAATAGAGACATCTGAGACGGAGACAGGGAGGGATAGAGACACCGGAGACAGGGAGGAATAGAGACACCTGAGACAGGGAGGAATAGAGACATCTGAGACAGAGACAGGCAGGAATAAAGACTCCTGAGACAGAGACAGGGAGGAATAGAGACTCCTGAGACAGAGACAGGGAGGAATAGAGACATCTGAGACAGAGACAGGGAGGAATAGAGACACCTGAGACAGGGAGGATAGAGACATCTGAGACAGAGACAGGCAGGAATAAAGACACCTGAGACAGAGACAGGGAGGAATAGAGACTCCTGAGACAGAGACAGGGAGGAATAGAGACATCTGAGACTGAGACAGGGAGGAATAGAGACATCTGAGACAGGGAGGAATAGAGACATCTGAGACAGAGACAGGGAGGAATAGAGACATCTGAGACAGAGACAGGGAGGAATAGAGACATCTGAAGACAGGGAGGAATAGAGACATCTGAGACAGGGAGGAATAGAGACACCTGAGACAGAGACAGGGAGGAATAGAGACATCTGAGACAGAGACAGGGAGGAATAGAGACATCTGAGACAGAGACAGGGAGGAATAGAGACTCCTGAGACAGAGCAGGGAGGAATAGAGGCGTCTGAGACAGAGACAGGGAGGAATTGAGACAACTGAGACAGGGAGGAATAGAGACATCTGAGACAGAGACAGGCAGGAATAAAGACACCTGAGACAGAGACAGGGAGGAATAGAGACACCTGAGACAGAGACAGGGAGGAATAGAGACTCCTGAGACAGAGACAGGGAGGAATAGAGACATCTGAGACAGAGACAGGGAGGAATAGAGACACCTGAGACAGGGAGGAATAGAGACATCTGAGACAGGGAGGAATAGAGACATCTGAGACAGAGACAGGCAGGAATAAAGACACCTGAGACAGAGACAGGGAGGAATAGAGACATCTGAGACAGAGACAGGGAGGAATAGATACACCTGAGACAGGGAGGAATAGAGACACCTGAGACAGGGAGGAATAGAGACATCTGAGACAGAGACAGGGAGGAATAGAGACACCTGAGACAGGGAGGAATAGAGACATCTGAGACAGAGACAGGGAGGAATAAAGACACCTGAGACAGAGACAGGGAGGAATAGAGACTCCTGAGACAGAGACAGGGAGGAATAGAGACATCTGAGACAGAGACAGGGAGGAATAGAGACACCTGAGACAGGGAGGAATAGAGACATCTGAGACAGAGACAGGGAGGAATAAAGACACCTGAGACAGAGACAGGGAGGAATAGAGACTCCTGAGACAGAGACAGGGAGGAATAGAGACTCCTGAGACAGAGACAGGGAGGAATAGAGACACCTGAGACAGGGAGGAATAGAGACATCTGAGACAGGGAGGAATAGAGACACCTGAGACAGGGAGGAATAGAGACATCTGAGACAGGGAGGAATAGAGACACCTGAGACAGAGACAGGGAGGAATAGAGACATCTGAGACAGAGACAGGGAGGAATAGAGACATCTGAGACAGAGACAGGGAGGAATAGAGACACCTGAGACAGGGAGGAATAGAGACATCTGAGACAGGGAGGAATAGAGACACCTGAGACAGAGACAGGGAGGAATAGAGACATCTGAGACAGAGACAGGGAGGAATAGAGACATCTGAGACAGAGACAGGGAGGAATAGAGACATCTGAGACAGAGACAGGGAGGAATAGAGACACCTGAGACAGGGAGGAATAGAGACATCTGAGACAGGGAGGAATAGAGACACCTGAGACAGAGACAGGGAGGAATAGAGACTCCTGAGACAGAGACAGGGAGGAATAGAGACTCCTGAGACAGAGACAGGGAGGAATAGAGACATCTGAGACAGAGACAGGGAGGAATAGAGACACCTGAGACAGGGAGGAATAGAGACATCTGAGACAGAGACAGGCAGGAATAAAGACACCTGAGACAGAGACAGGGAGGAATAGAGACTCCTGAGACAGAGACAGGGAGGAATAGAGACATCTGAGACAGAGACAGAGACAGGGAGGAATAGAGACACCTGAGACAGGGAGGAATAGAGACATCTGAGACAGAGACAGGCAGGAATAAAGACACCTGAGACAGAGACAGGGAGGAATAGAGACACCTGAGACAGGGAGGAATAGAGACACCTGAGACAGGGAGGAATAGAGACATCTGAGACAGAGACAGGCAGGAATAAAGACACCTGAGACAGAGACAGGGAGGAATAGAGACATCTGAGACAGAGACAGGGAGGAATAGAGATGAGTGAGGCTGAGAAAGAAATCAAAGCTGAGAGTTTGGAGGACAGGATTTTTGATGTCCATAAACAGGATTGTCCCTGGGCTGTGGAGGTGTCCCATGCTCATCATGAGACAGCAGGCCTGAGACGGAGACATCAGGTACCAGGGTGATGATGATGATGATGGAGCGTTTGATGCTGAAGGAAACTTCAGCTCCTCTACCTGGACTCCTGGACCCCTGGACTCCTGGACTCCTGGACCCCTGGACTCCTGGACTCCTGGACTCCTGGACTCCTGGACCCCTGGACTCCTGGACCCCTGGACTCCTGGACCCCTGGACCCCTGGACTCCTGGACTCCTGGACCCCTGGACTCCTGGACCCCCTCCTCCCTCCTCCTGGTCTCTGACGAATGGGTGTGAGTGTGAGAGGAAACCAACGAGCTGATTGGTCGATGACTCCAACAGGTTTAGGACTGATTGAATCAGATTTCCATCCACGACACAAACCCAACATCCTGCTGGTATCATCATAGATGACAGAGCAGCCTCCAAACACAGAGAGTCAGGAGTCAATCATCACCTCTACATCATTATTACATTTCATACAGCGCGTTATTAAAAGCCAGTGACGGAAACCTTTTATCATCCGTGTCGTTGTTGAATCCGGCGCTTTTCCTCCAACATCCATGAGAACACTCCATTATCCAGAGGGCTCTGATCAACCTGATGTCATTGATGTGCCGTGCTCCTCACCCCGACGCTCGCTGTCTGAATCCCAACCTGACGGGTCCTACAGGTTCTGGACTCGTGTCTTCTGTCCCCGGAGCTTCTTTAATGCTGAGATCTGGGTTTTAGAATGACGTCTTAGTCCTCCTAACAGACGCTAATCATCTGTCTGATCTTTTCTGTACTAACAGAATAAATCAGAGATCAAACCGTTCAGATATTCTGTTTGCTGATGATACAGGATGACCTCCCTCTGGATCGACAGCTCTAAATAAATCTACCTCGAAACCAAAACATCCAGGTCCAGGTCCAGGTCCTCCAGGTTCTGTGTGAGAAACAGAACGACTCGGAGAAAAAGGATTTTAGATTCTTCCTGATTTAATTCAAGGTCTTTGTTGGAGCTGCAGCTTCCA
Organism: Callopanchax toddi; assembly: GCA_006937965.1. Taxonomy (NCBI): domain Eukaryota; kingdom Metazoa; phylum Chordata; class Actinopteri; order Cyprinodontiformes; family Nothobranchiidae; genus Callopanchax; species Callopanchax toddi. The sequence goes on from SSNR01000569.1 coordinate 181,332, forward strand.
GACGCCTCCTGGAGGAGAAACTAGTCTCAGGTGTGATTCTGGTCTTCAGGTCCTGAAGGTTTCTTCTATGACCTCTGACCTCCATAGATATTTTAGGACTCAGGTGATTGGCTGGGCTGTTCTAGCAGGACGTCCCTGTTTTCAAGCCTGCAGAGGTCCAGGATGATGTTCTGAGTCTGCAGGTCTCAGGAGGACATTTCCTCCCATCATGTCCGTGGGTCAGTCCTACATGGGTCCCACTGAACACCTGGTGCCTGCTCCAGAGCCCAGGTCACCCCCAGAGGGCTCCGCTCCATGGTTTGCCTCCTGTCCTCCCTCCAGAGCTCCACCTCCAGGTGAACTCATGACCTTTGTGTCCATCAGAACTCATGAACTCTACTTGTGACTCGTTGATTTCTTTATTGGGTTCTGTTTTTTCCCTTTCACCTGTTGTTCTGCTGCTCTTCACTCCTCTTTCTGCTGTTTTTATAAAAGTTCTTTTAGAGTTGGCAGGAGGTCAGAATGTTACGGCTGATCGTCAGACCTGACCTCTTCATCAGATCACGCCGAGCTTCCTGAATCGATCCGTGCTGGAATCCCAGCTCCGTCTTCTTCCTCTTGTTTGAGTCTCAGTTGAACTTCCCTTCTGCCACAGAGCATCACTCAGTCTGGTCTCCTCTTCCTCATTACAGCCGCTCAGAAGGTCGCTCATTCCCTCCAGTGGAATCTGGAGACGGTGGAGCAGAAAGAGCCGTGTCACATCCCAGAGCTTCATCACTGACACTCCAGCATGAAGAACTAAAAATGGCTCTCCTAATTAAGATCCTTTTGCCCGTGTCCGTGTCACCAAAGGCTGTAGCTGCTGCTCAAATCCATCCCACGTGTTTCCACTTCCTGACGGCCTGAAGCAAGGCAGCAAGGGCTGGAGGAGACAAACCCTCATCACATCACAGCATCTAGTTAACGATGGCTAAAGCACGGATCAGGGAGGGGAGGTCTGTGGTTTTACAGTCATCTGGACCCTTTAATCACTGGTGCATTGTGGGGATTTAAAATAACGTATCAGCGTTTTTTAACTATTATAGTTTTAAGAAACGCTGCATTAACAGCTCAGGATGAGATTAAAACATGTGGATCTGGAACAGAACAGATATGAAGGAAGCAGTCCCTAGTAACCATGGCAACTGGATATGGTCCAGAGCTGACAGTGGAGGGAGGGGGAGGGGCCAGCTGCTTTAAAGGGAACCCTGACTGATGAGTCAAACCTTCATTTTGCTGTCCTAAGTCAACATGTGGCAGAAAAACAAGCCAAACGTTTTCCCTTAAAGTCATATTTAAAGAAAAAGCATTTAGCAGGAGGCAGCCATGTTTTTTACTTCCCAAAGTATTCTGGGAGTGACGTCATCTGTATGTCTGGTTGCATCGCTTGTTCACGCAGCTACATTTATTACAGCAATTCAAATTTATTAACAACAGTTGAAGTCAAAGCCCACGTAAAAATAATAATGCTGTTTTAAAATGTTACACACAAACTCATCCCAGCTGCGAGAAGCTACCATGTTTTTTCTCTTTTTCCTCCTCCTACTCCTCCGATAGCAGCAGCAGTCTATTTCCTCACACCGTGACAGACAGACAGAACGGTAACGGCCAGCGGTCTTCAGAAAATAAATATATACAAATCATAACCACGGGGAAACGATCAGAGACTGGTTTTATTCCAGTTTAGTCATGTTTATGGGTCAGTGTAAGGCTATGTGCAGCTGCTTTAACACCGGTCCAGTGTTGATCTGTCTTCAGCTAACTATGAAACAACTAATTCAACATAAAACACAAATAAAAAGCCCTTCAGTGAACGTCGCTTCCATAAAACAAATCACCGCCACAGTTTGAAGTCTTTTTAAGTCATAAGGTGACGGAGCAGCAGCTGCTAACTGCTAGCCGGGTTAGCTTAGCACCCCCAGTCAGCAGGAAGCTAACAGACACTTATAGATCGCTTACTTTGATTCCACTGATCCGCTGTCCGTCTCCTCCATTTTAAACTGTCTGATGGGTCATCATCCACAACCACCATGATCGGGAAGCGTTGTTTACAGTTCTCCATGAAAGCCTCTAGGGGGAGCAGCTGTCGTCTTTAGGAGGCTCACGCTTCGTCCCGTGGTTTTCTCCTCTTCTTCTCGTGAGGAAAGTCGTGGATATACTGAGATATGTTCCTCTGCTGCCTTTTGACGGGAAATCACAACCAGAAACTGCACAGTGTGGCGTTGTAATCCTTCTCTGTATCAGAAACTATGCTCCGTAAGCTGACGGCAGCAACCTCTATACGTAACTCTCCCATAATGCCTTGCGCGCTCAAAAACATGGCTGCGCCCAGTCCACACAAATAGTGCTAAAAATGTTAAAATGATGTAAATAAACAAATAACGTGTGGTGTTTTGACTATTTTTTCATTTATTGAAGATACTTTGCTACATATTTAGAGCAGCGTGTCTCTTCAATCGGATCCTTTAAGACGGTCAGGTTCCTGTTGGTCCTGGTTCTGAGGTGAAATGCGAGCCAGTCTCTTCTAGTTTAGTGAAGTTCCAGTTTGTATGAATCTCTTTATTTTATAGTCTCCATCCTGTCTTTTGTCTGTTTTTGATGACGTTTCCTGTCGTTTTTTGCTTGTTTTGTTCCCGTTACTGTCGTCAACGCCCCCCTCTCTCTCTCTGTCTTTTCTTAGTTGTCTCTCAGCCTGTCCTCTCTGTGGATAGGTGGATCTGGTCTGTCTGCCACAGATTATTAAGTCTATGATGTGAAGTTCTCCTCTCCTGTGGTGGAGTCGATGTGCTCTGACGTAGCGAGGCGCCCAGACTCAGCTAACTGTCAGAACAGGACAGGGACTAGAAACGACGACGGGCCCTGGAAGTGCTGGGATCTGATTTGGGCTGAAGACCCTGAGCTGAACTCTTTGAGTCAAAATGAGCATAAAAAATGTGCTGTGTGCACAAAACGATCCCTCAGCCACCACAGCGCTGATGGAGAAATGTTTACTGTGAATAGATAACAGATGTGATGGTGAATTATTTATTTCAACAATCTCTTCCATTTCTGTAGCGCCAGCGAGCAGGAGAGGGAGAGACGAGTGCTGTCAGCGACACTCGTAATGTCCTCGGTCCTAATAAACCGTGGCAGCTTGCTGACTAATTACCCATAATTCTGCTCATCGGGGCTGTGAGAGACGTTTGAAAATCTTGCCCAAGTCCACAGTCCTGCTCTGCCAGGGGGAATGTCACAGCCAGGCTGGGGCCAAGCGGCGCTGGCACGCCATCAAGACACGCCGGCGTTCATCGCTGTAAAGCTCTGAATGGCTCCCGGCCCTGCAAGAACTCAACAACAGTTGAAGCAAACTTCAGGGCGAAGCAGGGCCTGGGTCTGGCAGCGGTCCACCTCCCTGACCTCCACTGAACAGGAAACGTGTTGATGTAAAAACTCTCTGCGAACGCGTAGAGCTGGAGCAGGAGCCAAGTCCTTACAGCAACACGTCAAAAAGTCCAAATCAACCAATTATCAAAGTGTTTTCACAATAAGCTGAGTGGTTTCCATAAATCTGTTCATCTGTCACAGTTAATACAACAGACAGTCAAAGAAAAGGTTGTAAATCTGGATCTCTGGTTTGGGTTGTCTGCAGCAGAAGGTGGGTTTGTCTCTGAGGAGCGTCATGATGGGATTAGGAGCTCATCAACGTTGGTGGTTTGGTTATACATCATCTAAGATTTCACATTTTCCACATGTTTCTGGAAATAAAGTGTATAAAAAAATCACTTTTTTAAAAAAGCTCCAGGAAAAAAACGATAAAAGTACCTTCTGGTGTTGTTAAAAACACATCTCCATGTTTTCAATAACAGGTTTATAACAGCATGAGGCTGGAGCCGCAGGGAGTCAGAGACCCACGTCTCCATGGAGACGCTTTGATTTATTAATAGAACATGAAGCATATGTCTCGTGGTCCGGTGAGCTGAACATAGAACTGAACACCATCAGCAGAACAACGGAGGTTTTTCTCCAGAAGAGAATGGACCAAACACCAAACCCTGAGGAACTCCAGACTAAAGAAGATCCATTCTGAACAAACAGGATCAGGTTCTCAGACGGAGCCAAGCGGTTCTTTGGTTCATCTCTGTTAGACTGGAGGGGTTTTACGTTCTATCAGTTTTTCTTCTACAGTAAGGACCACTGGTGACATCACTCAAAGTGGGCGGAGTCTTTGAAAACAGGAAGTCGTTGTCTGACTAGAGCAGTACTGATGGCTCGTCAGGTCAGTAACCAATCAGCAGCTCGTTTTCTGCTCTGAGTTTTGATTAAATCGTTTACACCGACGTCTAACTCCATCCTTCCTCTTCCCTCCACACGTCTTCCTCCCTCATAAGAACGCTTCCTGCTCTGGAGATTGGAGTCTTCCATCTCTTCTTTTTTAACTCTCTCCATTGTCTGCTTCTCCCTCTCTTCTCATTAAAACGTGTCTTCGTCTCCAGCGCTCCCTCCTGTCCCTCGTCTCTTCCATCTCTCCGTCCCACTCATGTTCCCATCAGGCCGTTTCAAGCATCCCCCCCCCCCTGCCAGGACGCTGACTGGCACCGGGCAGATGTTAAACAGCTGTTAGAGAGCAGATAGATTCTTCATTTTAGCCTCCTCAGCTCGTCTTCTCCCTGTCGGTCTCTGTCAGTCCGTCCTGCTGTCTGTCCTTTAGACTCAAACACATCAGTTCTGCATAAAACAAGTCTCAACTTCAGAGGTTTGAATTTCAGAAAATATGTTTTTTTTTAGATTTATTTGTTTTAAAAGCAAATATGGTATCAGATCTTTACCAGTATGGCCCAGACCAGTGTCTCTACTGGCCCAGACGGTGGACTGGTGTCTCTACTGGTCCAGACGGTGGACTGGTGTCTCTACTGGCCCAGACCAGTGTCTCTACTGGCCCAGACCAGTGTCTCTACTGGCCCAGACCAGTGTCTCTACTGGCCCAGACGGTGGACTGGTGTCTCTACTGGTCCAGACCAGTGTCTCTACTGGCCCAGACCAGTGTCTCTACTGGTCCAGACGGTGGACTGGTGTCTCTACTGGCCCAGACCAGTGTCTCTACTGGCCCAGACGGTGGACTGGTGTCTCTACTGGTCCAGACCAGTGTCTCTACTGGCCCAGACGGTGGACTGGTGTCTCTACTGGTCCAGACCAGTGTCTTTACTGGTCCAGATGGTGGACTGGTGTCTCTACTGGTCCAGACCAGTGTCTCTACTGGCCCAGACCAATGTCTCTACTGGTCCAGACGGTGGACTGGTGTCTCTACTGGTCAAGACCAGTGTCTCTACTGGCCCAGACCAGTGAATCTACTGGTCCAGACCAGTGTCTCTACTGGCCCAGACCAGTGTCTCTACTGGTCCAGACGGTGGACTGGTGTCTCTACTGGTCCAGACCAGTGTCTCTACTGGTCCAGATGGTGGACTGGTGTCTCTACTGGTCCAGACCAGTGTCTCTACTGGCCCAGACCAGTGTCTCTACTGGTCCAGACGGTGGACTGGTGTCTCTACTGGTCCAGACCAGTGTCTCTACTGGCCCAGACCAGTGTCTCTACTGGTCCAGACCAGTGTCTCTACTGGCCCAGACCAGTGTCTCTACTGGTCCAGACCAGTGTCTCTACTGGTCCAGACAGTGGACAGACTCTGGAGTAGACAAGACTCTTTACCAGTCACTGGTGGGGTCACTGTCAGAGACAGGATTTTAATTCATGATGGCGTAGTAGTGTGTTACTAATGGTGACCTTTGACCCTGTGGTCCCTGCTCTCTTCAGGTCACAGACCAGGTCCTCTCCTGTAGTTCTGGGCTGGTCCCTCACCGTTCTCATGATACTGATCCTCCACCAGACCAGGTCTTCATCTGGAGTTTCTCAGCCAGCTGTTAGCCTGTTGACCTGTAGCCCATCCCCGCCTTGTGTAGATCTACAGTTTAGTCCCTGGTGTCCTCAGACAGCTCTCTGGTCTCCATGGTGGAGAGGGTGGAGCCTGATTGGCTGAGTGTGGACCGGTGTCTTTATACAGGTAACTAGTTCAAACAGGTGTGATTAATCCAGGTAATGAATGGAGGATAGGAGGACTTCTAAAGACCAGCTAACAGATCTGAGAGAGACAGAACTCTGATGGTTGGTAGGGGTTCACATACTTATTATATCCAATAAAATGATAATTAATTATTTAAAACATTATTTTGGTGATTTTCAGATTTTCTTTAGATTGTGTCTCCCAGATGATGATTTCCTACGCTGACACAGACGTCTCCATTTCTGTAGGAGGAAAACGTAAAACATCAGCAGTGAATATAAAACAGTGGGCCCAAACCAGAGCCTTGAGGAACCTCACACCTCAGATCAGTGGTAGCTGACAGGATTAGATCGATAGTGAGACCTGAACTAGGTCCAGAGACCTGAACCAATATAAACCAGGTCCAGAGATATGAAACAGTCTAAACCAGATCCAGAGACCTGAACCAGTCTAAACCAGGTCCAGAGATATGAAACAGTCTAAACCAGATCCAGAGACCTGAACCAGTCTAAACCAGATCCAGAGATATGAACCAGTCTATACCAGGGCCAGAGACCTGAACCAGTCTAAACCAGATCCAGAGACCTGAACCAGTCTATACCAGGGCCAGAGACCTGAACCAATCTAAACCAGGTCCAGAGACCTGAACCAGTCTATACCAGGGCCAGAGACCTGAACCAGTCTAAACCAGGTCCAGAGACCTGAACCAGTCTAAACCAGGTCCAGAGACCTGAACCAGTCTATACCAGGTCCAGAGACCTGAACCGGTCTATTCCAGGGCCAGAGACCTGAACCAGTCTAAACCAGATCCAGAGACCTGAACCAGTCTAAACCAGGTCCAGAGACCTGAACCAGTCTAAACCAGGTCCAGAGATATGAACCAGTCTATACCAGGGCCAGAGACCTGAACCAGTCTAAACCAGGTCCAGAGACCTGAACCGGTCTATTCCAGGTCCAGAGACCTGAACCAATCTAAACCAGGTCCAGAGACCTGAACCAGTCTAAACCAGGTCCAGAGACCTGAACCAGTCTAAACCAGGTCCAGAGATATGAACCAGTCTATACCAGGGCCAGAGACCTGAACCAGTCTAAACCAGGTCCAGAGATATGAACCAGTCTATACCAGGTCCAGAGACCTGAACCAATCTAAACCAGATCCAGAGACCTGAACCAGTCTATACCAGGTCCAGAGACCTGAACCAGTCTAAACCAGGGCCAGAGACCTGAACTCAAGTCAATAAATACGTTTTGGTGTATTGATCAACAGGGTCAAAGGTCACAGAAAGGTCCAACAGGACTAGAAGTGTCCAGGTGTCTGTAGCCGTCCTGGTGTCTCCTGATCTGGGTTCTGGTGGACGGTTTGTGTTTATGTCTTGAATTTTCTGTAGTGAATCGTTAAGTTTCCCCTGTAAAAAACAAAGCTGCTCTATGGTTTTAATGAGTTTCATCACCTCATCTTCCTGCTCAGCTGTCAGCTGGAAGCAGACATTCTCTTTGTAAACTCAAACGAAGCACAGCTGCTTCTCTTTCAGGGATCATGTGACTTTTTATGCTCGTGTTAAGGTTGGTTATTGAAATGAAAAAAGGACCAAGTGGGGCTGAACTGCTGTTCCTCCCCAATAAAAGGGATCCTCTATAATTATACTGCAGTTAGCCACCAGGTTCTGCTCCACTTGACTTTACAGCTGAGGCTGCTGGGAGTGCTGCGGGTTTCATTTTACTAAACATCTGTGATGGAGGTGTCTGACGGGTCAGTCCTGAAGGAAAACTAAAGACACTGAAGTGGACCGGAGACCAGGAAGTGGACACTGAAGTGGACAGGAGACCAGGAAGTCCTCGACTCAAAGGGATGTTTGGGTCATTTAGAAGTGATGTTTTATCATCAATCCATCCATCATCCATCCATCCGTCCGTCCATCCATCCATCCATCCATCCATCATCCATCCATCCATCCATCATCCATC
>SSNR01000569.1:209145-214145 GCA_006937965.1 Callopanchax toddi
GACACATGCACTTTTACTGGGTTGAACATAACCTCGCTGTAGACATCCCCCCCCCCCCACAAGCTGCAAACGGCCCAGAGATGGCCGACAGCCCCGAGAACGAATAAACATCACACTCTGCTCCGATGTCCTCGTTTAGAAAGTAGAGCAGAGTTCTACCGCTACACACACACACACACACACACACACACACACACACACACACACACACACACACACACACACACACACACACTGTCATTCAGAGGCATGAAAAGCACTGAATTAACAGAAAACACATCCATACATATAAAACACCAGGAGTCACCTTTAATGGGCCTCAAGCTGAAAACAGGACGTTGTGATTGGACTTCACGTCAACAGTACAGAGGAGGTTTCTCCTCCTCCGTCTCCACGGTGACGACCCACGAAATCTCTTAAAGACATCGAGCAGAAAAACGGTCAAAGTCACGAACACTTGAGATGCACCAGAAAACTCAGCTGTTTGATCAAAACTCAGTTTGATTGGTTTACTGGTGATCAGCTGATCTGAAGCTCTTTGTTGTTTGTGAACTCACCATCACAGACTCGTGTAAAGAGGTCGACAGTGTTCTGCTCATTGAGATGAATCTGAATCAGACCAAACTATCAGCCACTGAACAAAAGTATCTGCCTTAAAGCTGAGAGTCAGCGCTCTGCATCAGGTTAGAACAGAGCGACTTCACATTTAACAGAAGAAGAAATGACAACGTTTAATTCATTGTTTTGTTCTGAAACCTGCTGTTTAGCTCTTCATAAAGCAGCAGGTTTTGGGTGAGACATGCACGTATTAATCAACCACCATAAATCAGTTTTAGCTTTCAGAACACACCCTGAGTGGAAAACTGACGAACTCTTTGAAACCACAAACATTTTTCATCATTTCTGTGGTTTTAACTGATTTAAAGGGATGAGTCAGGATAACTCAGTGCTGAAATGCTATACTGGTATTCATTTTTATTTAAATTATTCATAATGCATGAATGGTAAATTTATATATATATAAAAATTAACAAAAACTCAAAAATATTGGTAAACAAATATTGGAAAACTATTATAATAAACTATAGAACCTCTGTACCTAAAAAGTAAAACTGTTTGATGGTTTGTTTTGTTTTTGTTCTGTTTCTGATTGGGTTTCAATTTCATCCTACGTTGTAAATGAAGAATAAATAAGTTCTCACACCTTGTGTATGACATCATTTCTATGTTTTGTTATGGTCCCCCTTTCATTTTGGTCATTTTCTCATTGTCTGACTTCAGTTTAGTTTCTGCAGCCAGCAGGAGGTTGGCTGGTTCTGTGAAAAGGAAAGACGTTTTCCTGCCACAGTCTCTGCAGCTCTCTAATTAACATGTAATATCTCAGTTGCCTCACCGTGCACGAGACTATTTCTCAACTCTGAGCTGTTGCCAGACAACTGGTGCAGATACACCAGGCAGCCACAGCGCTCAGTCATAAAATGATGCTGCGCTGGCAGCTGAAGTGACATTTTTTTGTAATTGTTTTAAATCTCAGAGCTCACTGAGGCTGCTGCAGAAAACTCTCCTGAAGACATTTTACTTCTAAGGTTTTACTTGTCAGGATAGAAATGATGCTACTCTGAAGTGACATTCTGCCAGTTATTTATTAACAAGAAGTAGTCCTCTGTAGTAGTCAGATCAGATGCACTTAGTTAACCTCTACAGTTAGAACACTATATTACCTGTTAGTTAACCTCTACAGTTAGAACACTATATTACCTGTTAGCTAACCTCTACAGTTAGAACTCTATATTACCTGTTAGTTAACCTCTACAGTTAGAACTCTATATTACCTGTTAGCTAACCTCTACAGTTAGAACTCTATATTACCTGTTAGCTAACCTCTACAGTTAGAACTCTATATTACCTGTTAGTTAACCTCTACAGTTAGAACTCTATATTACCTGTTAGCTGACCTCTACAGTTAGAACTCTATATTACCTGTTAGCTAACCTCTACAGTTAGAACTCTATATTACCTGTTAGTTAACCTCTACAGTTAGAACTCTATATTACCTGCTAGCTAACCTCTACAGTTAGAACTCTATACTACCTGTTAGCTAAGCTCTACAGTTAGAACTCTATCTTACCTGCTAGCTAACCTCTACAGTTAGAACTCTATATTACCTGTTAGCTGACCTCTACAGTTAGAACTCTATATTACCTGTTAGCTAACCTCTACAGTTTGAACTCTATGTTACCTGTTAGCTAACCTCTACAGTTAGAACTCTATATTACCTGTTAGCTAACCTCTACAGTTAGAACTCTATATTACATGTTAGCTAACCTCTACAGTTAGAACTCTATATTACCTGCTAGCTAACCTCTACAGTTAGAACTCTATATTACCTGTTAGCTAAGCTCTACAGTTAGAACTCTATATTACCTGCTAGCTATCCTCTACAGTTAGAACTCTATATTACCTGCTAGCTAACCTCTACAGTTAGAACTCTATATTACCTGTTAGCTAAGCTCTACAGTTAGAACTCTATATTACCTGCTAGCTAACCTCTACAATTAGAACTCTATCTTACCTGCTAGCTAACCTCTACAATTAGAACTCTATATTACCTGTTAGCTAAGCTCTACAGTTAGAACTCTATATTACCTGCTAGATAACCTCTACAGTTAGAACTCTATATTACCTGCTAGCTAACCTCTACAGTTAGAACTCTATATTACCTGTTAGCTAACCTCTACAGTTAGAACTCTATATTACCTGTTAGCTAACCTCTACAGTTAGAACTCTATATTACCTGTTAGCTAACCTCTACAGTTAGAACTCTATATTACCTGTTAGCTAACCTCTACAGTTAGAACTCTATATTACCTGTTAGTTAACCTCTACAGTTAGAACTCTATATTACCTGCTAGCTAACCTCTACAGTTAGAACTCTATATTACCTGTTAGTTAACCTCTACAGTTAGAACTCTATATTACCTGCTAGCTAACCTCTACAGTTAGAACTCTATATTACCTGTTAGTTAACCTCTACAGTTAGAACTCTATATTACCTGCTAGCTAACCTCTACAGTTAGAACTCTATATTACCTGTTAGTTAACCTCTACAGTTAGAACTCTATATTACCTGTTAGCTAACCTCTACAGTTAGAACTCTATATTACCTGTTAGTTAACCTCTACAGTTAGAACTCTATATTACCTGTTAGCTAACCTCTACAGTTAGAACACTATATTACCTGTTAGTTAACCTCTACAGTTAGAACACTATATTACCTGCTAGCTAACCTCTACAGTTAGAACTCTATATTACCTGTTAGTTAACCTCTACAGTTAGAACTCTATATTACCTGTTAGTTAACCTCTACAGTTAGAACTCTATATTACCTGTTAGTTAACCTCTACAGTTTGAACTCTATATTACCTGTTTGCTAACCTCTACAGTTAGAACTCTATATTACCTGTTAGCTAAGCTCTACAGTTAGAACTCTATATTACATCTTAGCTAAACTCTACAGTTAGAACTCTATATTACCTGCTAGCTAACCTCTACAGTTAGCTAACCTCTTCTAACTGTAGAGGTTAGCTAGCAGGTAATATAGAGTTCTAACTGTAGAGGTTAGCTAGCAGTTAGAACTCTATATTACCTGCTAGCTAACCTCTACAGTTAGAACTCTATATTACCTGTTAGCTAAGCTCTACAGTTAGAACTCTATATTACCTGTTAGCTAACCTCTACAGTTAGAACTCTATATTACCTGTTAGCTAACCTCTACAGTTAGAACTCTATATTACCTGTTAGCTAAGCTCTACAGTTAGAACTCTATATTACCTGTTAGCTAAGCTCTACAGTTAGAACTCTATATTACCTGTTAGCTAAGCTCTACAGTTAGAACTCTATATTACCTGTTAGTTAACCTCTACAGTTAGGACTCTATATTACCTGTTAGCTAAGCTCTACAGTTAGAACTCTATATTACCTGTTAGCTAACCTCTACAGTTAGAACTCTATATTACCTGCTAGCTAAGCTCTACAGTTAGAACACGTCATCAGAAGTGTATATTTGATCAAAACGTGCTCCTGAACCTAAATGTGAAAAAACAGACATTCTAAACAACATGCAGATGTTTAAATTAAAAGTCAACTTTTTTACTATGCAATACATTAATATTACATTAGTATTACTATAACCCTTTCTGCCACAAATGAACAAAAAAACTTTTTTTTCCATTTCCTTATTGGTCCCATTGATCCCACCACCTCCCTGCTGGCCCAGTACCAAGCACCACACCAACATTTCCTGTTTACTTCTGCATTTGTCGAAGCATTGACCTAAGGTTTACCCAATCAGGATAAAGGTTTTGGCTTTACACTGTTCACCCAAAAAGTACTTTATGAGAATCTCCTGAAATGTCTTTTCTTTGGTTGTGTTAGTGTTTGTTGTTTTCTGAGTTGTGACGAATCATAGAAACTTTATGGAGCCTGAACATCGGGTCAGGCGGCTCTCCTCGTTTCTTTTCCCTCACATCTAAATTACATTTGGTCTTCTCCTCACAGCCTCCCTCCGTCACCCTGAGCCTGATTCTCTCTGAATAATGTCAGCTGAAGGTGTTAGTCTGAAGCCCGCCGGGTGTTATCAGCGCTGCAGATTACAGCGAGGTGTGATATGGAGGAATTACACTCCAAGCCTTCACCGCGTCCAACGAGCAGCGTGAGAAATGATGATGGAAGACGAGCGATTGCTTGTTTATTTTTTCATCTGTAATGGAAAAGCAGTAAGAAGACATCAGATGCACAGTGTGGATTTAGTTCCACGGGAGAACGTTTGAGCTCTGGCTCCGAGGCAGAACCGCCCACATTTCAGGGCAGATTCCTCCCAGTCAGATCCAGTAGATGACACTGATGAGATGATCTGCTCTTCGCTCCATGACCAGGTCTTTCTCTGTGGTACGCTGCAGGCAGAGAACTCCTGTGTTCAGGATCTTCACACTGAATCACAA
>SSNR01000569.1:219145-220226 GCA_006937965.1 Callopanchax toddi
TCTCTCTGACCTCCACCAGGTCCCTCAGATGACCACCAGGTCCCTCAGAGGGCCACCAGGTCCCTCTGACCTCCACCAGGTCCCTCAGACGGCCACCAGGTCCCTCTGACCTTCACCAGGTCTCTCTGACCTCCACCAGGTCCCTCAGATGACCACCAGGTCCCTCAGACGGCCACCAGGTCCCTCTGACCTCCACCAGGTCCCTCTGACGACCACCAGGTCCCTCAGACGACCACCAGGTCCCTCAGATGACCACCAGGTCCCTCTGACCTCCACCAGGTCCCTCTGACGACCACCAGGTCCCTCTGACGACCACCAGGTCCCTCAGACGACCACCAGGTCCCTCAGATGACCACCAGGTCCCTCTGACGACCACCAGGTCCCTCAGACGACCACCAGGTCCCTCTGACGACCACCAGGTCCCTCTGACCACCACAAGGTCCCTCAGACGACCACCAGGTCCCTCTGACCTCCACCAGGTCCCTCAGACCTCCACCAGTAGACCAGGTGTCTCCAAGGACACAATGACAGAATGACTCAGCTGGATCTGGGATGGAACCAGTGCAAACCCCCACATTATCAATAAATCACAGTAAAACATCCTGATACAGGATTAAAGGCTTTACAGGAAAATCAGGATAGAACAATAAACTGTCAACAAGGAAGAGAAAACCTAAAACCATCAGAGTGTTCCTGTTTCCTGATACAGCGTGGGGTCAGAGAGGGTTTTATTAGACATGATGAAGACTGTCCTCTAAAGATCTCTGGGTCTCTACTGGTTTTAGATCAGTGATGAGGATCAGGATCTCTGGGTCTCTACTGGTTTTAGATCAGTGATGAGGATCAGGATCTCTGGGTCTCAGGTGGTTTTAGATCAGTGATGAGGATCAGGATCTCTGGATCTCTGCTGGTTTTAGATCAGTGATGAGGATCAGGATCTCTGGATCTCTGCTGGTTTTAGATCAGTGATGAGGATCAGGATCTCTGGGTCTCAGGTGGTTTTAGATCAGTGATGAGGATCAGGATCTCTGGGTCTCTGCTGGTTTTAGATCAGTGATGAGGATCAGGATCTCTGGGTCTC
>SSNR01000569.1:231709-247638 GCA_006937965.1 Callopanchax toddi
CCTGGGGCTCTGGCAGCTGCTGGGTGACCCCTGTGGGGGGGGGGGGGGTTTGAGGCTGCTCCTGAGGTGGTCTTCCAGGATTCCTGGGCTCTGGGTGGCCTTTTGGGGCTCGGGTCTCCCCCATGTCTTCCATGGGTCTTAGGGGGCGGGTCTGTGGTCTCTCACATTCATAGAACACTCCATGGAGAACCTTATAGATCACACGGTGCTGTAGTCAGGTGTTTCAGACACACTGACCTGGGCTTTGTCCGCTCTCCTTTTACAGGTCTAGAAGCAGATCTTTGTACTCTTTTCTTCCTCTGTTACCCCCCCCTCTCTGTGTATTATTTCTCTTCATTTCTGTCTGGGTGTCTTTTGGGATTCAGGTGAAACCAAAAACCAGTTCTAATAAAGATTTAGTCTAATATCAGGTGGGGCGTTAAAGCAGCTGTAACGCTCCACCTGTGATAGTGAATCTGTAAGGCTTGTTTTTGGCATTCAGACATCAGTTCTGATTGTTAAACTGCTGGACAGGACACGGGGAAAAAGAAAGGAAAACCCTCCAATTGGCTGAAATGATAGCATTCTGTAGAGTGAGACAACATTCCTCCAGAGAGACGAGAGACTAGTTATCATTAACCAGAGTTAGTCAGTCTCCTGTAGATGGTGGACTAACAGGTTTTAGAGCGTTCTATGTGAATTCTTCTGAACTAAAGTTGTTTTAAACCCTGAAAAAGACCTCGATCTGCAGCAGTGTCTCTCCTGATCTGACTGTTCTTCCTCTTCTGTCCATGAAGTGGTTACAGAGTGGACACCATGGAGATGTTTAACAGCCTGTAGTGGATCTTTAATGTCTCCGTCCAAAACAAAACGCCTCTCTCTCACGTTCCACTGGGACAGAGGACAGAGTGATGGATCTGTAGAAATGTGACACATTTAATCTGCTGCTGTCTGACCTCCTCTTAACTCAAACAGACAGGGGAGTGAGAGGACGGCGAGGACACACGGATACCTGCTGCTGATCCCAGCTGCACTGCCTGATAAACAACACAAACCACTTCATGTGTCGGAACTGGAATCATCTGAGAGCAGGTATATTTAGCTCCAGCTACGGTAGATGATGTAGATGATACATCCATCTCCAGGGTGGGAGGACGATACGGATAACTTTATCTTTGAATTCCAGAGAGGAAACGTTAGGTCGAGTTCTTTAAAAGGAAAACAATCAGATTTATTCTAACTCACTATAAGTCAAGAAAAAATCATAAGGAACAGAAACGACAGAATAAAAACTAGAGTTTAGAGAGGCTGTCGGCTCCTTCAGGTCACTTCCTGTTCTGTTGACCTCTCTGTTGTTATTAAAACACACTAATAATTATTTTATCACTTTATTTTACAGCATGTCTAAACATAAAAAGACCTCTATAACAGGATTAGTACTTTCCTCTAACCTACTTCATGTGTCCTGCCCTCTGGTGGAGGACCAAAGTACTGCAGGTGGCTAAAGGTAAACGTTTCTGTGTGCGTGCGTGTGTGTGTGTGTGTGTGTGTGTGTGTGTGTGTGTCTAAAACAACCATTAATAACTTCCTCTACTTCATTAAAACACTTTTTTTAATACTAATGAATTTAAATAATATTACCCTGAATGTCTTGCTGCTCACTGAATAATACAGAATTGGTCAAAAACATCCAATGTCCTGAATAAACAGATGTCTTCATGAACTCGTCCCGTTCTCAGAACTCAAAGCCCGGTTTCCTGATGCCCTGAACGCGTCGCCCTGCTCCTCGACGTCTCCTTTATTCCAGGTGAGGCTCACTAGATGTTAAAGCGCTCTCTGGTGAGTCGTTCGCTTGCCGTTGGTGACTCCTGCTGCTGATGAGGGCGGCGCTGGCTTTAATGTGGGCTCTGACTGAACACAATCATCAGTGAATAAAAGCAATTATTTTCAGATCACACAAAGGCTCCGTCATCACAGAACGCCGGCTGTAATTTCAGCATGAAGGACCTCTTGAACCCTGATCAGGAGGAATATATTTGCAGCTGAAGAGGCCTCTCGCTGATTAGGATGAAGTATTTTCTAACTTGGATAAACAGGCCCGATGGAGTGGTGATTAGCACCTCGGTGTTACAGCTGAGGAGATCGTTAGCCTAAAGACAAGTGGTTCTGAGTGGTTCCAGCCTCTAGGAGGAGGGGACTGAGAACGTTAACGTAACGGAGACCAGACCAGAGACAGGGTCAGCTGACAGGTCTGTGACCTGATTGGACCGACAGGAAGCAGCGCTGAGGGTCACTCTGTCACAATCAGTGACTGCGATGATTAGTCTAGGATAATTAGTCCCCAAACCAGAGGGTTAAAAAAATCTAAAAGTTAGAAAACAAGTGGATCATATGTAATGATCAACACTCAGATGTCAACAGAAACGCTGTATAAATGTTTGACTGTTTACTCCACAGGTCTGACCTCGTGTTGTGTTCACTGACTCCCATTCTGGCTCAGAACTCTGAATTACTGTTGATTTGATCACAGAAACATCATTAGGTTTTTTTGTTTTGTTTTGTTTAATTACTTTACCAGACACAGCGGTCCTGATATAAGGGGTCCATGGTTCGTATACGGCCCAGGAGCCAGAAGGGTCCGTACACGACCCGGGAGCCAGAGGGGTCCGTACACTGCCTGGGAGCCAGAGGGGTCCGTACACTGCCTGGGAGCCAGAGGGGTCCGTACACGACCCAGGAGCCAGAGGGGTCCGTACACGACCCGGGAGCCAGAGGGGTCCGTACACGGCCTGGGAGCCAGAGGGGTCCGTACACTGCCTGGGAGCCAGAGGGGTCCGTACACGGCCTGGGAGCCAGAGGGGTCCGTACACTGCCTGGGAGCCAGAGGGGTCCGTACACGGCCCAGGAGCCAGAGGGGTCCGTACACGACCCGGGAGCCAGAGGGGTCCGTACACGGCCTGGGAGCCAGAGGGGTCCGTACACGGCCTGGGAGCCAGAGGGGTCCGTATACGACCTGGGAGTCAGAGGGGTCCGTATACGACCTGGGAGTCAGAGGGGTCCATATACGGCCCGGGAGCCAGAGGGGTCCGTATACGACCTGGGAGCCAGAGGGGTCCGTATACGACCTGGGAGCCAGAGGGGTCCGTATACGACCTGGGAGCCAGAGGGGTCCGTATACGACCTGGGAGCCAGAGGGGTCCGTATACTGCCTGGGAGTCAGAGGTTCCCTCCTGGTTTAAAGACCTCTGACCTAAAGTAAACCTTCCCAGAGAGGCTGATCACTCTGTTTTCAGAAAACATGATTTAAACAGAAACCCTGTAGTTTTGTTTCCAATTAGTTTGATCAAATTCTTTGTTTTTTCTTTCTCCAGAGGAGTCGCTCAAACGTAGTTTCATAAGGTTCCACGTGCCTTCAAACCTAAAGGAAGTCTTCGTTGGTTACCATTCTGAAGGCGTGACCTGCGGTCCCTGACAGGTGCGCTGACGTGTGCGAGTCATTTGAATCTTCCACCTCCAGTACCACACCTGCTCAGCTGATTTCAGGAGTCAGCATCTCAACGTGTTTACGACAGAAGCTCCAGGGATGGAGGGCGCAGCGAGATGATGGGGGGTGGGGGGGGTGGGTCACCACGTGCAAAGATTATCCCTCATTTCTTTAAAGAGATTAAGCCAAACTCTCCTTTCTCGTCTCCCACCTGAACCCAGCACGTTCGCCTTGTTCCAACCAGCCTTTAATGAGCTTATGGGGTCACTGGGTGGAGTTTACATGGAAAACGCTAACGTATGCTCACAGACACGGAGAAGATTACAATGTCCCGAGGAAGCAGGAGAGATAAGGAAAATCCTTCCCACCGAACTCCCTCTAAAAGCTGGATTAAGAGACGGATGAGTCCTGAAGTCTGATCAGGATTCAACTCACCGTCAGGTCATCAGATCAGAGCCGAGGTTCTTTAGAACAAGAAACGGGGTGAGCTAGAAGATCCAATCACATTCAGCAGAGAAGTAAACACACTAGATCCGTCCTCATTTCAGTCTGACAGTATGGAGAAAATGATCTCATCTTCAGCTTTAAACAACTAGACCGACGGATCGAGGCTTCGTCCTCATCGTTGCTCTGGTCTGTCATGGTGAAGAGAGCTGAGTCAAAAGGTTTAGACTGTCTGAACTCAGCTCTGGCCATGAGATGTGGATCACAACGAAAACAACGAGATCCTTGAGCCAAGCAGCCAAAATGAGCTCCTCCATAGATCAAGACTCGGGTAAAGTGAGGAGCTCCGTCACCTGGAGGGAGGTGGAACTCTGCTCCGAGGTGGTTTGAGCATCAGGATGCCTTCAGGCACATCCCACTTGGAGGAGACCCCAGAGAAGACCAAGAGGGATGATCCTAGTATACCTTTAAACAAAGGCGACTTTTCATCCTCTTGAAGACATCTTGAGTCTCGTCTGAAGAACTTTGTGGACAGAATTTCTAGGAGAAGTGGTGTAGAGGGTGTAGAGTCTGGTGGCAGGAGGATCTGCTCCCTGCTTTCTGCAGATGATGTGGTCCTCCTAGCATCATCGAGCTCTGACCTTCAGCTGGAGAGGTGAATCAGCTGGGATGAAGATCAGCACCTCCAGATCTTAGAGCATGGTTCTCGACCAGGATGATCAACCAGAACTCCTGGTCCAGAGAGAGTTTCTACCTCAAGTGGAGGAGTTGAAGTATCTCGGAGTCTAGTTCACAAGTGAGGGAAGGAGGGAGATCAGGGCAGTCTGCAGTGATGGACTCTGAACCGGTCTGAGCCACAAAGCAAGGCTCTAGATGTACCAGTCGGTCTACGAACCAATCCTCACCTGGTCATGAGCTTTGGGTAAGGACTGAAACAACGAGATCACGGATACAAGCGGCTGAAACGAGTTATCTCGTAGGATGGCCATTACAGTGCCGTCGCAAAGTAGTAACACAAAATGAGTAAATACACAAGGAGCTCATGATTAGTTGAATAGATTCTGTTCTTAGGTGCTACTGGTTGGGTTTGCATAAACAATGTTTTATCCAATACATCAAAAAGTCAAAGAAAAGAATTTAGAAAAACCCAACCACTGTTTGAATCTTTAGAGAAACCATCAAACAATAAAACAATCCGACGTGAGAGAACAAACAGCTCCTTCTCCTCCTGAGGTCCTGATCCAGCTCTGTGTTGGTGCTGCTGGACTTCCACCATCACAGTGTCGAACAATGCGTTTGCAGCTCGAGCCATTAGGGAAAGGTCAGCGGAGCGGGCACATATCGAACTCAGACATCCCACCGATGTCTCAAGCTGCTTCTCTGAAAAGGCGCTTTTCTCTCTGAGGCTCAGACAGCATTTGTATTTCTCTGGAAATCAAGTTAAAAGGTCAACAATTCTATGGCCTCCTTTTGTCTCTCTGTGAAAGTGGGTGTGTTTGGACATGTTTGTGTGGGCGCTCTGCAGCACTTGTCTCCGTCTTATCTCCTCTGGTGTCCTTGTCTACCTGTCCTCCCTCGCCTCCCTGTATCCATTAATCCATCATGTCTTTGTGACGCCCATTCATCTTTCTGTCATTTCTGCATCTGTCTATTCTCCCTGCATTTATTCATTTTCCCATTCATCAGTCAGCAGCTCGCCTCCTTCTCCAGGCTCTGCTGCTGTTTGGAGCAAACGGAGAATAAAGTTCTATCGCTGCTGTCCGACCAATCACAGCCTCTCACGCTCTGGTCTCCTTCTCTCTTCTGTCACTTTACTTATGAAAGAAAACTGTTTTTATGATTCGATTCATCTGAAACAGCTCGATCTTCTGTAAACTTCACGTCTGAGTGAGTTTTTGGGGGATTTTGTTGACATTTATTCCAAATCAGAAGGATTCTAACCTTTGACGCATCTTTAAAAACACATTAAAGTTCTTTTTGTACATTTATACTCAAGAGTCAAAGATAATGATCTAACTGGGCTTCTATTGGCTCATTTCTGTGCTTAGAAACATTAATGTTAGTATTTTAGATCACATTGTTTACAGGAAGCTAAAAACTAAACAAAAAATGGACTAGCCACAGCTAGCCACAGCTAGCCACAACTAGCCACAGCTAGCCACAACTAGCCACAGCTAGCCACAGCTAGCCACAGCTAGCCACAGCTAGCCACAGCTAGCCACAGCTAGCCACAGCTAGCCACAACTAGCCACAGCTAGCCACAGCTAGACACAGCTAGTCACAGCTAGCCACAACTAGCCACAGCTAGCCACAACTAGCCACAGCTAGCCACAGCTAGCCACAACTAGCCACAGCTAGCCACAGCTAGCCACAGCTAGCCACAGCTAGTCACAACTAGCCACAGCTAGCCACAGCTAGACACAGCTAGTCACAGCTAGCCACAACTAGCCACAGCTAGCCACAGCTAGTCACAACTAGACACAACTAGCCACAGCTACTCACAGCTAGACACAGCTAGTCACAGCTAGTCACAGCTAGTCACAACTAGCCACAGCTAGTCACAGCTAGACACAGCTAGTCACAGCTAGCCACAGCTAGTCACAGCTAGTCACAGCGAGTCACAGCTAGTCACAGCTAGTCACAACTAGCCACAGCTAGTCACAGCTAAACACAGATAGTCACAACTAGACACAGCTAGCCACAACTAGCCACAGCTAGCCACAGCTAGCCACAACTAGCCACAACTAGCCACAGCTAGTCACAGCTAAACACAGATAGTCACAACTAGACACAGCTAGCCACAACTAGCCACAACTAGCCACAGCTAGCCACAGCTAGACACAGCTAGCCACAGCTAGACACAGCTAGTCACAGCTAGACACAGCTAGCCACAACTAGCCACAGCTAGCCACAAATAGACCCAACTAGCCACAGCTAGTCACAGCTAGACACAGCTACTCACAGCTAGTCACAGCTAGTCACAACTAGCCACAGCTAGTCACAGCTAGCCACAGCTAGTCACAGCTAGACACAGCTAGTCACAACTAGTCACAACTAGTCACAACTAGCCACAACTAGCCACAACTAGACACAGCTAGTCACAACTAGCCACAACTAGCCACAACTAGCCACAACTAGCCACAACTAGCCACAACTAGCCACAACTAGTCACAACTAGCCACAACTAGTCACAACTAGCCACAACTAGCCACAACTAGACACAGCTAGTCACAACTAGGCACAACTAGCCACAACTAGCCACAACTAGTCACAACTAGCCACAACTAGCCACAACTAGTCACAGCTAGCCACAACTAGCCACAACTAGACACAGCTATGCCCAAAAAGCCACAACTAGCCACAACTAGACACAGCTAGTCACAACTAGCCACAACTAGCCACAACTAGCCACAACTAGTCACAACTAGCCACAACTAGCCACAACTAGCCACAACTAGCCACAACTAGCCACAACTAGCCACAACTAGCCACAACTAGCCACAACTAGACACAGCTAGTCACAACTAGCCACAACTAGCCACAACTAGCCACAACTAGCCACAACTAGCCACAACTAGTCACAACTAGCCACAACTAGCCACAACTAGCCACAACTAGTCACAACTAGACACAGCTAGCCACAACTAGCCACAGCTAGCCACAACTAGCCACAACTAGCCACAGCTAGCCACAGCTAGACACAGCTAGCCACAGCTAGCACAGCTAGACACAGCTAGCCACAGCTAGCCACAACTAGCCACACTAGCACAACTAGCCACACTAGTCACACCTAGCACAGCTAGTCACAACTAGCCACAACTAGCCACAACTAGCCACAACTAGTCACAACTAGCCACAACTAGTCACAACTAGCCACAACTAGTCACAACTTGCCACAACTAGACACAGCTAGTCACAGCTAGCCACAGCTAGCCACAGCTAGCCACAGCTAGCCACAGCTAGCCACAGCTAGTCACAGCTAGCCACAGCTAGTCACAGCTAGACACAGCTAGCCACAGCTATCACAGCTAGTCACAGCTAGTCACAACTAGTCACAACTAGCCACAACTAGCCACAACTAGTCACAACTAGCCACAACTAGCCACAGCTAGCCACAGCTAGCCACAACTAGCCACAGCTAGCCACAGCTAGCCACAGCTAGCCACAGCTAGTCACAACTAGCCACAGCTAGCCACAGCTAGACACAGCTAGTCACAGCTAGTCACAGCGAGTCACAGCTAGTCACAGCTAGTCACAACTAGCCACAGCTAGTCACAGCTAAACACAGATAGTCACAACTAGACACAGCTAGCCACAACTAGCCACAGCTAGCCACAGCTAGCCACAAATAGACCCAACTAGCCACAGCTAGTCACAGCTAGACACAGCTACTCACAGCTAGTCACAGCTAGTCACAACTAGCCACAGCTAGTCACAGCTAGCCACAACTAGTCACAACTAGCCACAACTAGTCACAACTAGCCACAATTAGTCACAACTAGTCACAGCTAGCCACAACTAGACACAGCTAGTCACAACTAGCCACAACTAGCCACAACTAGTCACAACTAGTCACAACTAGCCACAACTAGCCACAACTAGCCAAGGCCAGTTAAACAACTTTTGTGGTCGTGGCTTTTGAATTTTGTTGAACTTTCTGAGCCACCGTAGATTTCAGATTCTGGAGCTGATTTTGGAATCTCTATCTGATTTTAATTTCTGGAGCTGATTTTAATTTCTGGAGTTGATTTTAGTTTCTGGAGCTGATTTTGTAATCTGGAGCTGATTTTAATTTCTGGAGCTGATTTTAATTTCTGGAGCTGATTTTAGTTTCTGGAGCTGATTTTGGAATCTGGAGCTGATTTTAATTTCTGGAGCTGATTTTGGAATCTGGAGCTGATTTTGGATTCTGGAGCTGATTTTGGATTTTGGAGCTGATTTTGGAATCTGGAGCTGATTTTAGTTTCTGGAGCTGATTTTAGTTTCTGGAGCTGATTTTAGTTTCTGGAGGTGATTTTGGAATCTGGAGCTGATTTTAGTTTCTGGAGCTGATTTTAGTTTCTGGAGCTGATTTTAGTTTCTGGAGCTGATTTTGGATTCTGGAGCTGATTTTAGTTTCTGGAGCTGATTTTAGTTTCTGGAGCTGATTTTGGAATCTGGAGCTGATTTTAGTTTCTGGAGCTGATTTTGGAATCTGGAGCTGATTTTAGTTTCTGGAGGTGATTTTGGAATCTGGAGCTGATTTCAGACGACATCAACACGTTTTATAGACGTTTATAAAAAATGTGTTTTAGCTGCAGAAAATGGATGTTTCCTTCCTTCCTTCCTTCCTTTCCTTCTGACCTAACCTCTCATCTTAAATCTCCTCCCTGCTGTCTTTCTCCTCCCTCCCTTCTCTCTCCTCACTGTACTTCTCTTGCTCTCTTAAAACATCCATCCATCTATCCATCATGTCTCTCCCTCAGCTCGGTTTTCCTTTCCAAAGTGCAGCAGAGAGATCCACTGTATGTTCCTTCCTTCCTCCCTCCCTCTCCCCCCCCCTCTTTTATCGTCTCCTGTCACTCTTCTCTTACTAAACCGATCGAGGCCTTGACTAAACAAACCTCTCCTCCTGTTTGGACCAGCTCTATGTTGAAGCTCTCATGTCTAAGTGAGTAGAATCTTGTCGTTTCCCAGCTGCTGATCTACTCATTGCACCAGATTGTTGTTTCCCTGAGCATAAAGGCTCAGGCTCAACCTGCCTGTGGATCATAATGAGCCTGAAATTAGAGCTCAGGTGTGAAACCATTATTACATTTGTTTCTGTTTGCTGTAATTTTCTCTATCTTATTTGTCCGTCCAGCATCTTGTTAAACACAATTCAAAGAGACAAGAGAAGAAGTGGACAGGAGTCTGGAGTCAGGCCTGCTGTAGCTCTACTCACCCAGCGAGCTGAAACACTGCCTTGTTTTTTCTCCTCTCTGGTCTCCGTTTCTCCTCCGCGTTCGTCTGTAACCATCACTCTCTACTCCAGAGGTCTCTTGTAAATGTAAATGGCCTCTCCTCGGTCTCCTCACCTCTAATTTGTAACAATCACTCACAGCTCCAGGAAAAAGCTTGTTCTCTGAAACCATTTCACGCCGTTTGATGTGAGATTTAAATCCAATTGATTCCCAACAGGCTGGAGTTTAACGGATACGCAGCTCCGTCTTCTGGTCTCTGATCATCTGATCTGATTAACAATTCTGCTGCAACCATTAAATCTGCTCTATAAACATTCTGACTAACTTCACACACCTGGAGGCTTTAACCGCTGTGTGTTTTAAAAAGAACATGTTCTATTGTTTTCCTTTTATTTTGATTTTTTTTTTTTAATCTTTTATCATTTTGAACATTTTTTTATTTTTTAACTTATAAATGTCTGTTTTATTTTTTTAAGTTTAAGAAATAAATGTAGCTGTTTTGTTATATTTTATACATTTGTATTTTAAACTTTTAATTGAAATTAAAATATGTTTTTGTTCTTTTCTTAACTTTGCCGTTTCAAACATTCAAATAAGAATTTTCTCAGTTATTTTCACATTTGATGTTTTAGCCTAATTTTAAAATGTTTGTATTTTTACCTACAATTTTTACTACAATTACACAGTAAAATCTCACTAAAACCAACATACTATTTAAATCCTGAATGCTGACAGTGCTGGGTCTCTAATAATAACTTCCTGACATCACTTGAGAAATTCTTCAGGTCAGTAGAAAATTTCAAGGTCTGTGAAGTTCGCTCCATTTCTTGATGCCTTTATAAGAAAAGGCCGAACTACGTTTTGGGACTCTGCAGTCGTTAAGGCTCGTAGACCTGGTTGTCCTAGTTGTCCTGGTTGTCCTAGTTTTCCTGGTTGTCCTAGTTGTCCTGGTTGTCCTGGTTGTCCTGGTTGTCCTAGTTGTCCTGGTTGTCCTGGTTTTCCTGGTTGTCCTAGTTGTCCTGGTTGTCCTGGTTTTCCTGGTTGTCCTAGTTGTCCTGGTTGTCCTGGTTGTCCTGGTTTTCCTGGTTGTCCTGGTTGTCCTGGTTTTCCTGGTTTTCCTGGTTTTCCTGGTTGTCCTGGTTTTCCTGGTTGTCCTGGTTGTCCTGGTTTTCCTGGTTGTCCTGGTTTTCCTGGTTGTACTGTTTGTCCTGGTTGTCCTAGTTGTCCTGGTTGTCCTGGTTGTCCTGGTTTTCCTGGTTTTCCTGGTTGTCCTGGTTTTCCTGGTTTTCCTGGTTTTCCTGGTTGTCCTGGTTGTCCTGGTTGTCCTGGTTTTCCTGGTTGTCCTGGTTGTCCTGGTTGTCCTGGTTGTCCTGGTTTTCCTGGTTGTCCTAGTTGTCCTGGTTTTCCTGGTTGTCCTGGTTGTCCTAGTTGTCCTGGTTGTCCTGGTTGTCCTGGTTGTCCTGTCAGAGCAGAGCTGAACAAATCCTTTCAGCGGAGGAGGGGCTACATTATTTAGGACTTTAAAGATGAATTGTACATTTGAATAAGTAATTATATATTGTGTATATATTGTATTATATTGTGTTTTGCTAGTATTGGGCGATGATGAAGCCTTTTGATCCAGTCCTTTAACTGCTTGCAGAGATCGTTACGGCTTAGTGGTCGTCTCACATGCCTGAGACCTGAGATGTTCTGCAGGAGCTAAAGTGAGAAGTGATGATCGCCTCCAGGTACACTTTTGCAGCGTCATAAGTCAGCGTATGTCGAATGTGTCTGAAAACAGACAAACTACATTTCATAGTACTGGACACTTTTTTGACATGTTTTTAAAACTGAATGTTGAATCTAAAACAAGTCCTAAGTATTTAAAGTCCTCGACCGTTTTGATTTCGCTCTTATTTTTATATATGTGTGGATAGTTACTATGTGCCGTTGCCATGACTACGGCTCTTGTCAGAGGACCACTTTCTGTTTCCAGAGGCTTGGAGTGATGTCACCAGTGGGTGTGGTCCTGATAGGCTGTCATATGTTGATGTTTCTGGTGACATCCTTAAATCTGTGTTCAATGTAACGAAGACGTTATGGACGACGGGTAAAACGACCTGAGCTAAAAGTGATCTCTGGTATTAATCACTCCGAGAAGCTTCCAGCTAATAAACACAAGCTGCTGTTTATTTATAAAACTTCACAAATACAAAGAGTTGCACTTCAGTTCATGGAGCCTGCTCTCCCGGAGCAGCAGAATGAAAACAGAGTTTGCTTTGGTGAGACATGAATTATTACTAATCTCTGATGCGCTGCAGAGAACATCCCATCTGGGGTCATTTTCAGTCTGCTTTGATGTTAAATGAGCTGTAAGGATCACAGAAACTCAGAGCAAACAACAAAATGTTTGATTCTACAGACCGAAGGAGAGCTCCTCTGACCTTTGACCTGCTGTCTGATGTGGTGTGTACTTCATTACATCTCACTGTTTTAACACTAATAATCAGCCTGTTTCTGGATAAACGATCAATCAGCTGACTGGATCCCATCAGGGAGGACTGTATGCTCTGATGACATCACTCAAAGTGGGCGGAGTCACTGCTCCAAACGTCTGGCTGATCAGGATTCTTCATCATCTGTTTGTGATCGTCTACAGTTCATAAGGAGACGGTTTGTTTAGTGCGTGCTCTGTGATGGTTCACCGATGAATAAAGTTCCTCCTTTCAGAGGCTGAAGAAGGTTCAGGTTCAGTCAGAGCTCCACATCACACCAACATGTGAAGATGTTCTGATGAATGAGCTGTAAAGGAACTCCAGAGAACAGACATGCAATACTAAAGGTCTATAAATAAAGTACATCACATCAATGTTTAACAAACTATAAAGAGAAAGGCCTGTTTAATACGGCTGTGTTGGTCTGGAGGTGAACATGTGCTTTAGATCGTTTGGAACTGTCTGGAAACAGAAGAAGAAGAAGGTGGTGATCTGATCAGTCTGAGGATGACACGGTGGATTATGAGGTCATCAGAGACGAGCGCTCTGGAGAGAAAGACTTCACATTTCACTGATTCATTTTGATGATAAACATGAAAAGCCACTAATATTCAGAGGACTACTTCTGGTTTCTAGAGACCGCCCACTTTGAATGATGTCATTAGTGGGTGTGGTCTCACTGTAGATAAATACCTGATAAAACACTGCTTTAAAATGTCTGAAATATCCCTTTAAGCTACTGTGCAGTAGGTGTTGACTCGCAGCAGGAAGGTCACAGGTTCTAATCCGTGTGTGTGGAGTTAGCATGCTCTCTCTATGGACCTTTGGGTTCTCCGGTTCCCCCGTTAAACCACGTTGTTAATAATGAAGGTCACTTTGGAGAAAAGGTCCTCTGATAAAGTGAACCTAGAGCTGGACCTGGACTCAGACTCATGAGGAGAACCACTGCAGCCCAGGTCCTGATGGGTCTACCAGAGTCTCAGGTAATAACGGTGCTGAAGGCTGCAGTCAGGTCCATCAGAACCAGAACCTGAGTGATCTCCTGCATCACTTCCAGTCAGAATGAAGACCTGTTCCAGTAGGATGAGGTCTACAGAAACCCGACTGGACCATCAGAGATGTTGTGTTTGGAGCTGTTTCAACCTTTTCCAGGATCTTAGAAGTCAGCGCTCATTAGAGACTGGTCTGGAGCTGCTGGAGAGACCAGGTTTCTGGAGCAGTGGGTGGGCTACACACAGGGACTGGACCAGAACCAGTGAAGCTTTGATTATTCTGAGGACACTCAGTGTGTTTACGTGCACATCAGAAAACTGAACTACTGCCTTAAATCGACTGAAGCTGTTTTTGTTAATGCTTCGTAGTAGGGATGGCCCGATACCAGGAACCGATACCAGGAACCGATACCAGTGGCTTCACTGTCTGTGACTTGTGATTTCTGTTGTAGTGTCCTGTATTGAACCCTAGGGGGAGCTATTGAGCTAAAGAGGAACAGTGTGGGTTGAGAGCTGGAGATGGTGCCAAATAGTTCATTTTATTTGGTTAAAATGTGGAAAACTGCAATAATTTCACTGTGAAATCACAGAAAATGGTGATTTTTCACCTTATATTTTAGTTTTGTGATCATTTTTTAATATATTTAATTTTTTTATCTAACTCAGTTATTTGTTGTAAAAAGCAGAGAAGAAAAAATAAAACCTGCATTCCAATTTGTTGCATTTTTTTGTGTGGTAGAAGTATCGGTATCGGTACTCGGTATCGGTGAGTACTCAGATTTAAGTATCGGACCGGTTTTGAAAAAGTGTTATCGGTCCATCCCTACGTATAGGGTTAGGTCACACGTTAGTCTGGCTGAAGTCGAACTGGTTCTAATGGAGCTGAAGCTTCCAGATAATGTGGTTGTAGCTCGATTTCATTTACATGTTTACGTGTCACATCCTCTTCCAGGATCACGGCAGCAGCTTTACAAACAAATCAGTGGTAGAAGAAGAAGACGGCAGCAAAAACAAAGAGCTTGCCAGTGCCGGGTGCACGAGGACGCCGGACGACATTCGTGTCCAATGGAAGCGTTAAAACAAGAGTTAAAACGCCAAGAGAACAACCAGCAAAACGGAAACATGAAACAAGTCAACAGGAGGAGGGCGGGTCGACGGCTCCAGTCAGTGTGATGTTCTATAGCCTGGAACTCCAATCAGAATCCTTTCAGGTGACATCATCAGAATTAGAACCACGGAATCTCAGCGGATGATTCTTTTATTCTTTATAAAGAAGAGTGTTCTAGAGTTTGATCTGGAACACTCCTCCTCCAGAGCCATTACACACCCCACTGCCCCCCCGTCACTGCTGTATTTATATGTCAGAACGGGGCTGTGGGGCTGAACTGTGAAATTGCCTCGTAGCTCGAGGGCACAATACATCCACGAGGGTCTTCACAGGTTAGGGGCTCAAAGGACAGAAATCACACAGAATTCTCAGGATAAATTAAAACGTGTCGTGGAACAAACAGGAAGCAGGATGGGTGTCAGCGTGATGTGGAGAGCAGCAGCTACGACCCGGAGAAGAGCTGGGAGAACATGTTCTACCTTTAACAGAGAACCAGTCAGCTTTAAAGCTTAACCTGGACCCTCTCCTGGTTTTATTGGGGTCAGGACTAGACCTGAATAAGGGAGTCCCATCCATTAAAGGCTCTTTTCTCAGGCTGAAGTCTTGCAGTATTTTGATTTGACATGACGTGAAACTCAACCCTCTCTGTGATCAAACGCTGCAAACAGCTGTTTGGGTCCTTCCTGCAGATCTCACTTCAGGATCTGGTCTGCAGACATGATGCTGTCCTGATTCCACCATCTGTTGTTGACCAGCACTCCTCTTCAGACCTCTGTCTGCTGGTGTGGTCTGAAAGCCGAGCAGAGAGACGCTGGAGTCTGGATCTGATCCTGAACCAGGTCTCAGTGAGACGTGATGTGAAGGGAAACCAGAGGAACAGACCTGCTACTTGTGACAAAGACGACTTCCATCCACCTGCCTCTGCTGCTGACGTCGTCAGGCTGTTTCTTCAGAGCTGGACCGACGATTAGCTGCGTTTCCTCAGACGTGTGGTCCTCTTCCATCTCCGGAGGTGTGTTTAGATGCTGCCTCAGTATTTAGGCTCTGTGTTCATCCAGTGGTTCAAGGTACCAGGCCTGCTGCAGTAGTTTATAAGGTTTATGTGGCAGTGCAGCAACGACATATATTTCAGCAGGAAATGAGGTCTTTATGGCGTCTCGTCGATCCCAGACATCCACACAATCACATCAGACAGAGAGGCGTGAGGCTGCATCCTCACACACTGACACCTCCAAACAGATGTCTGCAACCGATACGGATCGTCATTAATCCTGAAACAAACAGGAGCAGGACAAACCCCCAGGACACCCATCAGCCCGGCGTTCGACCACAACCACAACCCAGTCCTTCAGTTCACACTACACCAGTCAGGAGACCAGACCAGACCAGACCAGACCAGTCCAGACCAGACCAGACCAGAGCAGACCAGACCAGACCAGACCAGACCAGACCAGACCAGACCAGACCAGACCAGACCAGACCAGACNCGTTAAGGCTCGTAGA
>SSNR01000569.1:264542-290449 GCA_006937965.1 Callopanchax toddi
AGACAGGAGCTGTGTTGTGTTTTAGTGTCAGACCTGTGTTGTGTTTTAGTGTCAGACCTGTGTTGTGTTTTAGTGTTGGACCTGTGTTGTGTTTTAGTGTCGGACCTGTGTTGTGTTTTAGTGTTGGACCTGTGTTGTGTTTTAGTGTTGGACCTGTGTTGTGTTTTAGTGTTGGACCTGTGTTGTGTTTTAGTGTCGGACCTGTGTTGTGTTTTAGTGTTGGACCTGTGTTGTGTTTTAGTGTCAGACCTGTGTTGTGTTTTAGTGTCAGACCTGTGTTGTGTTTTAGTGTTGGACCTGTGTTGTGTTTTAGTGTCGGAGCTGTGTTGTGTTTTAGTGTCGGACCTGTGTTGTGTTTTAGTGTTGGACCTGTGTTGTGTTTTAGTGTCAGACCTGTGTTGTGTTTTAGTGTCGGACCTGTGTTGTGTTTTAGTGTCGGACCTGTGTTGTGTTTTAGTGTCGGAGCTGTGTTGTGTTTTAGTGTCAGACCTGTGTTGTGTTTTAGTGTCAGACCTGTGTTGTGTTTTAGTGTTGGACCTGTGTTGTGTTTTAGTGTTGGACCTGTGTTGTGTTTTAGTGTCAGACCTGTGTTGTGTTTTAGTGTCGGACCTGTGTTGTGTTTTAGTGTCAGACCTGTGTTGTGTTTTAGTGTCAGACCTGTGTTGTGTTTTAGTGTCGGAGCTGTGTTGTGTTTTAGTGTTTGACCTGTGTTGTGTTTTATTGTTGGACCTGTGTTGTGTTTTAGTGTCGGACCTGTGTTGTGTTTTAGTGTTGGACCTGTGTTGTGTTTTAGTGTCAGACCTGTGTTGTGTTTTAGTGTCAGACCTGTGTTGTGTTTTAGTGTCGGACCTGTGTTGTGTTTTAGTGTCAGACCTGTGTTGTGTTTTAGTGTTGGACCTGTGTTGTGTTTTAGTGTTGGACCTGTGTTGTGTTTTAGTGTCAGACCTGTGTTGTGTTTTAGTGTCGGACCTGTGTTGTGTTTTAGTGTCGGACCTGTGTTGTGTTTTAGTGTCGGACCTGTGTTGTGTTTTAGTGTTGGACCTGTGTTGTGTTTTAGTGTCGGACCTGTGTTGTGTTTTAGTGTCGGAGCTGTGTTGTGTTTTAGTGTTGGACCTGTGTTGTGTTTTATTGTTGGACCTGTGTTGTGTTTTAGTGTTGGACCTGTGTTGTGTTTTATTGTTGGACCTGTGTTGTGTTTTAGTGTTGGACCTGTGTTGTGTTTTAGTGTCGGAGCTGTGTTGTGTTTTAGTGTTGGACCTGTGTTGTGTTTGTGTTCATGCTGTATAAATATTTGATTCTAATGATCTCATCACTGCTTTTTACAGCTAGCTTATAAACTGGTTTTACTGCTCCAGCGATGAGTCAAACAGTTGGTTTAATACCTTTTAACCTTTGAAAACGAGCTGAGCTGCAGCAGAAAGTGTTTTTACTGAAGGGAGGGGGGATGTGGAGATCCTGGACTATTTTTAGCTCAGTGTCTCTTCTTCTGACCATGTTGGGTGATTCTAGGAGAGTTCAGGACAGACTGAAGGATGGAATTAAATACTCCTGATATGTTGAGGATGGAGATGAGATCAGACATCAGATTATCTCAGTTTACACATCATGATGTTGTCAAACAGCTGACTGATCAGTGATCAATGCTCTGATTAGTGCTGATTATTTGTGCTTTAATACTGATGAAATGAACTCTCTCTTCTTTTCACACAGATCAAAACTCCTTTTTCTTCAAACTAAATCAACATGTTTTTTAATTTTTATCGCTGAACGTTTTCCTTTAACCTGTTTTATAAGTCTGATACATGAAAAAATAATCAGAAATTATGCTTTGAAAAACAGAATTTTTAACAACTATGTTATATTTTTATATTTGTAATGATTTGTTAAACCGTCAGTTTTTACATCCTCAGCCAGGCTTTAGGATTAAAACCAACAGATTTCTGAAGGTTTCAAACCTATTAAAGGCACACTATGCAGGTTTGCTTGTTTTTAGCTCCCCCTAGTGTCCGTTTTAAATCACTGCAGTAAAAACGTTAGCATAGTTTCTGCTCAGAAAGCCCTAAATCTACCTGTTAAATGTCTCCTCAGCCTTCACTGCTTTCTACTGGAGCGGTTCATCACTCAGTCAAAGAAATCAGCTGTTCAAGCAGGGAGAGATGGGAAAAATCAGGAATCAGGAGCTAAAAACACTCCGGAGCTAGCATAACAGCTAGCCACATTGGGTTAGCTTAACCCTCTGAGATACGGGACTTTGTGAGACTTCAGGACACCGGACCAGAGACTCAGAAGTTACAAACGTGGTATTCTGGGTCCAAGCAGCAGATGAGGGACTTTATTAACCTGTAAAGGGTCAGATTAGATCAGACTGGATCAGATTAGATCAGACTGGGTCAGATTAGATCAGACTGGATCAGATTAGATCAGACTGGGTCAGATTAGATCAGACTGGATCAGATTAGATCAGACTGGATCAGATTAGATCAGACTGGATCAGATTAGATCAGACTGGATCAAGGAGGAGATTTAAAATAGGAAAAAGTTACATAGTGTGACTTTAAAGAGGTGGAGCTCATTCTAATATCTGCGCTGTGGTTTAGCTCTGTCATGAAGGCATTCTGTCAGTTTATAACGTGCTGCATCTGAACATGGGGTTTATTTACTGTCCTACAAAAAACAACAACAAGACAGCCGGCCCTTCTCCGCTGACTCCAGCTCTTCTGATTCCACAGCTTGGAGCTTTTAGTCAATGACCACAAGAAAACGGTGTCAGGAATAAAAACATCTAAAAATCTGTTTGTGGGTCAAAACCACAGAAACATTACTGAACCGAGAATGTTGTAAATAAAACCGATTTATGGAGGAAACTACGTTTTTAGAAGACTTTACCAGCCTGGAACCATCACAGCTGTGTTCTTGTTCCTTTTTGGTTTTAATGTTTTAATATTTTTTAGCTGTTTCTGTATTGTTTGACTGAACTGTTTATCATCCATATCATTTGAAATGTGAAATAAAACAGCTGACAGTAAACATTCAACCTGCTGCATATTAACCATCCCAGTTGAACGTGTCACAGAACCAGAGCTCCAGCTGGTTCTACTGGACTCCCCTCCACTCAGTCCCGTCTCTCAGCAGCTCTCTGACTGTCGGACAGCAGCTGATCGATACGAACCGTTTACCTCTGATGGATCCGTGTCAATAAAATGAAATGAACGGTTTCATCTGATCGCCTCAGATTCACTTTGCTTTTCAACCATGGTTTTTATTTTTGTGATGGAAGCGAGCTGCTGGTCAGAGAAGAGAAATGAACTCGTTAAGGTTTGACAGGTTTGAAGTCAAAGACAGAAGAACAGGAGACTGAAGCGAACATTGGAAACATCCTGAATTAACCAGGTTCTTTGTGGGTAAATTATCCCAAGTGGTGCTCGCTGCAGAACCAGAAGGCGGAGCTGCACCAGGTTCAGCCCCGCCTACTCAACCAAAGTCAGCCCTGACCCGCTACACAACCAGGGTCAGCCCTCCTCCGCTGTTTTTTTAAAATAACTTTATTGTAAAAGAGTGAATTTACAAGAAAATAACTGAATGTTTCTCCTTGTTTTCAGGATAAAACATCTCCTTAAATTGATTCAATATCTCGGGGTTTCAGTCATGTTTTTGTAACAGGATTAGTTTGTGAATGAGAAACGTTTTCTGTCATACGGACTACAACGAGAGACAGTGAGCCTAACAGAGAAAGCTGAACTAGCCCACTTTGCTTTGTAGCGTTAGCCGCCATTAGCCGCTAATAGCGGCTGTTAGCTGCTATCAGCTGTTAGCTGTTCCTGGCGTGGGCCAAAGCACCGGGGGAACCCTGAGTGCTTCGCGGACCCGCAGCACAAAGCTGTGCCGGACCAGGAGCACCGTACGAAGCTCCGCGGACACGCTCGCAGCATTACCCGACAACGAGGTGTTGCATCTCCGCCGGACTTTGTGCTCTGGATCCGGCGGAGATGCAACACCTCGTTCTCAGATCTAAGAGCCCAGTGTAACAGTCCAATATAACCAGGTCAATCACAGGGGAGGTGTGGGAGCTGATTCTGATGGAATGGCCGGGTCTGATTGGTTGAATGTGCGGGGCTGCCCTACCCTGGTGCAGCTCCGCCTTCTGGTTCTGCAGCGAGCAGCCTCTCCAATTCCCCCCCTTTCTGGGAGGCAGGCTCACATTTCACCACAGAACCTGAACCCTTTCCTCCACTAACACCTCTGGACCTCCTGCATCATCGTATTCATGACGACCTGTCCTTTAGAAGTCACAGACGTGTGATTTAGGCCCCTTAGGCTCAGACCCGGCCTCGTTAGGGTCCAGCCTGAAGCTGTAAATGATTTAGTGAGATGTAACTGAAGTGGAGGAGTTCCCGGTGTGGTATGGACGGTGAGGTCAGACAGGAACAAGCAGCCTTCCAGACGGAGGTCACCTGAGTTCACAGCTGAACGCCTTCGCCAGCCGACCGCATCAAGAGGAGAAGCTCATGATTCTGGTTTCCTGTGGAGCTTGGTCCTCGTGATGTCTGCTGATGTGCAGTGAGTCGTCACATCTGGGGGAGTTGTTGTCAGATTGAGCTCCCGCCTCGCCGGTCTCCTCCTCCTCTCCATTAGTCCTCATCAGGACCGAG
The DNA here is from genome assembly GCA_006937965.1 of Callopanchax toddi. Lineage (NCBI taxonomy): Eukaryota > Metazoa > Chordata > Actinopteri > Cyprinodontiformes > Nothobranchiidae > Callopanchax > Callopanchax toddi. The sequence goes on from SSNR01000569.1 coordinate 269,192, forward strand.
TCCATTAACGTCCACCGGGCTTGTTTCTGTCATCGCTGTGAAAGTGACGCTACATTAGAGCTCCTTCCTTCTCCCCCGTCATTAACAACACAGAAACCAATTAATATGCTTGTGAGGTTGTAATCCTCCAACTCTGCTCGTCTCCGGGGGACTTCAGCAGAAAAACAAATTAAAACCGGAGGCCGGCCCAACGCAGGCGGAAAATCACAAGATGAGGAGTTTTCTCTTCTTTAAATTGAACTTCTCTTTCATTTCACTGACATTTGTTCCCCCTTTATTTCTCTAACTTTTCTGATTCTTTCCGTTTATTTGATTCTTTCTTTTGATCTTTTTTGAACTCGTCTCTTTTCTGATCTCCTCTCCTCGTTTGGGTCGTTCTATCCGTTATTTACCGACCGTAAAGAAGACCACACCCACCGGTGACATCACTCAAAGTGGACGAATAAACAGGAGGTAGGCTACTCGGATCAGGAGAGACGCTGATGCAGATTGGTGAAAAGACATTTCTGCGTCTTTGAAACAACTCGCGCTCTGATAGGTCACATCCTGTTAGTAAACATCCTTCATTCATCCTGTTCCATCCCTTTATGTTGTTGTGATGTAGCAGCAGTAATCAAACGCTGTTGGATGAAACTAAACAGACCCACAATTCACCACAGAACCAGGACCAACAGGAACCCGACTCTGAAACAGGTCCCACCAAGGACGTGGCCCCGCCCCCTTCCTATGTGCTGTCACATGTTTATATCTGTATCCTTTTATGCAGCGTTTTTAACTCTAGCGTTTTTAAATCTTCAGTGGGGACATCATTTTACCTTGAGGTACTCTACCTGGCGCTGAGGCCTGGTGCTCACCTCCTCGCCGTTGTAGTGAGATAAAACCTGTATTTTATCATACACCTTCCGTTAAATTGTTCAGTCTAATTAAGGATTTACTGAGGGCCTCTTGGCACCGGATACCTTTTTTTGATAGCTGAAAATAATTCAACAGGAATTCCTAGGTTCAGTAATTAGCAGGGAGTCAGTTACGTACCTTTTTGTTGATGAATGGAAGTCGGCGTCAGGAATAAAGACTTTACAGAATTTATTATAAAAGCTGACGAACAGTACAAACAGTTAGCATTCAGGTATCAATTTGTGAAGCGTTGTCAAACGATGGTAAGGTGTTCTGAAGTTGATGATAATTTGAGTTTAACGACTTGAGTCTGTGACGATAAGACTAGGGTTGTTACTTAATTTAGTTTGAGGGTTAAGTGGAGGAGTTACTTGTTGGAGTAAGCTAAGCTGTTAGCTTTATCAACAGAGGTCTTCATTTACCAGATTATGGAGACTCACTGTACGCCGCTCCGGGATCGACGCCGATCGGAGAGTCGGGTGGGACGGCGTGAAGGTGGAGGTTTCCCCTCGGTCCCGGTTGGACGCCCTTTGGAGGTCGGGATCGCCGTAGGCCACGGAAGTCGTCCTTGGATGCGATCGTCAGGAGATCCATTTCTGGGTTAGCTGGCAGTTAGCATTTTGAGCTAACGTAGTTGAGGCTTCTTTTCCCATGTGGTGGAGAGAGGCAGACGTGGGATGTCTGTGCCTCGGGGAAAAGAGCGGTGATCATCGGCTCAAACGGGGCTCGTTACCCGTTCAGGGGAGAGCCGGCAACTTAGGAAGTAGCTGAGCTGTGTAGCAGGAGACAGCTAGCGTCTGGTCTCAGTGTAGGCTGACTGAGAACTCCCTTCTCCAGGAAGTGGAGAGGCCGTTGAAGGGCCCTGAGTGCTGATGTGGGCCAATGGGACTGAGTTTATCAAAGTCACATGACTCAAGCCTTTAAAGCGATATTACCTTCATGTATGAAGTATAAACATAAATAATATTGATTTTAACCTTTAGCAAAGTTGAAATGTGACATAATACTGAAGCTGGATCAAACATTCATAATACTGTGGGAGAAACTGCATTAATCATATTTAGACATTCTGAACAGTTTAATTAAAAGTGTCGTTTAGAAGGAGACACCAGGAAGTCTTTGAGTTTATTATTATTACTAAAGAGTCCTGTGGAGTCTTCTGGAAAAACAATGTAGACACCTGGAGGAATGTTGGTTCAGCTTCAAACATAATAAAAGAGTCATTGTAATCCAAGTGATTGGGGAAAAGAGGATTATTGTTTGTGTGATGTTCAAGGGGTCAGAGGTCAGAGGTTATAGCGTGTTTGGTGACGCTACACCATGAATTCATTTCTGAGGGTGGAGGTTGCTGGTGTTGCAGCGCTTATGTCAACAAGTCTCCAAGGCGACTGTGGCGCAGTGGCAAGAGAGATCGCCTCCCATGTCAGAGAGCGTGGGTTCAAACCCCGGCCCGGCCAGGTGTCGAAGTATCCTGTCTGCTCTCAATGGCTGCTCTGTCAGGGACGGGTTAAATGCAGAGAACACTGCGTTGTACTGAGGTTTATACACAAGTGGCCCCAAATACCGCCTTTCCGTTTCCTGTCCTCGGCTGTCTCGGCGGCCTGCAGCAGGATGTGAGGCTCATCAGTGTGCGTTAGCGGGCTGCGTGATCCGTACCGCGGCAGAGGGAGCTGGAACGCTGCAGAACTAATCAGATGTGGCCAGTAAATAGACCGATCCATTAGATGATGCTCTTCTCTTCCTGGCCCAGAGCAGACCTGGAGCCACGAACAGTCGTTAAGTTTGAACTGTTTCTTCTTCTTTGTAGCGTCTCAGTAAGTTCTGTAGGAGTGTGATCAGTCTGACCCACAAAAACTAATCCTCAGTCAGACTGAAGCCACACACACACACACACACCGCTCCATCCCTTCCACTGTGAATCTTTACCGTGAGACAAAGATGGTATCACGCAGCGATGACTGCGATCCACTTAAGAGACCCCCCCATCGACCGAGGAGACGCAGACGGGCTGAAACACAAACCGTGGTGAGGAGAGAGAGAGAGAGAGCTTCTCCTCCTCCTCCATGTCATCTCTTTCTGTCTCCTCTCGGATTCTGGTTTTTCACTCACTCGTCTTTAAAAACACGGAGCAGCTCCTGTACTGCTGCCACCTCCTCCTCTCCTAAAAGGCCATCGATTTCCCATCGACGTGCCTGCAGGGGAGGAGGCGTCTGACGGAGGTGTGGGGTAATGACTGAAGCCCTGGATGGATGTTCCATCGATGAGCACACAATCCAGAGTCTGAGCTCCACTCTGAGTTTAGAGATTAATGACGAAGCTAATCGACTGTAAACTGAAGCCAACGTGAATGATGTTGGTTCAAATTGACAACACGTCTTTATTCTGTTTCTACTTTCTGCTTTTTCTCTCTTCCTTTAACTTTCTCAGCCTCTGAGTCTGTGTGTTTGTGGTCTGTGCTTCCTGTCCTGACGACTGCTGCTCCTCCAGCTTTTTACTGAACTTTTCCCTCCTTGCTGCTCCATCCGTTGGGTTTCTCTTCACTCTACAGACCGCTGGTTCTCCTGTGGGGTGAACTGAAGTTCTACCTCCCAGTCTGCCGACTCACGTTACATTGAAACACAGGTCGTAATGGTTTAGCAAAAAATAACCTGGTGCCTGGTGGGCTAGAGGCACTTATAGGCCGGCCCGGGCACCAGTGTGTTACGTCACGGTAACAAGCATGTAGCCCGTGATCACTTAGTGACGGTGCAGGGCGCCGCCGAGGAGCGCCGCCGAGGAGCGCCACCGAGGAGCGCCGCCGAGGAGCGCCGCCGAGGAGCGCTCATACGGTGGACGGAGAAAACTAGAACCTGCTGGACGGTTGTACCTGAGGACCAGGATGGAGGACCAGGATGGAGGACCAGGATGGAGGACCAGGATGGAGGACCAGGATGGAGGACCAGGATGGAGGACCAGGATGGAGGCCACTGCTTTAAAGGGTTAAATAAGTCAAACACTGGGAGAAATCCTAGCAGGTCTCTTTCTGTCTCCTTTCATTTCCATCTCCTGCTGTTTCCTCACATCTCTCCTCCTCTGAGCTTGTGAGAGGACGACTCCCCGTCAGGCCTGACGGAGGAGCGTCTCTTCGCTCCAACGTGCCACTCAAAGCCAGACAGGAGGAAGGTGAAGCAACACACAGCAAGACGAGGACACGGGGAAAACAAAGAGAAGGACGGGGCGAGGAGACGAGATATGAGTGAAAGACCGGAAATGAGAGATGACTCTCTGGGGAACGGGGCGAAGAAGAGGAGCGGAGGAAGAGCGATGAAGACAAGGCGACGCCGTGACGACGTGTCAGCTGTGAGCTCGGTCTGAAGGCTGTCAGTCAGGAAGCTCAGGGCCAGTTTCAGACAGCTGAGCAGACTGGTCTCAGATCAGATGTTCCTCAGACTGCTCGTGGAACATCCACGGGTTTTACAGTCACTTTGATTCTTTAACCCTCTGATTCCACATCAAGGAAGAATAATAGAAAGGTTTTCTGTATTCAGGTCAGTGATGATTAGTAATCAGGATGCTTTAGGTCCTCAGTCAAACTCTAAATCTGATCAAGGTTTTAAATGATCTTCTATAAATAACCTGGAACAGGAGGAATCCACTGACTACTCAGTTTTATATTTCTACATTTCTTCCAGGTGTTTTAAAACTCATCACTACACACTGTATACACTAATCTACCTCGGACAGGCGTTTCTCTCCTGTCTAAACACTCTACTGACCATCAGAGCAGCAGAATAAAAGACTTCACTGATGTGTTGATCGCTCTGACCGACCCGGCCTGGACACCATGGTGGGATGAAACCAGTAGCAGCGTTTTCACCTCCTGCTGCGCTGCAGGGAGATGTCGTGAGTGAGGGAGGTGTGAGTCGCCCCAGTCCGGTGTAGGGACCAGGTGTGCAACCCGAGCAGGTCTGGTACCTACACCGGCAAACAGCGCAGGTTCTCCAGAGGATGCCCTGCAGCTCGTATCAGTGACACACAGGCAGCAGCGTCGCTATAAAATATAAAAACATGAAATCAGTCTAAAAATATCAGCAAAACAAACTAAAGTGTAGAGTTTATAACCAGGTTACAGAGACTGGTGTGATTCAGCTGGATAGTGGAGTAACTGACATAATACTGCCACCATGTGGTGGACAGCTGTACAGTCACAGATGGATGGATGGATGGATGGATGGATGGATGGATGGATGGATGGATGGATGGATGGATGGATGGATGGATGGATGGATGGATGGATGGATAATGGATGACCAGTACCTCCTGAACATGAAGCTCAGTCTCAGATGTAAATCCTGATCCTGATCTTGATCCTGATCCTGATCTTGATCCTGATCTTGATCCTGATCTTAATCCTGATCCTGATCCTGATCCTGATCTTGATCCTGATCCTGATCTTGATCCTGATCTTGATCCTGATCCTGATCCTGATTTTGATCCTGATCCTGATCCTGATCCTGATCTTGATCTTGATCCTGATCTTAATCCTGATCCTGATCCTGATCCTGATCTTGATCCTGATCCTGATCTTGATCCTGATCTTGATCCTGATCCTGATCCTGATTTTGATCCTGATCCTGATCATGATCCTGATCTTAATCCTGATCCTGATCCTGATCCTGATCTTAATCCTGATCTTGATCCTGATCTTGATCCTGATCTTGATCTTGATCCTGATCCTGATCTTAATCCTGATCCTGATCATGATCTTGATCCTGATCCTGATCTTAATCCTGATCCTGATCATGATCTTGATCCTGATCCTGATCTTAATCCTGATCTTGATCCTGATCTTGATCCTGATCCTGATCCTGATCTTGATCCTGATCCTGATCTTGATCCTGATCCTGATCCTGACCTGATCCTGATCCTGACCAGATGCTGATCCTGATCCTGATCCTGATCTGATCCTGATCCTGATCTTGATCTTGATCCTGATCCTGATCTTGATCCTGATCCTGATCTTGATCCTGATCCTGATCCTCATCTTAATCCTGATCCTGATCCTGATCTTGATCCTGATCCTGATCTTGATCCTGATCTTAATCCTGATCCTTATCCTGATCTTGATCCTGATCTTGATCCTGATCCTGATCTTGATCCTGATCCTGATCTTGATCCTGATCTTGATCCTGATCCTGACCAGATCCTGATCCTGATCCTGATCTTGATCCTGACCAGATCCTGATCCTGACCAGATCCTGATCCTGATCCTGACCTGATCCTGATCTTGATCTTGATCCTGATCTTGATCCTGATCCTGATCTTGATCCTGATCCTGATCCTGATCTTGATCCTGATCTTGATCCTGATCTTGATCTTGATCCTGATCTTGATCTTGATCCTGATCCTGATCTTGATCCTGATCTTGATCTTTATCTTGATCTTGATCCTGACCAGATCCTGATCCTGATCCTGATCCTGATCTTGATCCTGATCTTGATCCTGATCTTGATCCTGATCCTGATCTTGATCCTGATCCTGATCTTGATCCTGATCTTGATCCTGACCAGATCCTGATCCTGACCAGATCCTGATCCTGACCTGATCCTGATCCTGACCAGATCCTGATCCTGACCAGATCTTGATCCTGACCTGATCCTGATCCTGATCCTGGTCTTGATCCTGATCCTGATCCTGACCAGATCCTGATCCTGACCAGATCCTGATCCTGATCCTGACCTGATCCTGATCTTGATCCTGATCCTGATCTTGATCCTGATCCTGATCTTGATCCTGATCTTGATCCTGATCTTGATCTTGATCCTGACCAGATCCTGATCCTTATCTTGATCCTGATCTTGATCCTGATCCTGATCTTGATCCTGCTCCTTATCCTGATCTTGATCCTGATCCTGACCAGATCCTGATCCTGACCAGATCCTGATCCTGACCTGATCCTGATCCTGATCCTGATCTTGATCCTAATCCTGATCCTGACCTGATCCTGATCTTGATCCTGATCCTGATCTTGATCCTGATCCTGATCTTGATCCTGATCCTGATCCTGACCAGATCCTGACCAGATCCTGATCCTGATCCTGACCAGATCCTGATCCTGACCAGATCCTGATCCTGACCTGATCCTGATCCTGATCCTGATCTTGATCCTGATCTTGATCCTGATCCTGATCTTGATCCTGATCTTTATCTTGATCCTGATCTTGATCCTGATCCTGATCCTGATCCTGATCTTGATCCTGATCTTGATCCTGATCCTGATCCTGATCTTGATCCTGACCCTGATCCTGACCTGATCCTGATCTTGATCCTGATCCTGATCTTGATCCTGATCCTGATCTTGATCCTGATCCTGATCCTGACCAGATCCTGATCCTGACCTGATCCTGATCCTGATCCTGATCTTGATCCTGATCCTGATCCTGACCTGATCCTGATCTTGATCCTGATCCTGATCCTGATCCTGATCTTGATCCTGATCCTGATCTTGATCCTGATCCTGATCCTGACCAGATCCTGACCAGATCCTGATCCTGATCCTGACCAGATCCTGATCCTGACCAGATCCTGATCCTGACCTGATCCTGATCCTGATCCTGATCTTGATCCTGATCTTAATCCTGATCCTTATCCTGATCTTGATCCTGATCTGATCTTGATCCTGATCCTGATCTTGATCCTGATCCTGATCCTGACCTGATCCTGATCTTGATCCTGATCCTGATCTTGATCCTGACCAGATCCTGATCCTGACCAGATCTTGATCCTGACCTGATCCTGATCCTGATCCTGGTCTGATCCTGATCTTGGTCCTGATCCTGATCTTAATCCTGATCTTGATCCTGATCTTGATCTTGATCCTGATCTTGATCCTGATCTTGATCTTGATCCTGATCTTGATCCTGATCCTGATCCTGATCTTGATCCTGATCTTGATCCTGATCTTGATCTTGATCCTGACCAGATCCTGATCCTTATCTTGATCCTGATCTTGATCCTGATCCTGATCTTGATCCTGATCCTGATCCTGATCTTGATCCTGATCCTGATCTTGATCCTGATCTTGATCTTGATCCTGATCTTGATCCTGACCAGATCCTGATCCTGATCCTGATCCTGATCTTGATCTTTATCTTGATCTTGATCCTGACCAGATCCTGATCCTGATCCTGATCCTGATCTTGATCCTGATCTTGATCCTGATCCTGATCCTGATCCTGATCTTGATCCTGATCTTGATCCTGATCTTGATCCTGATCCTGATCTTGATCCTGACCAGATCCTGATCCTGATCCTGATCCTGACCAGATCAAAGCCACGTTTAGAGTAAAAAGTCTTTTTCACTCGTTTATTTTTTCATCCCTCCTTCCCCGTGATGCCTCAGCCTTTCATGGCTCAGCTAGTTGTGTCCCCGTCGTCCGTCTCTCGTCTTAAAGAGGGGCGGGCCTGTGAGCTGTCAGCGTGATTTACCTCACCATTACAGCAGCAGGGATTACAGCCAGGCCTGATAACAAATGCATGGAAATAAAAATCTGCAGGTGTTTGCACTGGTCTGCTTCTTCAGGCAAAAAGTGTTTACCACCGTCATTTCTCTTCTGCCGTGGCGATCCCACCAGCCTCCTTCCCTCTCTGGATGCCATCTTTCTTCTCCAGCTCCATCTTTCATGGTTGCTCTCCTCCGTTCTCTCTCCAGGAGCAGTGTTCATTCCTCATGGTGTGATTAAGAGGAAGCAGCAGTCAGAACCTGAAGCAGACATCACAGAGAGGAGGTCTTAGCTGCAGGGAGGAAACAAAGTTCTCCGTCCGCTAAACGAGGAGGAGAACTAAATACAGCTGGTTACAGTTTTAAATCTGTTTCTATAAAACATGAAGATGTTGGGAACATCAGTCCAAACATCATCGTCCTCCTGGTTTCGTCTTCAGGAGGTGGCGTGCAGCTCCGTCAGGAGGAGGTTCATTTACTTCATCCCAGATCTGAAGCGTTCCAGAGCCGTAGGCCTCACACCTCCATGTGCTCTGGGGTTACAGCATGCAGTGACCTTTGACCTTTAAACACGGTGTGTATTCTGGCCTCCACAGAGCTCCATCCTGGTCTCGTCTCATCAGAATTCTGAGGTCTTGGACCGTAACGGGATTGATGGTCTGTGTCCTCCAGGCTGGGAGGGAGTCCACGTGGATGGATGAGACCAGGTCTCTGATCAGTGACTAAAGTTTGATCAAACTCATTCAACTTTGACACGTTTGTCGCCTCAGAAACTCACTGCAGGCTGTTCGCAGCAGCTCATCAAACCTGACACGTTTTTATTAAAACGGTTCGACTTTAATCTCCCAAACATGTGAAGTGAATGTTTTCTACCAGATTTTACCAGAGTGATCCTTCCGTTTGAGGCAGCCTGGAAACAGAACCGTTCCTCTTCAGGGTGCATTTAATAAAAGTGTAACTCATTAGGTTTAAATCATCATCGGGGTTTAAAAGGAGACTGCGCTCTGAGTCTGACAGGTTTAACACTCCAAACACATTCCAGTGTTTTAACCTTTCACTAAATCATCTCCATCACCAGGACCTGAGATAGTCACCAACACAGTCACCAAGGTCCAGCAGAGGACGGACGTCCTGCTGCAGCTCAGGAAGCCACAGGAGCTCCTGGTTAACCTGGTTAACCTTTACATGACCAGTCTGACCTCAATCCTAACGAACCAGGACAGAAACAGACTGCAGAGGATCATTAAGGCAGCAAAAGGGACCACTGGTGGTCCAGTTTGGACCAGTAGCTTCAACAATTGCTCTGAAATGTCCCTCAGAAAACTCTGAGCCCAAAAGAAACTGTTCATCTCAAAGCTGCATGCAAAGAAATCTAATAAACGCTTTCCACAGGATGCAGCTGTAGCTCACAGACATGAAAACAAGCGCTGCTGGACTGAGAACGGCTCCAAAATGGAAGTTAAGGGAAAAAAAGGAAGAATAAAACGAGTCTCAGTGCTGAAGGGACAAGAAAAGTTGGAGGTGAAAGTCCTGATGTGCAGCTGTAATGAGTCCGCGGCGCGGAGAGGCGACGCTCGGAGGCCACAGATCAATACCAGAGGAGATGATACGCCCTGGCTCAGACACTCTCAGTCTGCAGGACTCGTCTGCCCCTCCAGAGACTCGTCGGTTTAGTATTTTCTCTCTCATCCCTTCTCTTATGTGACATAAACTGTTGGACTGCAGCGGTTTCACCTGAAATAACGCTCAGACCCTTTGTTTTTCATTTACAGTAAATTCAGCTTCATTCAGCTGCAGCTGAAAGAAAAGTGAGTTCCTACAGTTCTGCCATCATCACAGTGACGTACCGCCAAAATAAAACGCTCCAAGCTCTTAAAGGTGGCTCTAATTCTCCTCTCAGCTTTATTTAGGTCCTTTAACCACAGAGCAATCAGCACAAACACCTGGAACTACAAGAAATCATTTACTAAGTTATCAACTATCTATACAAGGGAAAAATGTATCAAAATGGCAGGATAACAAAGTACAGCCTAGTACTTACAGAGGTATGTACTTACCCTGTACATACCCTCTGTCCTCATACTACCTGCCTTTCATTCAGTTAACCAACCCAGCTGCTCCGCATTCCACCAGACCCAAACATCTGCAGTACCTTCAGTCCCAGTTAGCCTCCCAGTTAGCCTCCCAGCTAGCCTCCCAGTTAGCCTCCCAGTTAGCCTCCCAGTTATCCTCCCAGTTAGCCTCCCAGTTAGCCTCCCAGTTATCCTCCCAGTTAGCCTCCCAGTTATCCTCCCAGTTAGCCTCCCAGTTAGCCTCCTAGTTAGCCTCCCAGTTATCCTCCCAGTTAGCCTCCCAGTTATCCTCCCAGTTAGCCTCCCTGTTAGCCTCCCTGTTAGCCTCCCTGTTAGCCTCCCAGTTAGCCTCCCAGTTAGCCTCCCTGTTAGCCTCCCTGTTAGCCTCCCAGTTAGCCTCCCTGTTAGCCTCCCTAGTTAGCCTCCCTGTTAGCCTCCCTGTTAGCCTCCCTGTTAGCCTCCCTGTTAGCCTCCCTGTTAGCCTCTGTTAAGGTAGAGGTGCACGTAACTGGTGTCCCAGTGCATGAGCTCCAGATCTCGTGTAGGCTACCAGGTCCCTCTGACCTCCAGCAGGTCCCTTTGACCTCCACCAGGTCCCTCTGACCTCCAGCAGGTTCCTCAGACCTCCACCAGGTCCCTCTGACCTCCAGCAGGTCCCTCTGACCTCCACCAGGTCCCTCAGACCTCCACCAGGTCCCTCGGACCTCCACCAGGTTCCTCAGACCTCCACCAGGTCCCTCTGACCTCCAGCAGGTCCCTCAGACCTCCACCAGGTCCCTCAGACCTCCACCAGGTCCCTCTGACCTCCACCAGGTCCCTCAGACCTCCACCAGGTCCCTCTGACCTCCAACAGGTCCCTCTGACCTCCAACAGGTCCCTCTGACCTCCACCAGGTCCCTCTGACCACCACCAGGTCCCTCTGACCTCCACCAGGTCCCTCAGACCTCCACCAGGTCCCTCTGACCTCCACCAGGTCCCTCAGACCTCCACCAGGTCCCTCTGACCTCCACCAGGTCCCTCAGACCTCCACCAGGTCCCTCTGACCTCCACCAGGTCCCTCTGACCTCCACCAGGTCCCTCTGACCTCCACCAGGTCCCTCTGACCTCCAGCAGGTCCCTCTGACCTCCACCAGGTCCCTCTGACCTCCACCAGGTCCCTCTGACCTCCACCAGTAACGTGTCACAAAGACTAGAGGTGTGATCATTTCATGTAATCTGACACAGAAATAGAAAACAAACTCATCCTGTTTCTTCCATAAATCTATTTTACGTTTCTACAGTGAGAACACTTCATCTCGTTTTAAATCCAGAGCTTGTCTGAGGCACCAGGACCTAAAGGGTCACATTTCAAACACACACTGCTGTTCCTCCTGAAGCTGACAGAGACGTTAGATGTGTTTTATAGTTTAGGGTCTTTAATGCAGCGTGACTCAAACCCGAGGGTCCAGTGGAGGTTAAAGGTCACGGTGTGAGTTCCTTCTTTTCTCTGAGACTTGAAGGATAGACTCCAGCGTCCTCACATGAACTTGAGCTTTGTGTTCCATCGTATCCACTAGACGCCTGGTCACTCCTTTATAACTTACAGCTGATTGTGTTTTTCTTTGTGCATCAAACAGTTTGATTTTTAATTATAGAAACTTTCAACTCTTTAAACTTTTAAATTGAGTTTATTTTTCTCTAAAATACTCGACTATCAGACTTTAAGCTCCCGTTGCAGTAATTGGATCCCCGGGTGGCTTCAGGCTTCATTCTGCAGCTATTTGAAATTGTTTTGGCACTTTTAAAAAGAAGCTCCTTCTAATTTCACCATGACAAATATCCTCCGCCGCTCTCCTTCCTCTGCTCTCCGTCAGGTTTTCCTCTGCTGATAATTTGCTGCAGCATCAAAGCTCAGCTGTTTCTTAAGAACGTCACCTCAGTTTAAAAAACCTGAACTCGTCATCGACTCGTCGACGTGGAGCGAGCCGGAGGAGGACCTGGTACCAGCTGGGTCTTTGGTTTGGACTTTAGGACAGGGTCCAGGACTCCTGGTCCAGACCTCCTCTCTGTAGACCTTCCTGGACCATCGTGTGTCTTTATGGACATCTTGGTCCATCTGTGTTAGTCTGATGATGGAACGTCTTCCAAAAAGGGTTTTAAAGACAACTGGACTTCTTTGGTCCTTTGAAGACGTTTCTGCTCATCCCAGTAGCTTTGTCAGTTCTGTCTGTAGTAAAGGAGAGAGAGTCTTCTCTTCCTCTGTCTGTGACACACCTCCTTCTCCCCCTTGAGGAGGTGTTCGCTCCACTGTATTCAGCTGGAGTCCTGGTGAGGTGTTCTGATCAGAGGAGAGAATGAAGTTCAGAGCAGACTGGTAGGAGGTGGAGAGATGAAATCTGAGTCCTCCTCTGGTTAAAGCTGGTTCTTCACGTTTGACATAGATGTCTTCTTTACCTCCTCTCTCAGACCATCGGTCACCGAGAAGAAAGGACCTACTTGTTGTTTGACATTTTAGTGGTGTGGTCTGGATTTCTGAGATTCAGACTTTGAATTTAATATTTTTGTGAGTTATTTTAATCTGCATTAGAATGATGAACAGATCGACTGGTGTCAAAACAGAGACCCAGAAGAAGTCTGTACACCTGCCTTAAAGGGACATTCCACCAGAAAGTTACCACATCCCTCAGAGTTAGATCAGAGTAACCAGTCCAGCTGTTATCTGACCCAGCAGCACTCCTTTAGCTTTAGCTTAGCATAAACACTGTAAGTGAATGGTAACAACTAGCATTGTGAGAAACAAGTCCTTAAAACTCACTCAGTAGTGATACTAGTGATACTAGTGATACTAGTTCTGCCTCAGTAAACAGATCGACTGGAAGTGAAAATAAAATGAAGGATTTACAGGAACTACTTTAGACTGGGGACTACTTTATGACAAAGAACAGCTGTAAGCCTCCACTGAACGGAGCAAGGACATGACGCAGCGTCTCTAAAGACGCCTACGTCTGTAAACACGAATCTGAACGTTGTTTCAGACCTCACAGACGATCAGAACTAACACAAAGTCAGGAGCTGATCAGAGATGATCTTTAAAAAACATCACCAGGTTTAGTCTAGTGGACAGGATTTGGTTTATCGTCCTTGATCACATTCATCAGTTTTAGACCCATAATCTGGATCGCTCCCATCCCGGTCCACTTCTCAATCCTCACTCATTCCAGTCTCAGAAGCATCTTCATGAGTTTCTGCTCCTCCACAGTCTTCCTCACCTGCCTCCACTCCCACTCGGTCAGCTGAGCTGCTGCTTGGATCTTTAGAGGTTTGTCTTCTTCACTCTCACACTTCAAAGGGACTGAAGTAAACTGTAATCTGGTGGTCTCCAGACGGGTCCAGAGCTCCTCCTGTATGTAGACTGGTTCTGGGTCCTGCTGGTCCACAGCAGGCCTCCAGTCTTCAGGATCATCTCCTGTCACCAGCAGCGTCTGCTCAGGGAACACTGAGACACATTTTGGACAACTGTCACGTCCTCTTCACTCATACATCAGCTGTTATTGCTTTATGTTCAGAAGAGACTCATGTCAACAGCTACAGTATGACATCAGTCTGAAGCTCCTGTCAGCTCCGGCAGAAAGAAGAGTTTCAGATGAAGTCCTGTCCTTTTCTCTCCATCGTCACCTGATTGATGACAGACGATTCATGTTTAAGACACGCCCCCTACTGGCTTATCTGGACATTGGATTCCTTCTGTGGTTTAATTACTAACTAACTAACTAATGAGTGGTAATCCTTGTTCTGCATCTTATATTGATCAGCAGGGGGCGCTATATGTGACGCGCGGATAAATGAACCATTTTCCAAAACAAAAGGCTGGAAAGCTTTACGGTTGTTTTATTGTTGCTTCACATTTCTACTCTTTATATTTATGTTCCAAGTCTTAATTTTCATCTCTACTTTGACACAAAGAGGTGGAACATGTTCCTGAGAAACAGCCCAGACCTACTCAGAGCAGACAGACCCGACACGAAAACCTTCATTTTAGAATTTCTTCCTGATGACCTCCCATCTCAACTGAGATTCTCACAGCAACAAAGGACATTTTAACTGCTAACTCGTGTGTCAGGTGGTCACTTTCCTTAAATACAAGTCGTTTTTATCTTTCTAGGTCTGTTAAACTTCAGTCCTGCTCAAAACCACCAAACCTTTTGAATCTTTTAACCCTTTAAAGGCAGAGAGAGGTCATAGACCGGAGATTTACCACATGCAGATGAAAACATTGCATTTTGGACGTGCTTCCTCCATCTCTGCCTCCTCATCCTCCTCTGAGCTCCTGCAGCATCACCGTCTCCAGCTGGGAGGAGAAGAGGGAATGTTTCTGCAGAGCGACCTGTGGCGCCCGCCGGCCGCCTGCATCACTGATCCTTCAGAAAGCTCGACCGCCCTCCTGTTTCGAACATATTACACAGAATGGATGAATGTCTGCCTCTGCAGGATGTCTCGAGGTGGATGGGGGGGGCTGCAGTGGGACGGAGCAGCTCTCTGCAGCACCAGAGGACATGGGGATCAACACAGGACTGTGTCCCTCAAACTCAATTTATCTGAATAACAAACGAATCAAAGGGGCCAAAAGTTCAGGTGAGTTTGTGAGGAGATTTTAGTCATACTATCGACAGTCAAGACCACACCCCCCGGTGACGTCACTCAAAGTGGGGGGAGTCTCTGAGAACAGGAAGTCGTCCTCTGTCAGAGCAGCTGCAGATAGCAGCTAGTTTTCTAGGACAACTCTTGTTCAAAACATTCATACCAATCCAGCAGAATGAGCCATGACCTGATGGGCCTGGGACAGTTTATCAGACTGTAAACGGTCTGAATTACTACACTGCTGCTGCCACTGCATGAGGGACAGGACTAGGGGGATTGTGGCCACTTGCGTACGACGTAGTGGAATTTGTCCTCTGCGTTGAGCCCATCCCTGAGGGAGCAGAGGGCATCACTGGCACCTGGGAGGCAGCTGGAGGTCCGTATCTTGCCCAAGGATACTTGGACACATGGCCGGGCCGGGATTTGAACCCACACTCTGACATGTGAGGCGATCTCTCTGCCACTGAGCCACAGTCGCCCTAAACACCACAAACTGAACAAATGTTCTAAACACTGAAGGTTAGCTAACAGGTGAACCCTCATCTGGACAGAAGTCCGCTCTGAGCCGCTCACACTGAACGCACCTGCTGGTTCTGGATCTGGACCTGGACCTGGACCTGGCTATACGGATCACCAGGTGTTTTAATCCCCACTGGGCCTGTGACCTTCAGCTGGTCCGGACGCGAATATGTGAAATGCAGGTGATTTGGGTAAGGTCCCACCTTTTCTCACCTCTGATTGGCTACAAGCGCTCTTCACTTTGCTGCCTTCGTCTCTTTTTCCATCTACTTGCAGAGCAGCTGATGCGGCGGGTGTTGATACGCGAGCAGAGGTGAGTGTAACGTTAGGGCTAGGGGTTAGTTACTCAGCGGCGAAATGAAAGAGCCACTTTTGCGTCCTTCTAGTCCTCTTAGCAGTTCAGAGCCAACTCACCTACAGCCAATCGTAGGAGAGCGCTTGTAGCCAATCAGAGGCGAGAAAAGGCGGGACCTTACCCAAATCACCTGCATTTCGTATATTCGTGGTCCGGACTGGGACCTGTCGCGATCTGAGCTGCTTCCTGTTGCTGACGCTTTGACCAGAAGCTTGCGCCCTCTGCTGGTTTGTTCGTGTATTGACCCCAAAAAACTAGACTGCTATTTTAAGAAGACCCCCCCCCCCCCAACATTATTTTCAATGAAAAACACCTTGTTTTACATTCGAGTCAACACGGTATCTAAAAATGAGCTGATAGTCTCTTCTGATCTGACTAATCATGATGAGTATTGCTCTGGTCAGTGGACTACTTCCTGTTTATAGTTTATTACTTATATAAATGACTAGAATGACTTCTAAATTACCCAAATATGCCTTTAGGCCATGAGGCCATTTAATGCCTCAGATCTACATATTTAGATTATTTCCTACAAAAAAGGAATCATTTGTTCCGCTCATTTAAAGGCTGCATTTACAATAGATTTGTTGTGTTTTGAGTTTTTAATCATGAGGGCGTTTGTATCGTTGTGGAATCCTGAGCCTCATTGAGCTTAACTCTTTTAAGACGACCATATTTGTTCACTAGTGCATTGTGGGACCTGTCATTTTATTAACGTCATGACTCTGTTGTGTTTTATAGAGGGGCTGAAGACGTAATAAGGTGATGAGATTTCTGGAGACAGAAGTCTCATCTGTGTGGTAACACACACATTTCCCCACTCTGGAATTAATAAAGTCTTATCTTATGTATGTAGCAATGCTGCCCCCTGCTGGTGGACCTGCACCTTCTGCAGGACATGTTCAGGGAGACTAAATCCTCCACCTGCACCATCATATTGTCCTACTTCACCGGTAAAAACGGGTTCTGTTTGTGCACAGACTAAAAGAGAAGAGAATTTTAGCATCTTGTGTTTTGCTCAATAAAGATAAACAACAAGGATTAAATACATTAACCTACATCATTTGTTTTTAATTGAACAGTTAGTTATATTACAACCATGAACTTCAATCAAAACAAGTTGCCATACAATTGTCATATGGTTGATAACATATCTCCAATTTCTTATCAAGAGAAATAAAAACAAATAAACATGAATAATAAACCAAAATAACACACAACAAGATAAAAATAAAGATAAAGATAAAGGGGTCTGCTTATTCAGTTAAAGAAAACTTTTGAAAAACTCTGATTGTTTTATCAAGTTTTTGATTGGCTAAACTAAGACTTTTAATAGAGGCAATATACACCTTTAGATCAGATTCTTTAAAAGTGTCAAATGAAGGGAGTTCTCCGTTTCATTAGATGAATATAGTATTTTGCTAAAATTAAAATGAAGTTCATCAAAAACATTTCTTCAGAGGTGAAATTTGAGTTTTTAAGAATAAGTAATATTTGAAGTTTTGATAATATCACATTTTTGTCAATTTTTCTAGAAATAAAACTTTGTAAATCAGACCAAAACATGAACAATCCACAAATAGATGTTCAAGACTTTCACCGTCACATTGACAAAAGGAACATTCTCTACTTATAGTAGAGTAGAAACGACAAATAGTCTTTACAGGGTAGTACCGATTAGTGTGTGTGTGTGTGTGTGTGTGTGTGTGTGTGTGTGTGTGTGTGTGTGTGTGTGTGTGTGTGTGTGTGTGTGTGTGTGTGTGTGTGTGTGTGGTACTGGCCCTTTAAGACCGTTGCCCTGGTGACGGTTGCAGTCAGGAAGTGAAGCCGAGCGTCTCGAGCCTGTAAACATCGGAGGCTGTCACCTTTTATTTAAGGTTTATTCTGTTTTCAGCTCCAGCCTGATGAGACCGATGCTCTCTGACAACAGAAGGTGAGCAGACACAGAAACCAGACGGCCTGACGGTGTCCGGTAGCTCGGCCTGACGGTGTCCGTTAGCTCAGGCCGAGCTACCGGACAACTAAAGCTAATCCTGAGCTAAAGGATGCTAACGGTAGCTCCGTTAGCATCCTTTAGCCGCCGTGCTAACCGCGACCCTAGGTGGTTGTGGGTTTGAATTCCTTATTTACCCTCGTTTGGTGATACAACGTGGATATTACATATTAAAACGAGTCAGTTTGATCCTCCCGGCTTCCGTCGCGCTGCTGCGCTCGTCCCCTGTCGCTGTCCGTGGTGCTAGCAGAGAGCCGATACCTGTAGCCGCCGGACTGCGTTTAGAAAACGGGCTTTTTAACCGAAATCAGCCTAAAGTCACAAAACCTCATCGTTTAATAGAAAATTACCTAAAATCCAAAGTGTTAATGTCCTTAGTAACGATTCGGCCTGGGTTTTGGTCATTTTTACCAAAGCAGTGTTTAAGTAGGGGCTGCATGTGAAGGTAACCTCCACATAAATGGAAGCAGCCAAGGTTTCCCAGCTGAACTTCTCCCCCCCACTAGCTCTCCTTTTCCCCATAATGCATCCTGGTGCTGTCTTTCCCTGGTAAGAGGACCAGACCACCTCTTCTTCCGTTTCTGCTTGGTCCAGTTTAGAGGTCCAAGTCCAGTGTAGGTACTTTGGGGTGCTGATACAGGTCAGACCCGTCTG
The DNA here is from genome assembly GCA_006937965.1 of Callopanchax toddi. Lineage (NCBI taxonomy): Eukaryota > Metazoa > Chordata > Actinopteri > Cyprinodontiformes > Nothobranchiidae > Callopanchax > Callopanchax toddi. Next base: position 287,776 of record SSNR01000569.1, read on the forward strand.
CAGCCACACTGAGGGTTTGGACACCTTTCTGTGGAAGCACAGGTCAGCTCCTCAGGTTCATCATGAATCTGTATTGTTACGCCCCTCTGCAGCTTCCTGGCCAGGTTGTGGTGGTGCAGCGATCTGCATGGCCCAAAGCCTGCTGGGAGAGGCCTGAAGGAGAGCACCACTGGGGCTGCCACCACTATGGTACTGGGCGAGATTTTTAAGAAACGTGACTCCATTTTTAAAAAATTACTCTACATTCAGTCTCCATTTTATGTTGTGGCCCAACGAGACGAGTCGTAACGGTATCCTCAACCATCCTCATCCTCAGCCCTTTCATCAAATCACATCAGAAATACCCAACAATCCCAGAGGGTCATGACAGGCTGATCTATCTAAGCACATGTTTGTGTTTTAACTTTTAGCCCATTTTCCTGCATATAGTTGATCATTTATACAAGGATGTGGATTTTTACAATTTATTTATGTCATTTATTTGGCCTCTTATAAACAATGTGACGCATTAACGTCCACAAGCACAATAATGTGCCCACAGAAACCCAACCTGCCTCTCATCTCTTCTGTTTGTTTCCAACAGCTTCAATGACAGAGTATTCAGCTGCTCTGCACTGGCTGCCATGGTAACCAGATTTTATGTGGCTGCTTGGTTTCAACCAGAACAGAACAAGTGGTTGATCTTTGACGCTGACGTGTCCTAAACTGTGTGTTTTGTCAGAAGATGAGTGGAAGAAGTGACAGCAGGGAGCCGGTGAGCTGCACGGTGAAACCTCCAGTCTACCTGCAGATCGGAGACTCCAAAGCAGAACCCATCCCCTCTGGGGTCTGCGTGGTCGATGTCACCCCCCCCTTTGGAAGGCCTGTTAATGTGAGTCAACCACAGGAAGGTGTTCAGGACCCGCCGTCTGGTGGACAGACCTTCACTACGAAGGGAAACGTTCTGCATCACCTTTAAGAGCAGCAAGCAGTCACCCTCTGAGTGGTCAGAATGTTTCTGTCTGACTTTAGATGTCACGTTGTTCAGGTCTGGTTTTCTATCTAGAAATCACCTCTAAAGCTGCAGCTGCACTTCCAAAACCATGAACTTTATTCTTATTTAACATCATTATTAAACCATGAGAAGCTCCCAGGTGGAGCTGCACCAACTGCATCAACTTACCTCACTAAACCTCTAAATCTTTCTCCAAAGAGTCAAGAAGAGGAAATATTCCTACACCTGACAGGGTCAGATTTAGGTTTTAAAAGAATATTTCAGCCGGTCTGAACTGTGTTTCTGTGTAAACGTTATAAACATTCCTCTCCCGCTATTGCTCTAAATCAGGGGAACCCAAGTCCAGTCCTCCAGATCTCCTGTCCTGGAACTCTCAGATCCATCCCTTCTCCAGCACCTGAGTCAGATGAAGGTCTCGTTAGCAGGCCTCTGCAGCGCTGAGCGACCTGCTGATGAGAGGATTAACCATTTCATTCAGGGATGCATCTAAAAGCTCCAGGGTAGCAGCTGGAGGACTTCTTCACGCTGGAAGTGACTTTATTAACCAGGTAACGATGATCATCAATAATTAGAGTCTGAAATCCTGAACGAACCCTGTAAATAGATAAAGAAGTCTACGATTATTAAATGGAAAGAATTAGAAAAGAGTTCAATGAATGCACGAGTAAAGAAGGGAGGATGACACACACACACACACACACGTTTGTCCCTCCACAGGAGTTTTGGACGTTTTCGTCTCCGACCTACTTTCCAGCCTTTAGTCGTCACACAGCGAGCGGCTCTTTAATGCAGAGCGACTCCTCATTAACTGGAAGCTCTGAGCTTCAAAGGATCCTTCTGAACCAGTTTTCCCAAACCTCTCTCCACCTCGTCACCGCTGGCGTTTAGTGGACCCAGTAAACATCAGGCTGAGACAGGTGGACGGGACGCTACTTCCTTTCTGTCTCCAAACTGCCTCAATGAGTCTGATTCATTCCCAGGGTATCCGCAAGTCCTTAAAAAGCATTAAAAGGTCGTAAATTTGCATTTCCAAAATTAAGGCCTTAAATATCATTAAAAATGATAAATAATCCTTAAATTCAGTGTCCAAAGGTCTTAAATGTCTAGGGCTCCTATGATTTCTGGTTACAAAGATCTGAAACTCAGCAGCACACCAGACCTCTAGGGTCTAGAAGGGTCTAGAAGGGTCTAGAAGGTCTAGGTCACTAAGGCTGTTATTATCTCGTTAATTCAGTAAAAAGGAGCTTTTTAAATTATTTTCAGGTGAATGCAATACATTTCCGTAAGATATAATGCAGATCAGTTATCTTGATGTTTATTTTTTTGCACTTTCACTTCCAGTGATGTGGATTTTAATGATATATCACATATTAGCTGGGAAAATGCAGAGACTATAGAGGTCTAGTGAGGTCTTTCACCCAGAGTTGAACTCTGTAAACAAGGCTTCAGAAAAAACCAGATGTCCCATCTGAAAAGTGCAAAGTCACGATTCCAGGAAGCGAGTAGTGAAGGAAGGCTGACCATTTAAGGCAGAGTTATGAAACTCATCCTGTTTTTCCAACATTGCCTGTGTGTGTGTGTGTGTGTGTGTGTGTGTGTGTGTGTGTGTGTGTGTGTGTGTGTGTGTGTGTGTGTGTGTGTGTGTGTGTGTGTGTGTGTGTGTGTGTGTGTGTGGGGGTG
>SSNR01000570.1:15850-27234 GCA_006937965.1 Callopanchax toddi
CAGAGCCTGACCTAACCTGGACCAGAGCCTGACCTTACCTGGACCAGAGCCTGACCTAACCTGGACCAGAACCTGACCTAACCTGGACCAGAACCTGACCTAACCTGGACCAGAACCTGACCTAACCTGGACCAGAGTCTGAGCTAACCTGGACCAGAGTCTGACCTAACCTGGACCAGAGTCTGACCTAACCTGGACCAGAGCCTGACCTAACCTGGACCAGAGTCTGACCTAACCTAGACCAGAATCTGACCTAACCTGGACCAGAACCTGACCTAACCTGGACCAGAGTCTGAGCTAACCTGGACCAGAGTCTGAGCTAACCTGGACCAGAGTCTGACCTAACCTGGACCAGAACCTGACCTAACCTGGAAGGATGATGCTCCATGTTAGAGAATTGTTTTCAGACTCTCAGCTCTTAACTTGATGAAAAGTTGATTCTTCTTTTTATTTTATATCCTCATCCACACAACATCTGTTGATGTGACTAGCCTAGCATTCATTACTCACCTCTCTGACTGCAGCACACAGGGAATATCTGGACCACAGCCAATCAGAGGGAGGACTGGATCTGCCCGCGAGCCGCTGGTTTCTGACCCGCGCTACCCACGTGTCTCCTGAGCTGTAGTTCTTTTAATAAATCCAAGTTATCAGTGCGATATCGTCCTCATCATTATTCTGATGATCTATCAACAGCTGACTGCTGTTTTACTTTCACTTCTGGAGCGTTGGTCTCATCCTGCAGAGTTTAGCAGAGTATTTCTCCGGCACACACACATCTGTTGTTTGGGTTTTTTTTTTCAGGTTTAAAAAGTTGAACGTGACTTAGCCACTAGTAGGCGGGGCTAACCAGCAGTTTGCTTCACCACCTTAGCTGAAAACACGTCTTGGAATAATACTTATCAGGAATGTCTCAAGCTTAGATCTGTAGCCGTCACCTCCACAGCTAAACGGCTAGTAGCAGTCAGTCAGATGTCCATTAAAGATGTGTTCACTAAAGGGACTGCTTATGAAAAAAGCCAGCAGTGGATCGAGAAAACAACGCAAAAACGTTCCACAGTAGGTTATTTATTTCTTATTACTTCTCTCTTTTGACAAACATACTTTGAAGGGGTTATGTATTTACCTGCCTGTGACTGGACATGAAAAAACTATGATTTTCTGCATATGGAAGTAAAATGGACTATTAAAAGCTGATCTAGTGCAGTAATTATTTCATAAATAAAACGTATTGTGGGCAGTAACGGCCATGTAAAAAAAAAAAAACATCAAATACCGTAAACCTGGTATAATTTTTTAATAAACTGTGATAAAAAGATTTTGCCATACCGCCCAGTCCTACCTTCAGAAAACTAGAGCATTACTAATCAGGAGTCTTTAACCCTTTAATCAAAAAACTATGAACAGAATTCTTCTGAGCATTTTTAAGTCATTTAGCCACACTGATGCTCTGAGTCCTCTCTTGATTTATTAAAACAAGTTGATCCACTTGCTACCTAACAAATCCCATCCCCCGACAGCGCTATCCACCTCACCTCTCAGTGACTTTACTGCTGTGACTCAGAAACTGAATGTTGCTATCACCACAGACCACACTGTAAGCCTGCAAAGCCTTCAGACAATTCTTTGTCTTATTAGCCTTCAAATAGCTACAACCCTGAGCTAACTATTTTTAGACTGTGTTGATATTCTTGTCAAAGCGCTCACTGCTGCTCTGCACTGTTCAGATCAAGTCGTTTTGTTTTTATCCAAGTCCTCGAGTGAAAATCTCACTTCTTCTCGACCCTGTTGAAAAGTTTAGAAATGATTTAAATGATGTGGCTCGTTATCCTCATCATACTATCTTACTATCTATGCTGTCCTCTGCTAAATGACTCGGTTCATCTAAAATTAGAATTCTTAGACATTTTATCCAACAAACACAAAGATAGAAACAACTTTATAGAAAGAATCCACACATGGTTGAGTTTAGAAATCATCCAACTACACAAACACCCAGTCTGGAGGATCAGAGAAAACCTGATGAATCTTTAATGGGAGAGTTTTGTTCTGCTTTAGGGATGAAACAGTGTGAAACGTTTGCATCAGTAATAGAGTCGTCTCGTCTTCTTCCGCTTATCCGGGTCCGGGTCGCGGGGGCAGCATCCCAATTAGGGAGCTCCAGACGGTCCTCTCCCCAGCCACTTCTACCAGCTCCTCCGGCAGGACCCCAAGGCGCTCCAGGGCCAAACCAGAGATATATTTTCTCCAGCGTGTCCTGGGTCGACCCGGGGGCCTCCTGCCGGCAGGACATGCCTGAAACACCTCCCTGGGGAGGCGTCCAGGGGGGCATCCTAACAAGATGCCCGAACCACCTCAGCTGGCTCCTTTCGACATGGAGGAGCAGCGGTTCTACTCCGAGTCTCTCCCGAATGTCCGAGCTCCTCACCCTATCCCTAAGGCTGAGCCCGGCCACCCTGCGGAGCAGTGTTAATTTTGGCGTGAAATTTTAATTTAGTTTTAGTCTTTTGACTAAAATTCTTTTTCATTTTAGTCTAGTTTTAGTCGTCCAATTCATTTTAGTTTTAGTCTAATTTTAGTCGACTAAAATTCTGAACTATTTTAGTCGACTAAAATAGTTCAGAATTTTAGTCGACTAAATATAAAATAGGCATATTTCACTAATATTAATATATTTTCCTCTGGTGCGTTTATTTTACATTTCTTTAAATGAATTGGGGTAACACTTTACTTTTATTAACATTAGTGCATTATTAAGTATTAATAAACAAATAGGCCCTTTATCAACGTTCCCAATATTGTTAATGACCCCAATTATAAGACACACCCCTTTCCAAGACTAATCTTCAGAAAAAAAACTAAATTCACTTTTAAAATAAACTATTTTTGTTGAAAATTTGAGGAAGTAGTTTAAATATTATCTTATTTAGAGACCTTTAATATTTTTTTATTAATTCAATCACAAAGATCTGTAATGAATATTCTAGTGTGTGTTGAGTTCTGTCAGGAAAGACACTAGTGGTCCTGAGCAAAAACTGAGCAAAATAAATACCATAATAATGCAAACTGTCAGAACTTTGCTCATGACGTGTCAGATCAAAACTCTGCATGAGGCTTTAACTCACAGAGTCTGATCAGCTGTTCTCACGCTGCGGTCCGTCTCCTCCCACAGAACGTGATCTCCACAATGCTCCGTCTTCGGTCATTTCACTCCATAACTCCATATTTCCTGTCTCCCTGACAGCTGTTTGATCCTCTGCTGCATTCATCACTATTATCTTAAAATTAGCGTCATAACTCTGCCTCCGTTCTGTTAATTTGACCCACTATAAAGTCTGTTCCTGTCGGCGTCTGCTTTGCTGTTTACAAAACCGGCGCGTTCCGACAAGGCGGACTCTGATTGGTTCCTTTCTCATCTACTTCCGCCTGTTATGTTTGCTGATTGGTTCCCTTCTCTAGTCCCGCCTGCTCCGATTGCTGATTGGTTCTTTGGTATGTTCGTCAAATTCTTCCCGTTTTCTGATTGGATTTCGTCACTGTCAATTCTCGTCTCGTCTTTCGTTCCTGACGAAAAGGTCCGCCTATTTAGTCTTCGTCTTTTTCCGTTTTATATTTTTGAATTTCGTTTAGTTTTCGTTCGGTAAAATATATTCGTGACAAAATAAATAACGAAAATATTTCGTCTACGAAATTAACACTGCTGCGGAGAAAACTCATTTCGGCCGCTTGTATCCGCGATCTTGTTCTTTCGGTCATTACCCAGAGCTCATGACCATAGGTGAGGATTGGGAGGTAGATCGATCGGTAAATCGAGAGCCTTGCTTTATGGCTCAGCTCCTTCTTCACCACAACAGACCGGTTCAGCGTCCGCATCACTGCAGACGCTGCCCCAATCCGCCTGTCGATCTCTCGACAGATCGACAGTAATAGAGTATTACAGTTAATAATATTATGGTATTAGTAATAGTTAGGGATGTCCCGATCAGGTATTTTTGCCCTCGAGTCCGAGTCTGAGTCATTAGATTTTGAAGATCTGCCGATCCCGAGTCCCGATCCGATCTTTTTAATATGTTGTTGTGATCAACTTTATAATGCCTCCAGACACAGACATACTCACACTTGCTGCTTCAAGCTGCTTCTGCCTTCTACTTTGTCAATGTTTAACTAATAAAAACAAACCAGTAACAAAATGATGTCATGCTGCAGACATAAATCCATCCATCTGTATAATCTATCATATCTATGTTTAAATACTTAAACATATATTCTCTGTGTACAAAACTAGTTTGTGGTTAAAGTAACTTTTTGAGGAAAATCTTTTTTTCCTACAGCTGTTCAGGTGCAGAAAAAATGTCAACATTATTTTAACACTCTGGTCCATTTTTTGCCCAGAAAGAACAAACTTGTTTACTGACAATGACCCGATCATTTCTTAAGTCATCAGCTTCTCCTTCACTCCTGCTGCTTTATCCTCTGACTGCAGCAGCTCTGAACAACTTCTTCATTAGGCTATTTGGAGAAATCGTTTTGGAGCGACATTTAATCAGGAAACTCCTCCTCAGAAAGCGCTTTTTAAAAATCTTAACATCGCTCAATTATTTCCCGACGGAGGGCGGGTGTTGTGACGTGGTGTACCTGCAGCACTCAGCAGAATCTCCTCTGAGCCTGGAGGGAGACGCTGTGTGGGGACAACGAGTTAGCGTGGGTATGACTCGCTCCACGCCGGCCTCTCCACCTCCTCCAGACCGAGCACTCCCGTCGGTGCTTGGCTGCTTTCCGTTCAGGGGGAGGACGAGTCCTGGTGGGTGTGGAGAGAGCAGCGAACTCGCTGCTGGATAAGTTCGCGTGTCTCCCGGTCCCGGCCCCTCCCTCCTCCTGGACCGGCGGAAACTGATTCAAACTCTGATTATGGTTAATATATGTGCACAAATATAGACTATATATAAATCCCATGTGCTTTAGATTGTTTAACATATATTTAAAAACCCAAACTTCCTTCTGACGGCGTAGCGGCTTTTATTTTGGTGGGGCGGTGCGCATGAAACCCGAGTCCAGATCGGGAGGTGACGTCCGATTCCGATCGAGTCCAAAATCACGTGATCGGGCCCGATTTCCGATCACGTGATCGGGGCCGATTTCCGATCACGTGATCGGATCGGGACATCCCTAGTAATAGTATTCATCATGTTATTTAGCTGCATAAATACTCTCTCACTTTCTGTTGGAAAATTAACAGGCTCAGCTCCTACTAGGCCTGGATGGTATTATGGTAATACCGTATACAGCCGGTGTTTAAAAATAGCTACGGTATCAGTTTTAATACTGTCATGAAAAAAATGCACGGTCAGAGCTGGACTGTCGGTGAGCCGATGGGAACTTTGGGCCGGGCGGTCGCACAGCACGCAATCTGAGTGGCTCATTTTAAGCAGCACATTCTTGTTGTGGCGCGAGCTCGTACGGCCGCGTTTGTGTTCGTGCACGCTTACAGCGCTTCAGTCAACAGCAGAACATCACTCTCCCCACGGACAACCCACGACGTAGCGGTCCGAAACGAACATCAGCTGTAAGAGCTCGTGGTGGGAGCCTTGAGCGACAATGCCCAGGTCGAATTATGGCCCCAGTCTAACCCTGGTCACGGTAATACCATACACACAGTATCAACGTTTGGATACCGCCTAAGCCTAGCTCCCACTGTTGGAGCCTGACCAGTTTGATTGGCAGCAGTGCCAATCATCTGATTCTGGTCACCTGACCAACAACAGGTGCAGTGTTTTATCTCTAAAGACTTCAGAGCTATAGAGGCACACTGTGAACATCAGCCTCTACACATGTGACAGAGCCACTATTTGTCACACCATTCAGCACTATGCGCTTCACAGACACACGACTCATAAACCCTTTTATGGCTAAACGCTGCAGGTTTTTTCATAATAGAACATTCTGTAAAAGTATTCAGTCTTTTCAGAAAGTGGTGAAGTGAAATAAAATATTCATAGTGCTGCCTTTTCTTCTGAATAACCATCATATTATGAATTATGATGAGCTGCTGTATTCAGTGGAGCCTATTTGAGCTATGACTTGTGAACTACCTGATAAAGGTTGATTGACTGCATGCAGGCAGAGAGGTGGCCATGTTGTTTCTACAGAAGACAAGTGTCATTAATAAATCACCTGAATGTCAGCATGCCCTTTACCTGGGTTCAGGGTGAGGCGGTGTGATCACTGACATGAACCCAACATTGAATTTGAGCTCTAATTTTCTCTCTAAATCAACAGAGTGATGACAGCCATAAAATCAAAGCTCACTAGATTTAATTTGAATACTAAAACATTTCCTTTGTATTGATGGATTTTAAAAATGTCTTCCTTTATTCTGTGTGTGACAGAAAACGTTGGCCGACATACTAAATACATCAAATGTTGTTTTGTGCACAATTGTTCTAAATAACTTTTAAATGATGTTTTCCTAAAAATTGAAGCGCCAACAGCCGGCTGTTTCTGTCCTCCTCTCACTTCCGGGATGTTCTACTGTAAAATGTGACCAGGCGGATTAATGGAGGATCCAAGCAGTGAGGAAGTGCAGCAGACAGACAGCTGGATTGTCCAATCCTATCGTTCAGACCGAACGATAGGATTGTCCAAAGTTTTTAGAGAACTGCAGGACAACCACTTTATTGATTTATTTCAGGGTTTTTTTTTTATCTTCACAATATATTTATAGCTGTACTATGTTACCATACCAACTTTATTTATAAAAGCGCATTTAAACACGGCGTGTCAGCTGACCAAAGCGCTGCACAGCACGAATTAAAAACCCCAATAGATCTTATAAAACACAATAAAACAACCAATAAAAGCAATAAAACCACAATAAAAACAATCAATAAAGACAATAACAACACAATAAAAGAATAAATGCAATTTTAAAACCCTTAAAAACATTAAGATAAGAGCCAACAAAAAAAAAGTTTCTACCTAAAAGCCAGCTCATAGTAGTGGGTCTTTAAACGTGACTTGAAGGCTGCGATGGACGATGACTGGTGGATAGTAATGGGCAGTGCATTCCAGAGGATGGGGGCCACATGTACAAAAGCCCTCTCCCCTCTTGCCTTGTAGTTTATAGAACATGTGCAAAGTAGCAAGTGGTCAGCAGACCTAAGAGAGCGCACTGGCACATAGGGGGCAAGCAGGTCAGACAGGTAGGATGGTGCAAAGCCATTCAGGGCTTTAAAAACAAAAAGAAGGATCTTAAAACGCACTGGCAAACAGTGGAGCCGGGCCAGAACAGGGGTGATATGGGTACGTCTGTTGGTGTATGTTAAGAACCTTGCAGCATGTTAGAACGTTGAAGAGGCATGAAAAAAACGTTAAAAGCTACATTGTTTACCAACATGCTGAGTGTAGCTTTAAAGGGATACTCAACCGGGAAGTTTATTTTTTGTCTATTGCTACTCCAAAAAAGGGTTTTAAATAAAGGCAACTGGACTTATTTGGTTCTTTGAAGACGTTTCGCTGCTCATCCGAGTAGCTTTGTCAATTCTGTCTGACGTAAAGGAGAGAGAATCTATTGCCATATTCCTCAGAGTTAGATCAGTGGGCAAAAACTATTTGTAAACAGCCCAGCCGTTTTCGTGATCCGGCAGGTGGATATTCGCCTCCGGCGATACTCCTTTAGCATTAGCTTAGCGTAAAACACTGTAAGTGAATGGTACCTAATAGCATGCTAGTAGGTGCTATATATATAGGTGCTGGATATATTTTGTGATCCTGATTACATTTTGTGCCTGCTAATGTTTTATTCACCTGTGCTTTGTAATATTTGATTATAACTGTATTGTACAGCGCTTTGTGATCTGTATCTGCAAAAGGCGCTTTAAAAATAAAATTTACTTACTTTACTTACTATATGTCAATAGACAGAAAATAACTTCTGGCGGAGTATCCCTTAAGGTGGGCTGCTGATAGTGACACCCTGCACAATGAATGCAAGAGAAACCTGCAGGACATAGCTTCCTCCGTGCACACACGAGTAATCAGTCCCCTCTCCTCAGGCAGCTCAGTGCAAACAGAACAAAAACAGCGAGGAACAAAAAGCAGATAATACATTTATATAAACACAAAACAGCAATGAAACACATATCTGCACAAAAAATACAACAAATAGAAAAGAAACCTGCATCTGACATGAGTCATCAATCCCATTAGAAGACAAGCACACGAGGAAACACCTCAACTCTGAAAAATAAACACATTTTGTTCCATAAAACACATTAATCCCCATTTTAACATTATCAACTACAGGCTGCTACATCTGCACCAGAAAATGAACAAAACTATAACCAGAGAAAAGATTGTACCTTTCCTCAGTGTGAACAGAAACTGAAGCTGTCAGAGCATGGCACACAGAGTGACAGTACATGAATCAACGCTTCAGTGGAAAAACAGAAAAAACTTCTGGAACATCGATAATCAAGATTTCAATAAACAATGTAAAGAAAAGCTGATTGTATCAGTTACACATCTTAAAATAGCAGTAACAGATATATGTCATTACCATCATTCCATTAGCTGTTTATCAAATATCTGGCCTTGTAGGATGATGTTAGGTGGTCAGCATTAAGCACAGAATGGAACGGTACGTGAAGGCAAAATGCTGAAATGCACTTTTCACTAATGTTTCTTCAACATGAACATGGGTAAATATTTTAACTAATAAAGATTCTTGGCTGTTTATCATCTGTGATTGTTTATGTGATGTGATTTATTAAGCATAAGATCTCCTCTGAGATCTTGAGGGCGACCATGGCTCAGGGGAAGTGAGGTCATCGACCATGTGAGAGACCAGGGTTAAAACATGGCCTGGTCATGAGTCAAAGCCTCCTACAGCAACATACCGAGCCTCCATCTGCCTCCTGGCGCCGTTTGAAAAACGTCTGCCCTCTGCCCATCAGGGATGGGTCAAATGCAGAAAATAACTTCCACCACGTTGTACTGAGGTACAGTATATACACATTGAGGATTCCTCTTTCCCTAAATGTTTGTTAGTTAGCGATTTGATAACTGATCTTTGTATTGGTTTATTCGGTCTTTCAGAAACAGGATCATGTTAGTATTAATCATTAGAAACAGAGCTGCATCCCCAGCAATACTCCATGCAGCTCAGCGGACCAGGGGCTGTGCTGCTGTGTGTAAAAACCACGCAGACAGAACCGGGTCCAGGGCACAGCCTAATGCGACTAGTCGGAGTGGCATTAATAACGCGGTGTTCTAACCCGCAAAAAACGGGATCCAACGGTTTTTACACGCAAACGCGTAAACTGTGAATCGCAACGCATGGTGATGTGAATTACATGCAATCATGTTTTAAACACGCTGTGGAGTAAATACCATGTGGTGGCGTTTTTTTACATATTTTATCATCAGGAGGCTGTTTTATTAAGTCGTAGCCACGGCTTTTAAAGACATTTTATCCAATCAGACACCAGCAGAAGATCCCTGACTTTTCCCTCAATGACAGAAAACACTCAACTTGAAGATTTAAACGTAACAGGAACCCGAGGCCGTTACCCACAGAGGAGGTCTGGTTCTGGGTCTCTGTCCTGGTCAAAACCCTTCTAAAATGCTCCTGGAACCCACCATGGACCCAGGACAAGGGCCAACCGGGGGCTGTTAAGGAGGCCTGGTTCCAGGCCACAGTTATGCAAAATTCACCTCGACAATGCTCCTGGATGCCAAAACCAGGATCCAGGTCCAGGATCAGGACCGGGACAACCTGTGGCCGTTACCCACAGAGGAGCTCTGGTTCTGGGACTGTCTGGGAATGTCGAGAGCAAATCTACAAACATTGGTATTGATGAATCAACTCCTTCAAACGATCTGAACTTTCATCATCCTCATGCATGAAGCTGAGGAGGTGGGTTTTCTAATCAGTTCTGAGGATTAGCATGAGACCAGTCTGCTTTGAGTTTGATCCTCAGTTTATTTTATCTTTATTAGAAATGAAGAAAAAACATGTTGTGTTTCATCCACCTAGTAATCTGAGTTTTTGTTCCAAATGTCTGATTTTTATCTGACTCACTACAGAAAACTGATCAGTAGATTTCATCATCCATGGTGATGTTGAAAGTGACAGACCAAGTACTGAACTAGGTAATCTGTTAGACTCAGTTGGTCTGTCCCAAAATGTTATAACTCTAGTTCAGGTCAAATGTTACACGTGATGATGTCGGGCTGGGCTGGGTTCGGGCTTCAAGTCCTTCGGGTCATTTCATGTTCGGGTTAATTTTCTGGGCTGTAGTGAGGGATAATATGGCTTCAAACAGCTTCTCCTACTCTAGTTTGTCAGTACTCACCAACTGTTTCTACCAACTTTCAGTTATGGTAAAATAAAGATGTCTGAATAAAGGGTTGAATAAATTCAGTTTTTGTGTTTCTTTATAAAAATAGTTCATCAAAGGATAGCATAAAATCGATATGCTTTTTTAATATTGTCCAGCTTTATACAGAATTCAGAAACTAAACACTGAATTATGTGAAAACAAAATGCTCAACCAAAGAATGCTGGTTAGAAAATCTAGAAAGTTTTACTGCCGTCCTTTATGAGAGAATAGTTTTATAATTAAACTTATTAAATCAAACAAAGCTGGGATAAGGATTGGAACACCATTTACTAAATCTCTGTCTGAATTCTGAGTCACTGCCAAAACGTTTCAGCTAATATCTCAAGGATTGAGAATAAAGGATTCAGAGAAGCACACCACATGCAGACGAGTGTGACTTTTTAAAACCTGATGCTGTTAATGTTTCAGACAGGGTCCCTGATAGTGTTAATGATGGACCATTACATTTTGTCTCATTGCCCATCCTCTATAGCAGGGAACGGCAACTGGCGGCCCGCGACCCACGTGTGTCCAGCCCACCACGTGTTTCCCGACTGTTTATTTATCTGAACCACGTGTTTCCCCGACTTAAATCGGCCCACAACCACGTGTCTACCAACGTTCTGCTTATTTACCTGAACCAGGTGTTTTTCTGTTTATTTATCTGAACCATGTGTTTCCCTGAGTTTGTGTTTATTTCTGACTGAGTTATTGTGCATGTTGTCATGCCCTATCAGTAACATTTTAACACATAACGAAAATATGGTCAGGGCCGGGGATCGAACCCAGACCCTCTTGCTCTGAAGTCAGTGTCACTAACCACTAGACTACAGTGTCTGATAGGAAACCATTGAAGTTATAATGGTTATAACTCTTCTTTTTCAGCCTTTCAAGGCTGACACATTGAGAAGAAGACTGAGTTACATTTATATTTCAAACAGTTTAAACATCATCAGCTCTCTGCCTTTAAAGTCAGGTTCTATGTGTCTCATTACTTTAAGCACC
>SSNR01000570.1:27244-68519 GCA_006937965.1 Callopanchax toddi
TTTTTAGTTGATGACCCCTGCTCTATAGAATGTAAAGATAAAAAGTTAGTGTTCTCAGACATCATCAACAATCCCACAATGCTGTGAGCAGATCATTTGTTTCTCGCTCAAAGAAATCAATTCTCCGTGTGAAGCCCTGCGTGGGGCTGAGATCAACGCTTCCACCTCAACTCGCTCCAGTGGGGATCTCCAGCAACCTTCACTCAAACGCTGTGATTGACTTGGAAAGCTTCCAGTCCAGAGAGTAGTCAGCTGTGAGAGAGTGAACCAAAGCTTTGCTCCAGCCAATCTGCCAGGATTAAAATGGTCTTAGAAGAAGCCATTTGTAAATTTGTCACCATGTTCAGATTTTGTCACGCTTTGCTCAGTAGGTACAACTAAACCACGTCTGTCCCCAGGAGAGGTCCTCCTTTCACCCCAAGGCCTGAAAGCCATCTGCCAGCTGAATCAGCAGAATCTGATAGAAGCAGTCACCACAGTCGCTACGTTGTCATGGTTACTGGTCTGTTACAGCGGTCTCCTGGGAACCCAACAAGTACTTAAGGAGTCATGTGATGAAATGAAAAAGGTAGAAACCAAACAAACAGGTGTGTGTATCCATCAGTTCTCCAAGTACATTGAGATGATGTAAGGAGCCTCAGTCAGATCACAGAAGGCTTCGTTCAATCAAAATGTAAAACTAGAGCAGATGGAATGAGAGTGAAGAGATAACGGAGATTAGGACTATATGATGTGTTGTTTCCCAACAGATCAACAGCATGAGTGTTCTTTTTCATGTCATTACTCATAAATACATCAGTGCTCCTCTACTAAGACTATCACATTAAACATGACGTACATAGATATGAAGCTTTAAACAGTGATGACAAAAACAATAATCTGTTGAAGTGTCTCATTCTTCCATTAATCCTGGTCCAGGTCACAGGGACAGCAGCCCCAGTAGGGACACCCAGACTGTCCTCCTGACTGTCCAACCACTTCTGCCAGTTCCCCCTGTGAGATCCTAGGTCAGCCTACGGGTAGTCCAGGGTCTCCTCCCAGAAAGACATGCCTGAAATAACTCCCCTACAAAGCATCAGGGGCACCGTGTATCTCAGTTGGTAGAGTGGCCGGTCTGGCAACCAGAGGGTCGTGGGTTCGATCCCAGCTCCAGCTGGGTTACATTGTCATTGTGTCCTTGGGCAAGACACTTCACCCACCTTGTCTACTGGTGGTGGTCAGAGGGACAGTGTGTCCCAGGACAGCTGTGACTACAATGTAGTTTATCACCACCAATGTGTGAATGTGAGTGTGAATGATTTCTAGAGAGCGCTCTATAAATACAGGACATTTACCGTTTACTATGAACACATGGCTGAAGTATTAATCCTAAGTCTCCTGAGTCCTGAGGGGCATTTTGACTTATTTACATATTCTGAAAGATGATCAGACGAATGTATAAAAGACAGAAAGAATGTCAGCAGCCTGTCTTCAGAAAATCCATTGATCAAGACTTCCGGGTTATGAGGCGAGCTGAGTAGTCGCACGCCAAGCCTGCTCCCGCCCTGGCTTATCTTTTTACCACTTTATTCATAATCAGCTTGATCTGCCTGCACCTTTTTCGAATGTGATTAGTCATTTTGGACTCTTCATCTGGGTTTTTTTCTTCACGAAAGCTGTGCTCAAAACTATGCCCAGAATCAAGCAAACTGAAAAGGAGGCGCCTCCTGAGGACGCTGCTAAAGCTAAGGCTAGCTGGACAATGGAGGATATTACTGCGCTTTTGGTCAAGCACAAAGAAGATCTCGCGGCTGAATTTAAATCATCGTTTGAGTCTTTGACTCCACAACTGGACCACATCACTTCTGCTATTAGTGACCACTCTACCCGTATCGCGTCACTGGAGAAGAACGCCACAACGACCGATCAACACCTGGTGGAGTTGGAGGAGAAGTTCCACACTCTGAAGAAGGAGAGCGACTCGCTCAGGGAAAGAGTAGCAGAGCTGGAGGGACGAAGCAGACGCCATAACGTCCGAATCGTGGGCTTACCTGAAAGTTTTGGAGGTCCCCGCCCGACTGCTTTCTTCTCTGAACTCTTGGTTGAAGTTTTCGGTGAAGGTACGTTCTCCTCGCCTCCAGAAATAGATCGGGCCCATCGCATACTGACTGCTAAACCGGCTCCAGGGGAGAAACCTCATCCTGTTCTTCTCTGCCTCCATCGTTATCAAATCAAGGAACTTATAATCCGCGAAGCCCGCAAAAGAAGAAAATTGACCTATAAAGGCCACCCAATCCGCATTTATGAGGACTATAGTCCGGATGTGATGAAGCTGCGAAGTGAATATCGAGTCTCCATGTCAGAGCTGTACAAGCGAGGGTACCGACCAGCGCTGCTCTTCCCAGCGAAGCTGCGCATCATGTTGCCGAACGGGGACAAGAAATGGCTTCTATCGGCCTCGGAGGCGAATACATTTGTTGAGGACCTGAACAAGACCACCTAAATCGGTAAAGGTACCGGTTCTAATGTGCTGCTTTTCCTGCACTAGTTGTCGGGTATTTTTGTAAATTATATATGACTTATCATTTAAAGAGACTGCATACACAAAAAAATGCAGGTCGAAGTATAATATTGCCTGACATTAAGTTCTAAAGGACTCATGTTTAATACTGTCTGACTGCCAGGCGGCTGCATGGAGTTAGGGAAGGGAAGATATAAAATATGCTGATTAGTTTAGCTCATCAGAGGGATTGTTGTTGCCTTTTGCAACAACTATTTTTTTTATTTTATTTTATTTATTTATTTATTTTCATTTGTGCTACATCTTTTCATATGTGTGTTACACAACACGTACTGTTTATGAATCTGTGGGGCCATTTATTTATGATGAACTGAAATGCTAGATTCAAATGTTTCATCACAGGGTGGTGCACTAAGATTTGTTAGCTGGAATGTGAAGGGATTAAACTCTCCTGTAAAGCGGAAGAAAGTAATCAATCATTTAAAACAATTAAATGCCAGAATTGCATTTATACAAGAAACCCATTTAAAAGTGTCAGATCATCTAAAGCTCCACTCAGGTTGGGTGGGTCAGGTCTATCATTCATCGTTCAATAGCAAGGCACGTGGAGTAGCTATTCTTGTCCATAAAAATGTTCCATTATTGGTAACAGATGTAACATCAGACCCTAATGGGCGCTTCATTATTGTTCTGGGCCAAATCGGGGCAATAAGGTGGCATTAGTGAATGTGTATGGGCCAAACTGGGATAATGAGGAATTTTTTAAGAAACTATTTTTTTTTATTTCCAGATCTTAATAGTAGACAGATAATTTTTGGTGGTGACTTTAATTGTTGTCTTGACCCATTGCTGGACTGCACTTCCACTAAACCACGTACTTGGTCCAAATCAGCAACAGTCATACAAATATTTATGCAGCAGTATGGAGTCTCAGATGTTTGGCGTTATTTCAATCCTAGTAGCAAACAATTTTCTTTTTTTTCCCCACTGCATGGTACATTTTCACGAATCAACTTTTTTTTACTTGATAAGAAACTTTTATCTTCAGTTAGCTCCTGTAATTATGCTCCAATAGTAATATCTGATCACGCCCCAGTCATTCTGGACCTATCATTTCTGGGTAATTTTTTTGTGAGATCTCCATGGCGTTTTAATGCACTATTACTTAATGATGAAGATTTTGTTAAATATATTAATGAACGTATAGATCTCTTTATTTCTACTAACGTCACGCCGGAGGTTACAGCAGCTAACATTTGGGAGGTATGTAAAGCCTTTTTGCGAGGTGAGATAATAGCCTACATGGCTTATAAGAACAAGATTGCTTTTCAAAAATGTCAGATTCTTTCTAATGCTATTTCTGAACTGCAAGCTAAGTGTGCTGAGTCTCCTTCAGCTGAACTAACCAAACAACTATTAATTAAAAAATCTGAATTTGATTCAATGGCCACTGATGCAGCTGTCCAATCAATAACCAGGACTAGACATAGTTATTATGAGTTTGGGGATAAACCAAGTAAAGTTCTTGCTCACCAGATCCGGCAATCAGCCTCTGTCCAGTATATCACTGAAATTTTGGTCTCTGAAGGGCATATTATTAACCCTCAAACCATCAACGACCAGTTTAAGGAGTTTTACTCATCATTATACAGCCCTGAAAATCCACTCGACGAAATTTGCTATGAAAATTTCTTTAACCGTTTTAGAATCCCCACTATTAAATCAAATGTTGCAGCTGAATTAGATAAATTAGTCACTTTGGATGAAATTGAGCAGGCCGTGATGTCCATGCAGAGTGGAAAGAGCCCTGGGCCTGATGGTTTTCCATCAGAATTTTACAAAATTTTTATTAGTAAACTGTCTCCTCTCATGCTCGACATGTTCAAAGAAGCTCTCGAGTCTGGAGTTCTTCCACTCACCCTTCGACAGGCGACAATCTCCCTTATTTTAAAAAAAGATAAAGATCCCCGCATTTGTGGTAATTATCGTCCAATTTCTTTGCTGTGCACTGATGTTAAAATCCTGGCAAAAATATTGGCAACGCGTTTAGAGCCTATAATGTGTTCAATAATTAATCCTGATCAAACTGGCTTTATAAAAACTAGACATTCATACCATAATGTTAGACGTTTGTTAAATATTTTATATTCACCCTCATTATCGAGCACTCCAGAAATTGTTATATCGATGGACGCTGAAAAGGCTTTTGATCGGGTAGAGTGGCCCTATTTATTTTATACTTTAAAACGCTTTGGTTTCGGCTCCATATTTATATCTTGGATCAAATTGTTATATACCTCACCTTTAGCGCGGGTCCGTACGAACAATGATTTCTCTAAATATTTCACCTTAGGTCGTGGAACTCGGCAAGGTTGCCCTCTCTCTCCTCTTTTGTTCGCAATAGCTATAGAGCCTTTGGCTGCAGCTATTAGATCTAGCAGTATGAGTGGCATTTCAAGGTATGGTTCAGTTCATAAAGTAAGTTTATACGCAGATGATCTGTTGCTTTTTGTTTCAGATCCAGATAGCTCCATACCCCCAGTCTTATCATTACTGAAGAACTTTGGCCAGTTATCAGGTTACAAACTTAACTTTGACAAAAGTGAGACTCTCCCCATTAACTCAGTGGCTGCAGATTATCTGCTGGCTACTTTGCCTTTTAAAGTAGCTTCACAAAGTTTTAAATATTTGGGAATTCAGATAACTAAGGAGTCTTCAAAGCTTTTTAAAAGCAACTTTAACCCTCTGCAGGATAAATTAGCACAGGATATAAACCGCTGGTCAATGTTGCCTCTCTCTCTGGCAGGTAGGATTAGTTGCATTAAAATGAATGTACTGCCTAAATTTCTCTACCTTTTCCAATGCATTCCGGTGTTTATTCCAAGAAGTTTTTTTCAGTCACTCGACAGTTCTATTTTACAGTTTTTATGGAACAAAAAGCCTCACAGAATGCGAAAGAACCTCTTGCAAAAAAGTAAAAATTTAGGTGGTCTTGCTTTGCCAAATTTCCAGTACTATTATTGGTCTGTTAATATCCGCACTATGTTATTTTGGGGTAATGCTAATGATAATAAACCAAGCTGGCTGCCAATGGAGGAGGCTTCATGTGAGACTGCTTCTCTGTTTTCTCTTTTGTGCCTTCCTCTAAATACATCCCCCACATCATATACTAAAAATGTTATAGTTAAAAATTGTCTTAAAATCTGGACTCAAATGAAGCGGCATGTCGAGTTTCAAGGAATTCCTCTACATTCACCACTTAATGCGAACCCTTTATTTCCCCCCTCACTCATGGATAAAACCTTTGCACTGTGGAAGAGCCGGGGACTTGTCTCTGTGAAGGACCTCTTTATGGATGGTGTTCTGGCCTCATTTGCCCAATTGTTATCAAATTTTAATTTACCCAACACAGACTTTTTTAGGTATCTACAGGTTAGAGACTTCATTGGCAGACACTTCCCTGGCTCTCCCAATATGCAAGAAAACACTATGGTTGATGAGGTTATGGACATTAAACCATACTCAAAAGGAGCAATATCTAAAATGTATCTTTTTTTTCTCTCTAAATGTTCTGTAATATCCGATTGTTTCTGTGATGCCTGGTCCAAAGAGCTTGGTGTAAAAATTACCAATGATCAGTGGCAGTCCATACTGAAGCGTATCCACTCCTCATCTATTTGCGCCAGGCACTGTATTATCCAGTGTAAAGTGGTTCATAGGGTGCACTGGTCTAGGAGCAGGCTGGCTCGGGTTTTTCCTGGTACGGATTCTAACTGCGTAAGATGTAATCTAGCCCCAGCTAATCTCACTCATATGTTTCTAACCTGCCCCGTTTTGTCCCAGTTCTGGAACTCGGTCTTTGATTCTCTGGCAGCTGTCCTGTCTTTAAGAGTTAAACAGTGTCCTCTGACTGCTTTGTTTGGGATTCTCTCTGGTAATGAATCCTTACCATCTCACTTTGCTGAACTAGTTGCATTCCTTACACTGCTGGCCAGAAGAGCCATTTTAATGCGCTGGACGGACTCTCACCCACCTACACATTCTCACTGGATAAAAGACGCACTTTACTTTATGAGACTGGAAAAAATTAAGTATTCTCTCAGAGGGTCTGATGCTAAGTTTTATGAAGTGTGGTTACCTTTTCTGGACCATGTCAAGTCGCTAGCACTTGAGGTTGCCCCCTGATCTGTTTACTTGGTATTTATTATTTTGTTTGTAATATTTCTAAATCTTATAGAGTACCCACACACCTGATTGGAATTGATGTAGCAAATGTTATCTTGTCCTTGGGGTGAACTAACAACTGTCTTTGTTTTCTGTATGGTTTGACTATGGTTTGGATCTGGTGTTTCTTCATGGTTCTTTGTATTTTTTCTGTCACTCCTCGGTCACCCCAAGGACAAGATACAACCGGAGAAAAAATGCAACGTCATATACGAAATACCCTGCATGTCATGCAATAAAACATACATAGGGGAAACAGGACGGACATACAACACAAGAAAGAAAGAACACCAGACGGAATGTGAAAAGGAAACAGCAGAACGACTCACAAGAACCACAAAAAAGAAAGCAGAACAGGAGAACTTAAAATCAGCCATCACAGACCATAATTTAGTTTTTGTATTTTATTTTGCATTATGCATCTTTTATGTGTCATTAGGACATTTATTTTGAAATTTCTCAGGTAGGAACTGTTGTACAGCATGTTGGTTCCGCTGGTGCACTTGAGTGTGATGCAAAACCCATGAAGAAGCATGAACGTGACAAGAGAGTTCAATTTAAGGCAAAGCAAGTTCAAAAGTGTATATCTTTAAGTTCTCATTTCTACTTTGAAGCATGGGTCAACCAGCGAGTTCGGTGGTGGTGGTGGTTGCGTAGAATTGTAAACAAGATGGAGCTGTAATCAACTTTAAGATTGTAAAACCTACATTAAAGTGCTGCATGCCATCAGTAAAAGAACTCTTTTTTGACTTTAAGCGAGGTAGAAGTGATAGTCGAACTCGGACCTGCATGATTCCCGGCCCCCTGGTGGCGACATCGCGTCATTGCACCAATGATTCAGCTGCTGCAAACGTTAACGGACACGCAGTCTCGCCAGTTGCTTCCTCATAAGGACGTCTAGAAGCCAGACATTCAAGTTCATGTTTGGAAAAGTGACACAAGGAGGGAAAAACAATAAGGAACTGTGTGAAGCCAGACAACAACAGCACAACAAGCCAGGTAACAAGAAGGGAATGTATGCAGGCAAGTTCTCAAGTCAAGTTAAAGTAAATTAAAAGGAGATTTTCATCAATAAGTGCATGACATAAAAAGAAAAGTACAATGTCAGAAACAAATGAAACAGAAATTGAAGGTTCCAATGCAGAACAAGCTGCAGAAGAAGAGCAACATGATGAAACCTGTTTAGAGCAAACAGCGCAAGTAGAGCAGCGTAGAAGTGAAAGGCCTCGCATGCTCACAACAAAGGGAAAAGAATTCCATAAAGTTACATGGGCTGCAACGTCGCTTTGACAGTATTTATGACAGATGGAAGGCATTGATCAAAGTTGCTAAAAAATCTGTTGTAAAAGGAGATCCAGCTGACATTCTTCAAAGTCATATGGACAGAGATGGCAAAAGTACAGACGTTCTTTACTTAAGTACAAGTACAGATACTCGTGTAAAGAACTACTTTGGTAAAAGTAAAAGTACGGAGTGAATTTATTTACTTAAGTATTTTTTGGAGCCTGTACTTTTTACTTTTACTTAAGTATGAAAAGTAAAAAGTAAAAAACATTTCACCTTAAATAACATAAAAAACTTCTGGATTGGATTAAGAAATTTATTTTAACAACAAAACAATCATACATTGACATTTCCATAAAAAAAAATAACACTGTGTGCTCAACAGAGGCAGCTGAAGGTAAAGCTTGTGTAAACATTTACTTATTCACAACTACCTTGATCCTCAAAAGGCTTCCCTTAAAAAATAATTTGTACAACTGCCTCAAAAAAAATTTCAAGACACACAAAATAACTCAGTTTTCATCTTTTTTTTCCATCTGCATTGTGCTAGCAGAGAAATGAACACAGATATTTGACAGTCTGGCTTTGTGAAAAAGTTTTCAAATGTTCATTTATAGAGAGAATCTAATTCCTGTAGCTGAGCTGCCATTAATGTTATTGATATCACCACATATTTAACTGAAATAGTTTTCCATTTCTGCATTTTGACTGAAAACACTGTGATCTTGGAATCACTTCAAATCTTCAAGTATTTTTTTTTCCTTTTGAGAGGAATTAACTCTGAGACTAATTAAACCTTTGATTGAGCTTCATCAGAAGCTGGTTTTCAAAGTTCTTTGCGTCAATACGGGCTCTTTTGGGTCTGAAAATTAGTCCTGCAGTGCTGAAAAGCCTCTCACAAGCAGCTTAGGCAGGCAGAGGTGTATTCAACTTTAGTGACAAATCACATACTGCTGGAAAAGATTTCAAGACATCCATAGAATCTGATGGACAGGCCAAGTAGGACTCCAGCTGCTTGTTTTCCTGAACGTTGCCCTGTCTGATGGTGCAGAAGAAGTCCTCCTCCTCCCCTGAAGAAAAGGATGTGTTGCCTTGATGAACCGTAGGTTGCTCCTTCAGATGACTTTTGATGAAACCAAGACCTGTGAAAGACACAAAGAGATTATATAATTTACCACCAGATTCATCACCTCAATTAAAATAGCATAGCTAACTTGTACAAGTGTGAGAGAAAAAACAGATTTACAGTCAGAATTTCAAATCTAAGTGTGAACTACTTTACATCAAGTCAGAGTGACCTGATCATTATTTACTTTTACTGTTATTCATAATATATCCTACAATAACTCATGCTGTGACATGCTCATGCTGTAACATGCATCAGTTTTTCATTTTAAATGTGATTTTTCACTTGTAGGAAAAACAATCATCCAATAGTTTCTGGATAATTCATTAAAAAACTCTTCACTCTTACCAAGACTCAGGGTACTGTTGTCACTTGTCCAACATGTCCTGAACTTGGGGACAAGAATAGCTGCAGCAATCAGCTCTGGATCAGACAGCATCTGTTCGAAACGCTTATCAAGTCCTCGTTGAAGAGCATCTATCAAAGGCCCGCAGAACTTGGAGGAAGGTCGAAGGTGCTGAAGCTTCTTCTTGAGTAGTGTTATTGTGGGCACCAGCCATCCCATTTGCACACTGGCCTCTCCCTGAAGAACATCAACTGCCTTTGCAAATGGACTCATCGTCTTCGCATATTCCTTGAGAAAGGCTGTCTCAGCAGGAGTGAACCTGTCAAAAGACAAAAAGACATCTGTTCAGCTTCTCAGTCATCAGGACATTATAATCCATTCAGTTTGAAATAAAGGCAAGTTGACCTCTTTTGTTATTTTGAAAACATTTCAACTCTCATCCTCTATTTAAATGCAGCAGTTCACACCTCCAACCGATTCACCCAAACTCCATTTTGACACTAAAGGTTTACCTGTAAAACAACTCTCCCTCCCTCCCCCCTCTGACCCCCTGCCTGCAATAAAGATCTGTGAGGAGGATGTAAGTTGGCTCTCTCTGCACCAGAAGTCTGTCATCTCATGGCTTGTTTTATTCCATCTCTCCTTCTCATTTATGTTCATATAAATTGCAATATGCATTAATAAATTATATTGCCAAATTACCATCACTAATCTAGAAAAGTGAAGTGGTAAGGCACTTACATTGGAATTTTTAGTGCACTGCACACAGCTGTAATGGCTCCATCTCCTTGTTCTCTCATGATCCTGACAAGTCTCTCCACAGACAGGAAAAGAGAATTCCACCTTGTCTCATTTAGCCTCAAGAGCTGGAGGTTGCATTTTTCAGCAATTATCTCTGCAGCTGCGGTGGATCTACCACTTTTGTTCCATAGACTCCAGCACTTTGAAAATGCTGAACGAGAGAGTTTCTTGTAGGTAGTGTCAGCATTTGCTTCTGAGACATCAACTGTTGACACCAAGTTCAGGAGGTGGCAGGCACAGCGATGATGCTTTGGCAGTTGGTATTCTTGGCCATCATCTTCATCCAACATGGCTCCAGCTTCAACAAACTCAAGATCTACATTTTCCCCTTCATCCTCGCTGTTATCTTTTTCTGCTGTTTCATTTGGCCTTGTCCCCACAAAAAGTTCTCCATTCTTATCATCCAGCTGTCCATAGACTCGAAAAGCTTTAATAAAATTAGAGCCATTATCTGTAGTTGTGCGAACAATCTTATCATGGATGTTATATTCTGTATGTATGTCGATCAGTGCACCAGCAATTGCAGAAAATGTGTGCGACCCTTTGAGCTGTTTGCATGCTAGTGCAGCAGAGCATCTTTCCATGGTTTCAGGCTCTATCCAGTGTGCTGTGACACCAGTGAAACTTCGTCTGTGTGCAGTCCAGCAGTCTGTGGTGGTAGCAATGTACTCAACCTCACTCATAGCAGCCTTTAGATTTTTCTTCATTTCCAGTGTTGCTTTCTCAACTTTGTTTTTTATGGTGCCTCGAGACATTACGGTCACATCTGGTTGTAGGTGATGCACAAGAGTTTTAAAACCCTCCTGTTCGACAACACTGAGAGGGTGCAGACCTTGTACAACAAAGTTAATGATGGCATCATCCACGCTTTTTTGTGAAACTCTCTTGGTTTCCCACAGTTTTAGTTGTTTGTTTGGACCTTCATCAGTGGTTAATTTCCGCTTCAGACTGGGCGATGTTAGTTTGTTATATCTTTCCAGATGATTTGCGTGCTTCCTCTACACAAAGAGAAGAGCAAAAAAGTTTGGTACAGAAAAGTACAAGATGAAAAGAAAAGTTTACGGTATTTGTTGAGCAACTCCTAAAATAAAATAAAAACTCCCAACTGGTTTTTTAAAAGGGTAATTGACAAATTATTACTATAGCAAAGCTCTCACGTGTTACATTTAAAGCATTAGACACACACGCACACACATATATACACGCGCGCGCACACACACCAAACAAACCTGTGTTCAGAGCTCTGAGACTCTAAAATTAGACATTTTTCTTATAGTACCAATTGGGAGAACAAAGTGGGGCAAACGGTTCCTAAGCATTATGGCCGGGACAGAAACTCAGAAGGAGATTTATTACCCTCAGGCCATGGGGCTTCTGAACTGCGTAAACTTGTTTCCATTCGTGACCCTAAAAAACCTCAAAGCGCAGCAGCTAAAAAAACATGCTTACCTGTATGTGTTTCTTCAAATTTGATGATGAATTTTTAAATGCCAGAAGTTCATGGTTTTTCGGCTGGCACAAAACGCAGCGCATTCGCCATGAATCGTTCTTGGAGCCGACAACGTTAAAAAGTTCTTTTAAATAAGGCCAAGGATGATGCATGCATCGCTCCTCCAAATCTGCTGCATTTCTCAGGTCACCGTCTTCCTCCATGGTGTTAGTTTCGTTCGTTCTGTCTCAAACTGTGCTCCCATCGGACGCCTTCTCGCAGCACCGTAGATGTCCCCTTTGTTTTGTTGTTCCGACATTTACATATTTGTGACGTCATCTATTTACATGTGGTACGTGCAGCGCGTGAAGTATGTGTAGAAGTAACGAGACCATTTTGAAAATGTAATGAGTAGAAAGTACAGATATTTGTGCTAAAATGTAGTGAGTAGAAGTAAAAAGTCGCCAGAAAAAAATCTACTAAGTAAAGTACAGATACCGGAAAAAACTACTTAAGTACAGTAACGAAGTATATGTACTTCGTTACTTCCCACCTCTGCATATGGACATTGTCCAAAAAGAATTATCTGAGCTTAATGATATTTATGATGAATATAGAGCAATAGATGGACCACCTCATGATATGCGTTCCAAGTTAGACAAATGCACATCAGTGACTACTATAGTTCTGCAAAATGTCAAACTGCATGTTGAAGGAGAACAAGAGGTTGTATGGCCTGATGCTAGCTCTATATTTACATCCTCTAGCTCTGTTAGTGTCTCAGTTCATAGCCCATTTAAAGCTGATTCAGTTATCTCTCATGGCTCCTCTACCAAAAGACAAGAAGCTGCAGCAGAGTATGAAGCTACAAAGGCTGTGCTTCAGATAATGTCTGAACAAGAAAGATGCAGAGAAAAAATGCAAATGCTTGATGAAGAAGACAAACGTGTAATCGCAGAACAAGAAGCTGAAGCAACGGCACAACGCCTCCTAGAGGTGAAGGAGGAAATGGAGCGCAAGTTGAAAAGAGAGAAGGAGAAAGCAGCTATGATGAAGAAACAACAAGAGGAAAGTGCTGCAAGGAGAAAGTCAGTCGAAAGCTTGAAAAGAGAAATTGAAAGATTGGAAAATCTGAAAGGATTCAACGCAGCAAAAGCAAAACTGCAAGTTTATGAGGAAGATTACTTTTCAGCTATGGAAGAAACTACCATTCCAAATCCTGCCAATGTACAAGTAACAGAGTTCAAGAATGCTGCTAATCCAACCCTCACAACCATCAAAAGAGGTAAACGTCACTCACGAGAGCACAGGTGAGCTTGTAAAGATTTTGGCAGAAGCTATGACAGCTAATAGACTACCTATTCCAGAGCCCTCAGTATTTAGTGGGGATCCACTCAAGTTTAAGCATTGGAAAGCATCCTTTCAGACTCTAATAGAGCGAAAAAACATTCCAGCTACAGAAAAGATATTTTTCCTACAGAAGTATGTAGGCGGCTGTGTTAAAGAAGCCTTGGATGGCTATTTTCTGATTGGCTCTGAAGATTCTTATGAGAAGACATGGACTATGCTTAATGAACGTTACGGAGAGCCTTTTGTCATTGCTAAGGCATTTAGGGACAAGTTGCACACCTGGCCTAAGGTTACAGGAAAAGATAGTGCAGAGCTAAGAAAGTTTGTGGATTTTTTACAAAGCTGCCAATCTGCTATGACTGACAATGAGAATCTGAACATCCTCAATGATGGTATTGAGAATCAGAGACTTGCTGCAAAACTACCAGACTGGTTAAGTAATAGATGGAACAGAAAGGCCACAGAGTACCAGCTGGAGCACAGACAGTTCCCACGTTTCAGTTACTTTGTTACATTCCTGTCAATGGAGGCAAGTATTGCATGTAACCCCATTACATCATACCAAGCTATAAGACAAAGTGACTCTGACAAGCCAAAGACAAAACCTCAACTTACAAACATTCAAAAGAGACAAGATACAGCAAAAGTCTTCACAACTAACTCTACTGAAGGAAGCATTGGCTCTTGTGTGTTTTGTAAAAGAACAGGACATAAGTGTCGCAAGTTCACAGAGAAGCCAGTTACTGAAAGAGTTAAGTTCATTCAAAGTGCAAAATTATGTTTTGGCTGTTTACAAAGTGGACATCTCTCCAAGAATTGCAGTAACCAGATGATCTGCAACACATGCTCAAAATGACATCCCACATGCCTGCATGAAGAAAGACAGAGACAGGAGACAAAGAAAGAACAGCCAAAAGAGCATCAAGTAAGTGAACACAAGGAAACCAAGCAACAGGTAACAAAGTCACAAGAAACAATCAATGAGAGTACTTCTAATAGAGTGACTCATGAAAGTAAAAATGCACAAACATCTGCAATAGTACCTGTCTATATATCCACACAAAATGAGCCAAGCAAAGAAGTTCTGGTCTATGCTCTTCTGGACACACAGAGTGACTCGTCATTTATTCTCAGTGAAGTAGCAAATGACTTGGACACGACCAAAACTCAAGTTCATCTCAAATTATCTACAATGTCATCCAAGAAAACAACTGTACCAAGCACAAAACTTGAAGCTGTGCAAATAAGAGGACTGTTTTCTAAGAAGAAACTAACTGTGCCAGTTGTTTACACGCGAGACTTTATACCTGCTAATCGTAGTCACATCCCTACTCCAGACACTGCAAGGGCATGGCCACATTTGGAGCATCTCTCTGAATATATTGCTCCACCACTGGACTGTGAAATAGGACTCCTGTTAGGGTACAACTGCACACAAGCCTTGATGCCCAGAGAAGTTGTATGTGGTGAAGAAAACCAGCCATATGCTCAAAAAACAGATTTAGGCTGGAGCATCATAAGTTATTGTGATTCATGTGATGGAGTCAGTGATGTGATTGGAGTAAGTCATCGCATCGTTGGAAAACAAGTAATACAAGAGACTGAGTCAAACACAAAGCTAAAAAACAAAGTTCATTACATCTGCAAGACACAAATAAAGGAAGTAACATTTCCAGATGTAATCAAGGCACTTGAATCAGACTTTACAGAAAGAGCAGTGGAGGAAACGAGCATTTCACAAGAAGACCTCCTCTTCATAACAAAGCTACAAGAAGGAATCAAGCAAAAGACAGATGGACATTATGGAATGCCACTGCCTTTCAGGAGCAAAAGACCAAATCTTCCCAGCAACATGTCAAGTGCAATGCAACGTTTAAGCAGTCTTGAACGCAGATTCAAAAGGGACCAAAGGTACTACACAGACTACACAACTTTCATGGAGGACATTATTGCACGTGGTGACGCAGAGAAAGTGCCAGAGCAAGAACTCAGTAATACCCCTGCCTGGTATATTCCCCACCATGGTGTATATCATCCCCAAAAGCCCAGTAAGATCCATGTAGTTTTTGATTGCTCTGCACAATATCAAGACACCTCGCTGAATGAGCACCTGCTTACAGGACCCGACCTCACAAACACTTTGGTGGGAGTGTTATGTAGGTTCAGGAAGGGCTCGATTGCTGTAATGTGCGACGTGGAACACATGTTTCATCAGTTCCATGTAACACCTCAAGACCAGGACTACTTACGCTTCCTATGGTGGGAGCATGGTGACCTAAGCAGAGCCCCTGCAGTCTTTAGCATGAAAGTTCATCTCTTTGGTGTTGCTTCTTCACCTGGCTGTGCCAACTTTGGTTTAAATCATCTAGCTTCACAAGGTGAGGGAAAGTTTGCTTCAACCACAGTAAAGTTCATTCAAAGGAACTTTTATGTAGATGATGGACTAGTAAGTGTCACATCAGAAGCAGAAGCCATAAAACTAGTCAAAGAAGCAAGAGAGCTGTGTAGCACAGGTAAACTAAGACTACACAAGTTCATATCAAACAGTGAAGATGTGATAAAGTCACTGCCAAAAGAAGAGTGTGCTGAAAGCATTAAGAACTTAGATCTGGCACTTGGAGAGCCACTGATGGAAAGAGCACTTGGTGTTCAGTGGTGCATTTCTTCTGATGAGTTTCAGTTCAGAATAACTGTGAAAGAGCACCCGATGACAAGAAGAGGAATCCTGTGCACAGTAGCATCAGTCTATGACCCACTGGGATTTGTGGCACCCTTCATCCTAAGAGGAAAACAAATTCTACAGCAGTTATGTCAAGAGAAAGTTGGATGGGATGAGCCACTCTCTGATCAACTTCGTGCACTGTGGGAATCCTGGCTCCTAGATCTCCAAAACTTGCCAAAGGTGAGAATTCAAAGATGTATCTTGCCAGCAAACACAGACATTGTACAGTGTGATTTACACCACTTTTCAGATGCTAGTTTCACAGGCTATGGACAGTGTTGTTATTTAAGAACAGTCACATCTAAAGGGGACGTTCATTGTGTCCTAGTCATGGGAAAAGCACGTATGACTCCAACGAAAGTCGTTACTGTCCCTAGACTTGAGGTAACAGCTGCAGTACTCGCAGCAAGAACAAGTGTAATGCTGAGAAATGAGCTGGAGATAAGTGATCTTCAAGAACATTTTTGGACAGATTCCAAGGTAGTGCTGGGATACGTGAATAATGATGCAAAGAGATTTCACGTATTTGTGGCAAATAGGATTCAAAGAATAAAGTCACTCACAGATACACACCAATGGCATCATGTACCATCTGAAGGTAACCCTGCAGACCATGCATCAAGGGGCCTAAGTGTCCAACAGCTACTCAACTCAAACTGGTTTAAAGGTCCAGAGTTTTTGTGGCAAAGTGAGCTACCCATTGAAAATGATAAGATTACTGAAGTCATGCCTAACGACCCAGAGCTTAAAACAGTACATGTGCTTAGCACCAAAGTACAAGAAAAGAGAACAATACTAGACCGTCTCACCAAATTCTCAGACTGGAGAAGAGCTGTTAAAGCTACTGCTCGTCTAAGGAAGTTTGTGAAGGATTTTAAAGGAATCACGCAAACAAAGGGTGGAGACACAAGTGTTGAGGACAGAAAAGAAGCAGAACTGTTCATAATAAAACTTGCACAACAAAACACATTTAGCAAGGAAATCAAGGACTTAACTCAAGGAAAAGACATTCAATTCAAGGATAAGGCACACAGGCTGTACAGCTTAAGTCCATTTGTTGATGAGCAGGGAGTACTTAGAGTGAGAGGATGTTTAACAAGAGCAAGTCTGCACCCATATATCAAACATCCCGCCATTATCCCCACATCAAGTCATGTGTCGTCTTTACTCATTAAACACTACCATGAAAAGGTGCAACATCAAGGAAGAGGAATGACTGTCAACGAGCTGCGCTCCAATGGATTATGGATCACAGGATGCAGCAGCGCAGTTGCTTCACACATCTACAAGTGCACAACCTGCAGAAAGTACAGGAGAAGAACTCAAGATCAACGGATGTCAGATTTACCAGAGGATAGAATGGAAACAACACCCCCATTCTCCTACTGTGGTATTGACTGTTTTGGACCTTTTTATGTAAAAGAGGGTAGAAAGGAACTTAAAAAGTATGGTCTTCTTTTTACATGTATGTGTTCTAGGGCAATACATATTGAAATGTTGGATGACCTTACTACTGATGCATTTGTTAATGCATTAAGGTGTTTCATTTCTATTCGTGGACATGTAAGACAAATCAGGTGTGACCAAGGGACTAATTTTGTAGGTGCAAAAGGAGAGTTTTTGAATGCAGTTGAACAGTTGAAACAATATGGATGCGAGTTTGTTCTGAACACCCCTGTGTCAAGCCACATGGGAGGTGTTTGGGAGAGGAGCAGAGCAGCGTTTGAAGGTTGATTTCTGGTGCATCATCATCTTTTAAATCTAGACAGACTGCCACAGGCCCACCCTGCTCCAAACCCGTTTTCCTCCCCTTAAGAGGCTCTGACACATCCTCTCATTCTACTGAAGGTCAGGACTTCCTGACGGTGCTGAGAGGTCCACGCTGCTCTAACTGGGAACCAGTGAGTGACGACTCAAAGACTTACAAACATTTACACTCAACCAGCCTTCATCTGGTTCACTACTGTAATGATGAAGTGATGACTCAGCACTTTTTGGAAGTTATTGAATGCCCTGAAAACATTTAAGAGATTCTAACACAAAAACAGCCTTGAATGTACAAAAACACACTGCTTCTAATAAAAGACACAAATTCTAGTAGTAGTACTACTACTACTTAAAAACTGTACATATTACGGTTTAGAATACAAGATAAAAACTAGAGGTGTCAGATTAGCGCGTTAATTACGATTAATTAATTACAGCCCTAATTAACGCGTTATTTTTTTTAATCGCGTTAATCGCATTTTTAATCGCTTGACCGTTTGCATGCAGTTTGCCGCTGCAGTGATGTGTGTGTGCTGAGCTGGTCTCCTCGCGGTGTTTGTGTGTCACTGAGCAGCTCTGTGAGGCTCAGAGCCCCTCACTTTCAGGAAGTGATCACGTGATCTACGCATGACGCCGAGACAAAACAAACAGCTGATGGCCATAGCAGTGTTATGAAACCGGCATCACCTTTTAGAGCGGTATTTATCTGACCCCGCTGCAACAGGAAGTGCAAATTAAAACGACCTGCTCATTTCACGAGCTACTCGACCAGAACCGATGACCACCGTCAGCCCAGCACAGCTCTGATTACACGTAGCTGTCAGCCGGTTCGGGGCGCGGCGGGCGGGCTACACCCGCCGCGGGGGGGGGAGGGGGGGGTGTAACTTCACAGTTAACCGGTTATTAACCGTTAAGAGCTTCAAATAGCCAGTTAAACAAAAATTGGAAAACGTGCATCCCTACTTTCTGGTAATCCAAAGGCCTGTTGATAAAGCTAACAGCTTAGCTTACTCCAACAAGTAACTCCTCCACTTAACCCTCAAACTAAATCCTTTAAGTAACAACCCTAGTCTTAACATCACAGACTCAAGTCGTTAAACTCAAATTATCATCAACTTAAGAACACCTTACCATCGTTTGACAGTGCTTCACAAATTGCTACCTCAATGCTAACTGTTTGTACTGTTCGTCAGCTTTTATAATAAATTCTGTAAAGTCTTTATTCCTGACTCAGACTTCCATTCATCAACCGAAGGTACATAACTAACTCCCTGCTAATTAATGAACCTAGGAATTCCTGTTGAATAATTTTCAGCTATCTCAAAAAAAGGTATCCGGTGCTAAGAAGCCCTCAGTAAATTCTTAATTAGACTAAACAATTTAACGGAAGGTGTACGATAAAATACAGGTTTTATCTTACTACAGGTAACTAGAATGAAATGCATTCATTTTGCTACGTTTTTATTGCTAAACTAATCATGTCTCTGTTTTTCTCCATGTAGAATAGGGCTTCTGGATTATAGAAACAAATCGATTCATTATCACTGATTTATACTGAAATATGAGCATTTAACATGTTTATTCAAACGGTTGAGAAATTATCCTGAGGGAAATGTTACAGGGACAGCAGGAACAGATTAACGTCATCAGGTGGCAGAGTACAGGAAAAAGAGTTTTCATATTAAAATCAGTCTATTAGACAGTCAGGTCTGTCTAGATTAGATAAAATACATTCAAGAAACATTTCTCTTATACTCACAACTTTCAACGAGACACCTTGACAATGACTAAATAAGGATTTATACTCGATCCGTCACATGAAGGAAACATGGAGAGACGGCGCTGCTATAAAAGCAGAGACAAGCTGCTACAGGAGCCTGGAGGTCCAAACAGGAAGTCAATGAGCAAAATGCCTGAAAATGAATCCGTAGAATATACCAATAGATTACACTGTGTAGGGTTTGCCCTCATTCTGCTTCCTCTACCTGCACTGGAAAAATAACTTTTATCAATGACATTTTTGTAAAGTCAGATTTGGCTTCTGATACTCTTCATCCTGCCATCATCTCATTAAGACCTCATTAAATGAAGAAAAGGTCTGATGAAAAGAGGAGTGGTTTGACACCAACACCATGGTTAATTCAAACCTGGAAACCACTTTTTTTTTTTTTTTTGCTCAAGGAATACTGCAGAAAAACTCACACATGGTTAATCATTCTGCCTTTGTTCAAGTCAAAGTGTGTGTGGGCCTGTTAATGAGAATCTGTTTTACGCTGTATAGACAGTCTGGACTCCTTTAAAAAGCAGCTGAAGACCCAAATACAGTATTTAAAACTGATTTTAAATATCTCTTTTATGTTCTCTTGTTGTTTAATGATTTTGATTTGTAATGATATTTTGTTTGTTTTATTGATTTTATTTGTTTATCATGTTTGATTCTGTGTTTTGTGAAGCACTGTGATTTTTTCTGTGAAAGGTGCTATAAAAATAAACTTTACTTACTAATCAGTAACTATATGTCTTTTCAAACAGAAGCAGCTCTTCTGGTGTTTAGCTCAGCCTGGTCAATACATTCAGACACACACTGAGAGGGAGATAGGTCTGATACCAGGGCGAACTGATAGGAGTGTGTGTGTGTGTGTGGGGGGGGGTACAGGATTACATGTAAGTCACCAATACTTTCTAATGTAGAGAGCTAAAAGCTACAGTTGGTTTGTAAAGGAGACAAAAGAATCTTCACATGAAGTCAGTAAAAACTGTTTTCTCTAAGATCTGTTTCAGGAGGAGACGAGTTACTGATGAGACAGCTGGAGAGGAAACACTGAAATTGGTTCTATTCTTCCAACACAGATCAGTTCTGCTGCATGATGATTTTTATCTAAGGCAATGAAATAAGATTTATTTTTCCTCTAAATTCTTTTTCTCTATTTCTAAGTTCTGAGTTTTATGGTTTATCTACATTTCCTCAGCTCAAAAGGTTCTTACTGCAGTCAGGTGGATTAATAAAATGTTAATAATTCAATATAAAAATATCCCAAATTTCCAGACTGGAGTCGCTTCCAAAAACATCAGATACATATACAATTCAGTACCACATATGAAAGTGACCTGGATCGGATTTGAAAAAATTGGATCTGTGCCGTTCAGACTGTCTTTAAAAAATACAGGTCGAATGAGGGAAACAAATTGGATTTGATGAGCTTTTGGCTGCAGTGTGAACGTAGCCTTAGATTACCTGCAGGGTACCTGAACGCACCACCTGGTGCCTGAATGCACCAGATACAGGCATCATGATTTACATGGACCAGGGAACATTTACGCTGGACCAGGGTGTAGTGTTACAGAATACGCTAATCCTCTGACATTTGACCTCTACATTTGACCCTTTTCACTCACACACACAATACTGTACTGTTCCTGCCAATAATCTGGATTAAATGACCCTTCATCATATCCTAACCTCTTGATAACCTGACTCAACATTCCTACAGATGTCCACCAACCTTCTGGTCAGATGACTGTCCAGCTTCCGGCCAGATGACCTCACTGGACTCTCTTAGTTATAATAAACTCAGATTCTCATT
This sequence comes from Callopanchax toddi, assembly GCA_006937965.1. Lineage (NCBI taxonomy): Eukaryota > Metazoa > Chordata > Actinopteri > Cyprinodontiformes > Nothobranchiidae > Callopanchax > Callopanchax toddi. Next base: position 48,378 of record SSNR01000570.1, read on the forward strand.
CAGCCTCCTTTCTTACAATCACAGCCCTTGGACACTAGTTTAATCTCTTGCTTACATGAAATGTTCCTGCCAAGGTCATTCGCTCACATTCACTCACAGTGTTATAAATGTGCTGATTCCTCTTCAGTCTTATGTCTGCATAATCCTTAAATCATATTATTTACACATTTTCTACTTTTGCTAAGGTTAAAATAATGTTTATTACTTAAAGGTAAATTATTTCATTAATCATTAAAAATGACAAAGTATTAAAGCGGCTCTCTGGAGCATTTTTCTCTGTATCAAAGTTTTCTAAATGTTTTAAATGATATTTCAGGTCTAAACTATGATCTATGGGTTGAGTTCCACAACATCTGTCATTCTGATGAAGACCCTCCTTCCTCCTTTGCATTATTTCTTGCCGCCGACATTTTTCAGCCAATGAAATTCAAATTTCTGCATTCTCTCAACATGCACGTGCATCGACCAAACCTGTACCAGTAGGGGGCGCTGTCGTACAGGACGCTCCGTGTGTTTCTCTGCCGTCTCAGCCGTTCACTGAGGACTCACAGCTCATTTCTACTAAAAACCTACCCATTCTCCAGCTAAAGATGGATTTATTTTTATTTTTAAACCTTTCACCTCACAGAATGGCAAGGCTTGACAGGATTACGCGTTTATTTTGGTCAGAAAGTTCATCCAGGGCCGAGTCAAGTTCAGCTTCAGAGTCCAGCAGCAGCTCTCCGCTAACAGAGCTAATATCAGAAGCAGCAGGGACAGAGAGGGCTCATCAGACCCTCGTAGTGATGGAATAAGATTGTGAACTGTGAGTGATTAAACCCTACACATTGAGCTGTACAGTTCATGCCCGCAACGTATATGCGCGGTGTGCACGCGCGCACACGCGACCGGACGCGCGTGTCGAGATGTTTTGAGGAGGAGCCTTTGGACGCTAGATTCAAAAACTGCTCTCTTGCTGAAATCCTCCAGAGTGCTGCTTTAACTTTATTCATTTTAATCAAATTAATGATTTTGAGTTTAACAGGCTGAAGTCATGTGACTTAGTAAACTCCCTCAAAATCTCCTCCAATCTCATCAGTCTACAAAGACACTATTCAACTCCTGATTGGTTAACTTAAGATAACTAAGTTCCTCAAAACTGATTTACTCCAACGTCAGCATCAGTCTGAGCTGAACCTCTACAGCTTTGAATCAAGGTCTCCAGAGCTTGCCTGTGTCTCTCTCTACCCCCTCTCAGCCGGTCCAAGGAGAGTTTGTGGAAACTCTCGGACGGCCTCAAAAAGAGAAATGCCTTCTCTTTAAACCAACCAACGGGGACTGATCAGAGATGATTTCAGCATGCTGGCTGAAATGCTACCCTTACTGACCGAGACGTGTCCACGGACTGTCCAGCAAAGTCCTTGGTGGCCACGCCTCCCAGGACCACCCTCTGGGTCTGGGGGACCCCACCTCAGCTCGTCGAGAACCCCAACGCTTGTCAGATCCAGGAACGTCCACACTCAGTAGGTGAAACCCACTTTCTGACCGAGACGCTTGGTTTGATTAAGTTTAATTCTCCTAAACTAAACCATCCAAATTAATAGCAACTCAAAATAGCAACTAAACTAGTAGCATCTAAATTTCCCCTAGTCTCATCAAAACATACTTCGGTCTGTTAACCTCACAATTAACACATCTTTAAACATTTTACATCATGTTTAAGAATCTTAATTGTGTGCTATAAATGAGCTACCTCAAAAATCAGAACTGTTCTATTTCTCCGTGTGTTCTTAGTTATTTTATAAAATAAATGATTGTAAAATCTTTTATTTTGTCTAAGCTTCAAATTATTAATTCACTGTTCACAACCTGAAAGAACCTAATATACCTTCAATAAATATTAACTATTTCCTAAGGTTAAATGTCACAGTTCATAACTTTTCATCTTAATCCTTAAATGAGTTCAATATTTACTTTAAGAGGGTGTAGTTAATTCACAACGCTACAAGGGACATGTGGACCTCCGTTCTGTTAATTGATGAAAGTTGATAAATGCTGAGCAGAAATGATGGGCGCCAATGATGTTGGAGATGTGAAGGAGACTCTCTGCATCAGTTACTGTTGTCTCCAGACCAGCCTTTGGTGGTGGAGGTGTTACAGTGAGAACAGGTGTCCATAAAGAACTGTCCTACACTTTGTGAATGTCTCTGAGACAAGTCCATACTACCTGGATAGCCTCATTAATCCAGTCATTGATCCTCTACATGAACAACACAGTTCTCATTCCATCTTCATGGACCACAATGATCCAGATCATCCAGGTTCATCAACATCTGCTGGAGACTGAGGGACCTCAGAGGGAGAGACCTGGACTTTCTCCAGACCTGAATCCATGGGAAACCGATGGAATTAGCCGAGTCTCCATGTAGAGGCTGGTAACTCTGAACCCCAGAACCTTAATAACCTGAGAGCCTTTCAAGTAGAGTGAGATGTCATGATGGACTTGTGGACATCAGAAGACATCGTTGTCAAGCTGAACCTGATGCTCAAGGTCACATGACCAGTTATTGAGACACCGACATATTTAGTTGGGGTGTCCCCTCCACTGTTGTTGACTTTGGTTAATAGACTGTTTGAGATGATGACATCACCATTACAAGATTCTATGATATAATCTCACTGTAGTGTCATCTTTTTACGTTTTCCATACATTTCACCAGTAAGACAAACATCCCTAACGTATGTAGTCTATATAAAAACCACTCCTCACCTGCTTTAATCCAGCAGGTTCTGTGCTTCCTGTTTGTGCTGGGAGTACCAATTAATGTGTGTCCTGAGGCGTCCTGCAGGGTTGTGTTAACGTACTTGTAGCTCTTCTGCTTCTTGCTGCCATGAGCTTCAACACTCTGGAATTTAACAGCTCTCCACTTGTTCCACTAAAACCTGCATCGGTTGATGACGTCTGTGAAACAGGTCCCAAAAAGGCTTCTTGGGGAGAGTTTTTTCAGATGGTGGAGTCAGACTCTGTGGACCCTGCTACAGGGGCCAACAGGACAGAAAGACAGAGATGGGTCGCTGCTTTTATTCTCCAGCTGTGAAAACTAAAGCGCGGCTCGTTATTGGCATTGTCATTTCATGCTCCATGGAGATTTCAACGCTCCTGTCATTTCCCCCAGGGCATGATGGGCCTTAATTGGGTTTGGCATGAACAGAAATAATTAATTAAACATGAACTCCCTCGTTGAATTACTGTTATTCTCCCTCCATCTGTTAAAAAGTGTGGGTCACAGATTGGGGTTAAGCAGAACCTAATCCAGTAACAGCCCCACAATATTAAAAAAACTAACTCATCCACTTTTAAGGAGCAAAAAACTCAACGCCCATTTTCTGCTCATACTGCTGATGTCCTTGATGAACTATTGCATAGTATACATAATATTGCTGTGAGGAAATTCAGATTTTTAGAGATTCTGCAAACAGGAGCTGGCTCACTCCTCAAGGAGAGAATAATTTATGGAAAATAGTCCTGCTGAGACATCTAATTGCAAAGAAAACAAGACTGAAATAGCAGAGTATTTTAAGGTTGAAAGAGGGATTGATGAAAGACGCTGTTATGTGGAGCGCTGGGATGATTACACACTTTGATGTTGACATTCCCTCTTGTACAAGCTCCTGTTTTATGAATATGTGATCTCAGCAGTCACAATCTAAAGCATATTTCAGACATTCTTTACCCTGATAAGGAATCCAGCCGTCACTTTTAGACATAAAGGTAAAACATGCCAATAGAAACCTAGATATCTGACAGCCTATACATGCAATAGATTAACACACTCAGGCTTTTTTCCACAGAAAATTACAGGAAGGTAACTAAACGTCCAGAGAACGAGGCCGTGGGATATTTGAGTTGCTAAAATAGTCTAAGAAAAAAATCATGGACTTTGTAACAAACCTCAGTGTTTGTGTTCTAACAAAAACATCCATGGATGTTTTACACAGAGCTAAGACCTAAAAGCAAACCAGCACTACGACTAGAAAAACAAGAAGCAGACATTTTGTTCCTGACGACTTCCCACACTCAACAAAGGTGTCAGATCCAACTGCACAACAGTCCTGGTCCAAAGTTACCATCAGCCCACCACCAGTCCAGCCCTGAACATGCATTTTCTCATCATTATATTGAAACTGATACCATTGCTATTTTTAAACACCGGTTGTATATAGTATTACAATAATACCACCCAAGCCTAGTTCATACCAAGCATCAGGCTCTTGGCTGGTAGCGTGGGGTTACATGGTTAGAGCAGTAGTCTCAGGAGCACGGCCATAGTGCTGGCATGTTGCCACACTGCTGGCATGTTGCCACACTGCTGGCATGTTCCCACACTGCTGGCATGTTCCCACACTTCTGGCATGTTGCCACGCTTCTGGCATGTTGCCACGCTTCTGGCATGTTGCCACACTTCTGGTATTTTGCCACACTTCTGGTATTTTGCCACGCTTCTGGTATTTTGCCACGCTGCTGGTATTTTGCCACGCTTCTGGTATTTTGCCACGCTTCTGGTATTTTGCCACGCTGCTGGTATTTTGCCACGCTGCTGGTATTTTGTCACGCTGCTGGCATGTTGCCAAGTTGCTGGTATTTTGCCGCGCTTCTGGTATTTTGTTGTGCTGCTGGTATTTTGTTGTGCTGCTGGTATTTTGCTACGCTTCTGGTATTTTGTCACACTTCTGGTATTTTGCCACACTTCTGGTATATTGCCACACTTCTGTTTTTTTTGTTTTTTGTTTGTTTTTTTTTGTTTGTTTGTTTTTGTTTTTTTAACCCCGTGTCCTGTCCGGCTGTGGAGCAAACAGAATAATGTCTGAGTGCCAAAAACAAGCCCAACAGTGTTGCTGTTTCAGGTGAGAGGTTACAGCCACTGCTATAAAACCCCTCCTGATTTTTGTTTAAATATAACCCCCAAAATCTTTATTAGAATATTTTTATGGTTGATTGGACACGGAGCCTGAAAGTGAAGGGAAGGGTACAGAAAGAGGGATGGGGGAGAAAGTAAACAGAAAAAGAAGAACAAGAGACGTGAAGAGTCCACTTCTAGACCTGTAAATAAAGCACAAACAAACAAGCAAACAAAACAGGAAGAAAAGATACAACAGCAACAAACAGCATATGAATATACAACAGTTGTGATATTCTTAAAATGTATACGTATACACCAGTTCAAGAGAGTTCAGTGCCAACCACAGCCCCAGTCAATGTGTCTGAAAACACCTGAGTCCATTTTTATGTGAACACCTTGTGATCACCTGTGTGTATACGCGCGCTTGTTTATGTAAGGTTTCTCTATTGAAACATTCAATAATAAGTTTGAGGAGCCACAGACCCGCCCCCAAGGTGCACGGAGGATGCGGAGGAGGTCCAGGCCCCAGACGTCCAGAGGCCACCCAGGGCACCAACCCACCAGGGAGACCACCGTCAGGGCAGCCGCCTCCCCCAGAGGGCGCAGAGGCTCACCCCACGTGGGTCCCCCGGCAGTCACCGCGCTAGAGCCCCTGGGGGGTCGCGGCTAGGAGCTCACAGGCACCGCCTGCAGCCGGCCATCCAGGGTAGATCTAGCCAGAACCCGAGACCCGAGACCCAGGAGCGAGCCAGCCCCAGCAGAGGCCCGACCACCCCCGGGGGCCCAGATCCCACCAGGCAGCCACAGGAAGAAGAGCAGGCAGACGCCCCCAGCACCCAGCCCCAGACCCCAAGACACCCCAATACGCCAGCGGAGAAAGGAACCACCCAATGCCGAGACGCAGTCAGGGAGGATAGTCTCTACAAAGGAGGGCCTAGCATGTTTCAGAAAGGGGGGGGGACCAAACCTGACAGAAAAACAGTCACACACAGACACAATCACTCTCCCTCCCTCATGCGTGCACACACACATTCCTGCAAACATATCAAGACACAGAATAGACGCTGTACACCCACTCTCACTCCCCATGCACTCTATGTTCCCAGGACCAGGAACCAGCGCCCTAAGGGTGAAGCCGGCCCTGAGATCCAGAAGATGGTCCCTCCCTTACTGAAGTGAGGATGAGCAGACCATCGCGCACACCGCCGCAGCCGAGGAGCCCCCCGCCGCAGACCCCGACCAGACGGCCCGCTCCACTCCAGGCCCCAGGGAGTGCGCAAAGAACAGGGGTGTAGGAAGACCCCAAGTCTCCCCCCGCCTGCTCCAATGTGGTGTTGATGCGTGTTGTAGTAAAATGCTTTTTAAAAAGAGTGGGGGGGGCGCCATCCCCCGCCCTGGATCCTACGTGTCTAAATGCGTGGAGGTGGGTAATGACACCAGAAGAGAGGTTAGCCGGCTAGACCTCCCTCCCCCCGGGTATTACTGGGTGTAGGGCTGAAACGATTCTTCGAGTACCTCGAATAATTCGAGTACAAAAAAGCCTCGAGGCAAATTCTCTGCCTCGAGGCTTCGTTTAATTCATATTTAATTAAATCATGGCTTTGCAATCGCCCGGGGTCATGCTTGACCCGGACCGAAATAAGTGGCGCACATACACACTGCACTGAATGCACATGCGAGTAGCAAATGTAACTTAATTTTATCTTAAGCCATGGCGGACAACTAGACCGTACTAGTACTACTAGTACTAGACCGGTACAGACCGAAGGATGCCGGTAGGTACCGGTAGCGAAAAAACACGGTGCCGACTTTGGTACTGAGATGCTTCATTTATCCGCCTGCGCAGCTACACGGGTGGAGACACAGGTGAGACGGAGGAGCAGATAGCCCCTCCCCTCCCTGTCAAAACAGCTTAGCGAGTTGCGGGTTAAAAAATTCCGAAAAACTCTAAAGTTTGGCCGCATTTTGGAAAGGTAAATGGGAACAGAGCAAAATGAAACATATGCAGTGAGATTTGTGTCACGAAAAAACAGGCATTCCAGCAATTAGTCGAAGCCACGCTTCGCGTATGGAATTAACTTGCGAGCTGCAGCCATGATATCTATGGCTGCAGCACTTTCACTTCAGTCCGACTGAAAACAAGGTGTGTGAGGGGAAGACAGTGACATAACAGAAAGTTCTGAGGTAAGCAATAAATACCAGTAATAATAGTAAATGCACATATATGCCACAAAAACATGGTTTATATCTATTTTCTATTTAAAAATGTTTAATACTTTGTTATTTTCTCTCAGATTTATACATTGTACATGTAATTTATACATACATACATATATATTTATATGTATGTATATTCATATATATTTATATATACATACATACATGTAATTTATTAGAGTACTTGATTAATCGATAAAAGATTCGATAGAGTACTCGATTACAAACATATTCGACAGCTGCAGCCCTAACTGGGTGTAATTTCTCCAAAGACCCTAGATGCATAATGTAAGAATGTCTGGGGTGGAAGTGTTCAAAATTAAATTTTGCCACGCTGCTGGTAGGTTAGGTCAGGCTCTGGTCCAGGTTAGGTCAGGCTCTGGTCCAGGTTAGGTCAGACTCTGGTCCAGGTTAGGTCAGACTCTGGTCCAGGTTGGGTCAGACTCTGGTCCAGGTTAGGTCAGACTCTGGTCCAGGTTAGGTCAGGCTCTGGTCCAGGTTAGGTCAGGCTCTGGTCCAGGTTAGGTCAGGCTCTGGTCCAGGTTAGGTCAGACTCTGGTCCAGGTTAGGTCAGGCTCTGGTCCAGGTCAGGTCAGGCTCTGGTCCAGGTTAGGTCAGACTCTGGTCCAGGTCAGGCTCCTCTCTACCATCTTTCAGCTGCAGCAGACTGATCATCATGAGGCTGAGAGGATGATCAACTTTAACTTCTGATTTGATTTCAGTCAAACATTTAATACATTTTAAATATAATTACTGACTTTGATTCATTTATTTCCATAACTTTACACCGTTTACAGAAATACTCAGTTCCCTCTCTTCGGTGTAATGCTTTCTTACTATATTGATGACCAACGAACCCAGAGGAACTTATTCCAAAAAGAGGAGGCACGCACAAGTCTGTTGTTTCGGGGGTTTTCAGATGTAAAAAGTCGAATGTGACTGAGCAACGGTGTTAGCCGCTAGCTGGCGGAGCTAACCAGCAGCTTGCTTCACCATCTTAGCCGAAAACATGTCTTGGAATAATACTTTCCAGGAATGTCTCAAGCTCAAATCTGTACCCTTCACCTCCACAGCTAAAACGGCTAGTAGTAGTCAGTTGGACGTCCATTAAAGATGTGTTCGCTAAAGGGGCCGCTGATGAAAAAAGCCAGCGGTGGGTCGAGAAAACCAACGCAAAAACATTGCATGGTAGGTTATTTTTTCTTAATTATTTCTCTCTTTTGACAAACATACTTTGAAGGGGTTATGTGTTTACCTGCCTGTGAATGGACATGAAAAAACTATGATATTCTGCATACAGTAAAATGGACTATTAAAAGCCGATCTAGTGCAGTAATTATTTCAAAATTTCAAAATATTATGGGTAGTAACGGCCATGTAAAAAAACAGTTGGTGGCATGACTTTACAGTTAACCAGTTATTGACGGTTAAAAGCTTCAATAGCCGGTTAAACAAAATCCTGGGTAACGTGCATCCCTATTACACAGCTAATCCATCAGAAGTATTATGACATTCCTGCTACATCATGTGCTACAGAGTCATATAAAATGGGGTAATGCTAAACTGATTGTGATAGGAAGTGTTTGGATGAGCTCCATGTTTGTAAGGTTGAAAACACGATATACATTTTTACTGCCAGCTATCCCTAAATCACAGCTATGGCCGACTTCATCTATCACATACATGTAAAAAAGGTCTGTTTAAAAGCTCTGTGACATGTTAAAGTATGGCAACACACTAAGAGGCGGACAAAAAGAAATAATTCATTTTTAGATACAACAGCTGTTTCACAATCTTACATTTCTTTCAATTTTAAGAAAAGTTTTTAAAGTTAAGAAACCTTCAGCCTAAGAACCCTGCTTCCCTCAGAGTACAGCCAATCACAGTTTCTAGATTTTAGGGGGGTTCTTGAAATAAATGTGGCTCATTCTCATTCTATTGATGCACCAAAGACTCCAAAACACCTTCATGTTAAGATGAATTTATGTGTGCACGTGTGTGTGCGCACGTGTGTGTGTGTGTGTGTGTGTGCACATGTTCCTACCCTGAAATCAATGCCCACGGTGGAGATGAAGCTCCCAGCTAGAAAGGCTGCATCCTTAAAGCGAACCAACAGACAGGTCTTTCCCACACCTGAATCTCCCACCAGCATCACCTGCAGCAGACATGCAGCAGAGCAGGGTTTAGAGCTGGGGGGGCTCTATAAATACACAGGAGTTAAGTTCATGCAAAAAGACATAAATTTACATTTCTGTTCCCCAACTCCAAGACCAGTTAGCAGTTCATAACTGACAAGAAACATAGGATTTTAAAAAATCAGTGAGCTTCACCTGCAGCGATCAGGTGACGTTTGAGAGGCAGAACTTTTAACTTGGTGTTTTATTTTAAATCAGTTTGATGCAAAGATTTTCACAGGAGGTTAACATCAACAGACTGCATTTCCACGAACTTAAAGCAGATCATCTTTAGTCCTTTCTTTACATCTCATGAGTCTCATTCAATCCCTTGCAGCTCTGTTCTGCTGCTATCCGCTGGTTGAGTAGAGGTTCAGACTTTAATCCCCTAAACCAGGTTGTAAAATGTAAAAATCTGCTCCATGTCTGTCATGTCTCTGTTTTAGACGTCATATGTCAAAATGTCTATACAGAAACTTCACATTTTTACTAATGATAGTGTTTAAATTTCAGTATTTGTACCGATTCATTGTTTTTGTCTTTAAAGAATCATTAATACAAAAGATGCCAATAAAATTAATTTCTCATTTCTTTCTGTCTCTTTAAACATTGTCTTTTTATTAGGCTTTTTTGTGATTTTTTTATATATACAGACATACACACACATTACAAAACAGTTGCAAAAAGAAATAAACATATAATTAAATCATATACTAACAACAAAGGAGCGCAAAAAAGACTAAACAAGAAGAAAACAAAAGGCACAGCGAGACAGCAAAAAACAACAAAAATAAAAAACATCCCATTCATCCCTACCCAAGTCGCTGCCCTAAATCCTCATGTCCGCCTTCCCTAAATACAAACAAGGGGAGCACATGCTTAAAAGAAAAAAAAGTAAGCTAAATCATTGCTGAATTTACATATTTTGAAAAACGTCAAAAAGAGGGCCCCAGATATTTTGAAATTTCCCAAGAGAATGTTGGAGAGAACATCTCCAACACTCTGTCTCAACTAATTATTTCAAATGAGAACATTTTACCATAGACCATCAACAATGAGAATCCAGATGTTCAAAGTTGAATATTCCAATGTGAGATGTCTTGTTTTGTCTCATCTGAATGATGAACATTCCCATCATCGTCCTATGATCTCAACACATGGACTATGTTCATGTCATCCAGAAAGATTTCCCCATATGGTTCTATTTACCTGACACCGTCTGGACCTCCAGACCTACATAGCAGCTCTTCTCAGCTTTAATCAAATGGAAGATAAAGTAGTTGGTGTCAAACATTAAAACATGTTTTAAATTAATGACTGAATGTTATAAAATGTTAATTTTATATTTCTCATCCTGAATAAACCTATACATTTTAAAGATGGTGTAGGTGCAGCAGAGCTGACCCACTAGCTTTGGACCTTAAAGTTCTTAGCACTCCACATGTGCACTTCAGCTAGAAAAAGTCTTCCAAAAACAATTCTTCATTTTTTGTTGTTTATTGTAAACAAAACAGAGCTTACATAACAAAAAGATGATTACTTAAATATAGACTTTTCTACAAAAATTCAAACTAAAATGCAATATAGGTCAAAAGACTGTGTTGCTCTACGGTCCAGTGGCTTCTGAGACTTTTGTTCTGACTTCTTTAACACAGCTCAAACAGCCAACCAGAATTTAGCAAACTTTACATCATCGGTTGCTGGTCAAATAGTCGTCTTTTCCAACAACACAGAACTGTAGGATAACAATAATAAACCAAATTATCACTAAACTAGGTAAACTGTAAATTAAATTATAGTGACAAAAAATGGCTTCAACAGATAGTCCATTGATTCTAGTATTCAGCACTTAACAGCTCTGCCACCTGCTGACAACAATTGGTAACAGCAGTCTCCTTTGCTTCCTGAACCCTGTGTAGTTTACTCAGTTTAACTTAGACTAGGGCTGCCACGATTAGTCCTTTAGTCACAATTACGTCGACTATTAAAATCGTTGGTGACGATTTTAGTAGTCGACGTGTCGTTAATTTTTTAAAGCCGTTTTTTACTGCCTTGTCTGCCATTCTGTCATCCGGACCTGCAGCTTATGCAGCCCAGCGAAGCTTCATCCAGCAGAGCTCCAAGCTGCAGAGCAGATAGAGATAGAGTTTGCAAACTATTATCTTGTCTTTATTTTTAATTGGCACATAACCTGAACACTTCAAGCTGTAAGCTAAAGATAGTTACAGAAGAGCAGCTGCATGCTATGGAGTAATAAACTGTACATTTTTGTCCAATGTACGCATGATCCGAATCCGATTAGTCAACTAATTGCAAAAATAATCTGTGATAAGTCGACTATCAGAATAATTGTTTGTGGCAGCCATAACGCAGACCTGTTGTTACTCAGAGACTTATCTAATTTAAACCAGGGCTGTACAGTGTGACATATATGTCGCACATGTGATGAAAAAAACGGCCTGTGCTATAAACTATTTTTGGACATGGCACTTGTGCTATTAGGGTTTCCTCAACACATAACACGCTACAACAAGAGGAGCAGTCAATGGAGACTGTAAACCAGCCAAGTTCAAAACATCATTTGGTCAGACCTCCTTCTCATTCAGAGGTCCTCAGCTCTGGAACAATTTACCATCAGCAATAAAACTGTTAACAGATTTAAGAGTTTTTAAAGTGCCTGTGACTCCATATTTAAATCACTTTATATTAAACAGGTGTAATCTTTGATGCCTCTAGATTAGCGTTGCACCATTATAACTCAAAATACGCTGTAATTATTTCCTAACGAGCAACTCAGAGATCAGAAGAATGCGCCGCCGTCCGGTTCTGATGGGTTTCTCCTTATTTGGCAGCCTGGCACTTCTGCTGCAGCAGGGGGCAGTGTTGTCACGTAAAAGAGAAACGAAACTGAAACTAAACACTACACGGTCTATGGGCAATGGCGGCGGCACTGCCTCACTCCAGTTGTCGTGAACGTGCATGTGGGAGGAGAATTTACCATATAAGCAAGTCCGGATCACTATGACCTCATGGCGGGCTGGAGTGAAAAAAACTGTTTGAAACCTGGGTCTGAAATCTTGAAGAGCTTCTCACTGGCTGTACTAGGAGACAGATGGACGCCGTTTTTTGCTCTTTCTGGCATGTTTAAGGTGAGAACTCAACGTTGCAACATGATAGATAAGTCAGAAAACATGGAAACCGATGTCATGGGACCTTTAAACAATGAATACCTACATGTATAAACATTTTAATACATTATGTATGAATATAATTTATATAATATAAATTTATTATATACTTGTTAACACCTTAAAAGATACTCTGAACCGTAACTACCGTAAAATACTTCACTGTGAGTACACACATTCTGCACATGCGCAGAACCGATCGAGTAGACCTGATCCATAACTCCCTTTTTATTTTTTATTTTCTTCGACATTGTATGAAACGTTGTCATTATTGTAAACTTTTTAATAAATACTTATTACTGTTAACATCTTAACTGATACTCTTGACGCGTAATTACCGTAAAAGCTTCAGCGGATGTAGACTCATTTCGCACATGTGCAGAACCGATCGGGTTTTCGTTAAAGATAGGGCAGTGACATGCGCATGCGCCAAACAGAACCCATCATTTCAGCATACCGCTCGGCAAAGGTAAGTTATTGCATGTTTTTAGTGTTTTTGTTGTATGTTGTTGTAGCTATATTTTATTTATTTATTTATTTATATCTCTGTTATGTTTGTTCTTTTTATTTGTACACTGAAGCCGGAATTGCGCTTTATTTGCCCCGGAAATTCCAAGTCAGAGAAGTCACGACATCTGTCCTGCACTTAAACAAATGTAGTGAAAGTTTTCCAAATGGATGTTAACAGGCTTCCTATCAGTGGCGGCTGGTGAGAAAAATCTTTGGGGGGGCTGAAGTGCAAATACATTTCCCTTAAAGCAGCATTCTGGAGGATTTCAGCAAGAGAGTAGTTTTTGAATCTAGCGTCCAAAGGCTCCTCCTCAAAACATCTCGACACGCGCGTCCGGTCGTGTGTGCGCGCGTGCACGCGGCGCATATACTTCGGACATGAACTGTACAGCTCAATGTGTAGGGTTTAATCACTCACAGTTCACAATCTTATTCCAACAATACTACGAGGGTCTGATGAGCCCTCTCTGTCCCTGCTGCTTCTGATATTAGCTCTGTTAGCAGAGAGCTGCTGCTGGACTCTGAAGCTGAACTTGACTCGGCCCTGGATGAACTTTCTGACCAAAATAAACGCATAATCCTGTCAAGCCTTGCCATTCTGTGAGGTGAAAGGTTTAAAAATGAAAATAAATCCATCTTTAGCTGGAGAATGGGTAGGTTTTTAGTAGAAATGAGCTGTGAGTCCTCAGTGAACGGCTGAGACGGCAGAGAAACACACGGAGCGTCCTGTACGACAGCGCCCCCTACTGGTACAGGTTTGGTCGATGCGCGTGCATGTTGAGAGAATGCAGAAATTTGAATTTCATTGGCTGAAAAATGTCGGCGGCAAGAAATAATGCAAAGGAGGAAGGAGGGTCTTCATCAGAATGACAGATGTTGTGGAACTCAACCCATAGATCATAGTTTAGACCTGAAATATCATTTAAAACATTTAGAAAACTTTGATACATAGAAAAATGCTCCAGAGAGCCGCTTTAAAGACATTTAAATGAATAGTCGAAAAAAATTGAATTATTTTATTTCCTTTTTGAAATGAACATTCTTACAATCAGTAAATCAGTCAATTTAAAGTTAATAAATCACATCAGATTTAAGTCTCGTCTTCTTCCGCTTATCCGGGTCTGGGTCGTGGGGGCAGAATCCCAATTAGGGAGTCCCAGACGGTCTTCTCCCCAGCCACTTCCACCAGCACCTCCGGCAGGATCCCAAGGCGTTCCAGGGCCAAACCAGAGATATATGTTCTCCAGCATGTCCTGGGTCGACCCGGGGGCCTCCTGCCGGCAGGATATGTCTGAAGCACCTCCCTGGGGAGGCGTCCAGGGGGCATCCTAACAAGATGCCCAAACCACCTCAACTGGCTCCTTTCGACATGGAGGAGCAGCGGTTCTACTCCGAGTCTCTCCCGAATGTCCGAGCTCCTCACCCTATCCCTAAGGCTGAGCCCGGCCACCCTGCAGAGAAAACTAATTTCGGCCGCTTGTATCCGCGATCTCGTTCTTTCGGTCATTACCCAAAGCTCATGACCATAGGTGAGGATTGGGAGGTAGATCGATCGGTAAATCGAGAGTCTTGCTTTCCGGCTCAGCTCCTTCTTCACCACAACAGACCAGTTCAGCGTCCGCATCACTGCAGACGCTGCCCCAATCCGCCTGTCAATCTCTTGCTCCCTCCTTCCCTCACTCGTGAACAAGACCTCGAGATACTTGAACTCCTCCACTTGAAGCAGGACCTCTCTCCCGACCTGGAGTTGGCAAGCCACCTTTTTCCAACCGAGAACCATGGCCTCAGACTTGGAGGTGCTGATCCTCATCCCAGCCGCTTCACACTTGGCTGCGAACCTCCCCAGTAAGAGCTGAAGGTCAGAGCCTGATGAAGCTAGGAGGACCACATCATCCGCAAAAAGCAGAGACGAGATTCTCATGTCGCCAAACTCAACACCCTCCACACCACGGCTGCGCCTAGAAATCCTGTCCATAAAGGTTATGACCAGGACTGGTGACAGAGGGCAGCCCTGGAGGAGTCCAACCCTCACTGGGAACAGGTCCGACTTACAGCCAGCTATGTAGACCAAACTCACACTCCTCTGGTACAGGGACTGAATGGCCCTTAAGATATAAGTGAAACTAAAAAATCTACAGACTTACAGTTTCTGTCAAAGTGTTCTGGAGATTATTTTTCATCAAAACCTGATACAACACCAGTTCATCACTGCAGCTCTGGAACTCCTCACTGTCATAAATCAGAGACAGTTCAGTTTTCAGTCTGGTCCTTGTCCAGTGAGGGACAGTCTGGTCTGGTGCTGACCAGATGCTGGTGAAGGCAGACCTCTCCTTAGATTGGCTCATGATGGTGTCACAGACCTGTGAAATGATTTTCAGTTTTCAAAAAAAGGGTTTTCAATAAAGGCAACTTGACTTACTTGGACATAACACAGACACTTATTTGGATCACTGGACCAGTTGCCTTTATTTAAAACCCTTTTTTTGGATTATCATGACCTGGATGACTGAGAACCTTCACCAGGATATTCAGTTTTAAAATGTGACCTTAAAATGTCTCATTAATGTTCTAAAGAGCTAGCTCAGTGTAAAGAACCAACATGGCTAACTGTCATTGTTCACATCCTAATAGGATCAAATACAGTTCAGTCAGGATGGCTGGCAGATGTCTAGCTTTACATTTTATTTGATCATTTGATTCAAATGAGGCCAAACAGCCAGCGCTGACCTCCAGGTGTGTCTTCACCCAGTGTAGACCTGGTCCTCAACAGGTCCCTTGTAGACCTGGTCCTCAACAGGTTCCCTATAGACCTGGTCCTCAACAGGTTCCCTATAGACCTGGTCCTCAACAGGTCCCCTATAGACCTGGTCCTCAACAGGTCCCCTGTAGACCTGGTCCTCAACAGGTTCCCTGTAGACCTGGTCCTCTACCAGGTTAGGAACAGCCTCCCTGTTCAAATACAGAAGCTTCATCAGTAACTTCAGAAAACTGTTAAGAGTTAAATGTCTTAAACTTCACAGATAAATGACACAACTTCACAATAAGGCTCCTCTTATAAATAGCTAATAAATATTTGATCAATCTGTAGCTCCTTATAAAATATTAATATGTTTAATATGCTTTAATTAAGGATGAGAGATAGAGAAAACTGACAGGTTTCCTGCTAAGTAGGATCTAGAGCAGCTTTATTAAACATTTCTGACTTCAGTTGCTACCTTGTAGCACAAGGAGCATTTATAAACTATTTTTAGTATTTAATCTTATACTTTATCACCACATTATGAATATGCAACTCTTTAAGGAAAATCTTGTATTAAAGTTTGAAGCATGCTGTGGAGAGTTTGATCACATCTGTTGGAGCAGCAGCATCAGAACCAGAGATCAGCTGATAAAGGAGGCGAGGTTAGTTCTGGAGACTCTAGAGCTGATTGGACAAAGGAGGATGCTTCATAAAGTGAAGAACAAGAAGGACGACCCTGAGCATCCTCTACAAGACAGTAACTCAACAACAGAGTGTCTTCAGTCAGAGGTTCTTCAGATCTGCTGAAACACAGAAGATCCTTCCTGTCCATCACAGTCCACTACAGAAGATCCTTCCTGTCCATCACAGTCCACTACAGAAGATCCTTCCTGTCCATCACAGACCACTACAGAAGATCCTTCCTGTCCATCACAGACCACTACAGAAGATCCTTCCTGTCCATCACAGTCCACTACAGAAGATCCTTCATGTCCATCACAGACCACTACAGAAGATCCTTCATGTCCATCACAGTCCACTACAGAAGATCCTTCATGTCCATCACAGACCACTACAGAAGATCCTTCCTGTCCATCACAGACCACTACAGAAGATCCTTCATGTCCATCACAGTCCACTACAGAAGATTCTTCCTGTCCATCACAGTCCACTACAGAAGATCCTTCATGTCCATCACAGACCACTACAGAAGATCCTTCATGTCCATCACAGTCCACTACAGAAGATCCTTCATGTCCATCACAGACCACTACAGAAGATCCTTCATGTCCACAAAAACCTTTAATGATTAACTAAAACAACCTAATGTCCCTCTGTGATTAATAATAATAATAATAATAATAATAATGGATTTATATAACGCCTTTCAGGGCACCCAAAGCTCTTTGACTGAAGCTCCATTATTCTTTCATGCACTCATTTACACCGGTGGTGGTAAACTAGATGTCTGTAGTCACAGCTGCCGTGGGGCGTCTGACAGAAGAGAAGCTGCCATTCTGCGCCATCTGCCCTTCTGACCACCACCAACATTCACACACAGTCACACAGGCAAGTTGGGTGAAGTGTCTTGCCCAAGGACACAACGACAATCTAACCCAGCCAGAGCTGGGTTAGAGATTAGAACCGGCGACCCTCAGGTTACCAGACTGGCCACTCTACCAACTGAGCTACATGCCGCCCCATAATAAAGTCATTTGACTGACTGATCCTAGCTGCTGCTGCTCTGGTTCATCACCCAGATCTGATTCACATCCATTCAGACTCTCCTTCACTATGAACTGATTCTTCATCCATGTGAATTTGTGCTCACATTATTTCCCAGTAAAACCAGCTGATTCCGTTCTTCTAATGCTGCATTTTATTCTATTGATTCTGATTTTATTTGTTCTTAGAGGTTCAGATGTTTTTGTTCTACCTTCTGAGGTTCTCAGGTCATGTTTATAAATTAGAACTGCCTCTAAAACATTTTACTTGCTAAAATAGTGGTTAATGTGTCAAGGAGCAACTTTTATTAACTTCAAGCCTCCTGTTATTATTGTGGACATGAAAATTTATATTAAAAATAAAGATGTAAATAAAAGCTACTTCAGTAAAACTTCTTTCTTCTCAGTATTAGTCCTGACTTCATCAGATCCAGAATACTTTACCAATATTCTTACCTTTATCTGAAAATATGTTAATATCATCATAAACTCGTCTATTGACCAGCTGAGCTGTGATCGTTTTCCTCCACTTTTCCTGTCCTCCTCCTGGAGTCACTAAACATGAAGGGTGACAGATCTGTCATCTACCGGCGTTTCTCCCGCACCTATCGCCATGCTACTACCGGAAGCTCAAAACTATTTCAATGTAATAACAGAAAAATGGACCGAACGCTGGAAAAAACTCTCGGTAGGCTGATGGGTCATATTTAAAAGTCCTGGTACTGCGTACTGTTCCGTACAGACCCACTTAAGCACTGAACGAGTTCTGTTTAATAAACGGGACTCTTATTGTGAAGGGACAACATTTAAGACTTTTTTGAACATGCTAAATAACATTTTAGACTGTTTAGGCTACGTTCTACTTTTACAAAGGACTATTGATCATAAATAAATGGTGATGTGTTTCAAACTTTACTAACCTCAGCTGAACTCCTCCATTACAGCGGCTAGTTGATCCGGACGATGCCTTTTTTTTTTTTCTTCTCCCTCCGGAAGAATGGCGTGGCGTTGGGTAACTTGGCGTTGGGTAACTTGATGAAGTCAAAAAACCCGCTTCTGTATATTGTTGTATCCGTGGATACATCTTAGTACCGGGACTAGCTGACAATGTGTGGAAATATCGGTAGTTTCATCAGCTTGAATTGCTAAAAAGCTAGCTGTTTACCTCCTCCTCCACAGCTAATGAAGAAGTTGGGACTGAGCATGCGTGAAGCTATACGGATTGTTCTATATTAGCGAGAGGCTCCAGCTTCTTGTGCCCCAAAGACATTAGATTCTGCTACGTTTATTGGACAAAAATCCACCAGTTCTGCCTAGTAACTAATAATAATAATAATAATAATAATAATAATAATAATGCATCAGTTTTATATAGCGCTTTTTAGGTCACTCAAAGACGCTTTACAGAGTTGCACTATTCATTCACACACTCATTCTCACTGGTGGTGGTAAACTACGACAGACGTCTCTAGCCACAGCTGCCCTGGGGCAGTCTGATAGAAGCGAGACATGATTGGTTGTTTATCTGGAATCTAGGGACGATTCTGCCAGCGCCCCTATGGAAAAAATCCTATACTAGCGTTCTGGGAGAAAACTCACTGTTTATTGACATTTGCTGGTGTAAACGCTTTAAAAATAATCCAGATATCATCTAGGAACACATTATTAAGCATAACTGACACATTTTAATAAATATAGATATATTTTAAATTTATTTATTTTCATTTTTTCTCCACATCAGGGAGGGTGGCGCCCCAGCGCCCCCTATGGACGAGCCGCCACTGATTCCTATAATCACTTTGATAGTACTAATATGTGAATTAACTAATCTTTAGTTTATCTCTTCTAAAGGTACAGTGTGACTTCTGCCAGAGATGGACACACACACAGTGTGTGGCATCATTCACCGAATCAGCAGACAAATGCTACAAGTGCAAAATAAACAGTTAGGGTTTTTTGCAAAAATATGTTGATTGTACGTGTTGTTTAAAATATACCACTATTAAAAGTTTAAATTTGTTTCAGTATTCTTGTGAATAAATCTGAATCAAACCGCCTTTATTGTGTTTATTGTCCTTGTACCCACTGTAATAAACTACTAGTACGTCATTCTGTTAAATAAATATCAGATTTACATACCCACTGTAATAAACTAGTATGGCATTGTTATATAAATATCAGATTTACATACCCACTGTAATAAACTATTAGTACGTCATTCTGTTAAATAAATATCAGATTTACATACCCACTGTAATAAACTACTAGTATGTCAATGTTAAATAAATATCAGATTTACATACCCACTGTAATAAACTACTAGTACGTCATTGTTAAATAAATATCAGATTTACATACCCGCAGTAATAAACTACTAGTACGTCATTCTGTTAAATAAATATCAGATTTACATACCCGCTGTAATAAACTACTAGTACGTCATTGTTACATATCAGATTTACATACCCACTGTAATAAACTACTAGTACGTCATTGTTAAATAAATATCAGATTTACATACCCGCTGTAATAAACTACTAGTACGTCATTGTTACATATCAGATTTACATACCCGCTGTAATAAACTACTAGTACGTCATTCTGTTAAATAAATATCAGATTTACATACCCGCTGTAATAAACTACTAGTACGTCATTGTTACATATCAGATTTACATACCCGCTGTAATAAACTACTAGTACGTCATT
>SSNR01000570.1:78575-125551 GCA_006937965.1 Callopanchax toddi
ATCGACAGATAAATGTGGTTTTAGTGTTAATATTGTTGAAGCCACAGCTGTTGACAGTTAGACTGAGAAACACAGCTAGACGAGCGGCGCGCGCTCCCGTGGCGACAGGCGAGCACCGCTGACCGGACGGTCGCCTCCTCCGCTCCGAACCGAACCTCATGGTGAGGTCCAGTTAGAGCAGGGGGCGAGCCAGGTGTCGCGCTAACCGCGGGCCCTTGTAGCTCCTCAGGAGCGCTCCAGTGTCTCCTTGGCTGCCCCCCCCCCCTCCCCAGGACCAGGTTCTGGGTTTTCCCGGTATGAACGGATCTGGGTCTGGACCTCCATTAGGTGATGCCTGCTGCAGAGGAACATGTTGCTCTTTGGTGAGCCTAGCTTTTTTTGCTTACAATCGTCCCTGTTGCTGAGAACAAACGTTCAGAAGGTCGATTTAGCAGGATTTTACCACAGCAGCAGCAGCCAGGGCGGTGAGTCTCTTCATTCTCCTTCCTGGAGCAGGTTTCTGTCCTTTGCTGCTTTAAAGTATTCCTAAAACTTTTAGGTAGAGCAGCGGGTTGTGTTCTGGTGACATGTAGAGCTTGGGAGTGCAAGCTGCTGAGCCTGAAAGCTGTTAGAGACTGAGTTCTGTTCTCCATGCGGCTTTGTTTTGGTTCCCCGTGTGCATGTGGTGTGCGCGCGCGACGCGTCGACTTCCGGATTTGACGTCGACGTTTTTTTAAAATCGATTCGTCGACGTCATCGACGAATCGCTGCAGCTCTAACCGACATATGTAAGATTTGGCCGAAAGACCCGAGTTGTTGTTTTTTTTTTTTTGTTTTTTGTTTTGGAGGATTATAAAGAGTTGATCCCCTGAGCGGCCCAACTGCTTCTCCTGACTCAAATACAGGATCATTAATCACTCAAAGTCGATCAATCATGTCCCAAAATAATAAACCAACACCAGACTTCAGCGTCAGATGGGAGGGAGGAAAGGAGGGAGGGGTACTGCGCCTCACGCTGACCGCTGCATTTCATGAGCTGTCAACACTTTTCCTGTGTCTAAACTTATCAAACCTTATTTTGTTTAGTCAGAAAAAAATTCAAAATTATTTTTTAAATAATTATGACACAAGGTTTTCCCCTCTCTTTCTGCTGTCGACTCTTCCTGATCAATTAACTTAATTATTCAAGACGACCAGACCTCAGTTTGATTAAAATGTTTGAATAAAAGGTTAAAATGTATTCATCTTTTGTGTTCTTTGTTTTATGTATTAATTAATTAATTATAATAAGTAATGACATAAAATGACCAGGGCTGCACTTATGATATATTTTCTACATGTTTTAATATTTTCAATAATATCGATTATCAATAGGCTTTTTTTTCTATATCGTCCAGCCTACCAGAAAATCCTAAAGGACAGTGTCTGACCTTTGACCTTAAACAGGACGTTCATCTTGGAGAACCGTCTGATGTGTCTGAATTGAAACTATTCAGGTTTAGGGGTAACCTTCACACAAGACCAGATTAGTTTATAAAGTTGTTTCCTGTCAATAAATGAACTAATTTGAACGCTACATGTTTACTCTGACTATCCAAAAAAGGTTTTAAATGAAGGCAACTGGACTTATTTGGTTCTTTGAAGACGTTTCGCTGCTCATCCGAGTAGCTTTGTCAATTCTGTCTGTAGTGAAGGAGAGAGAATCTTATCTTCCTCTGTCTGTGACACACCTTCTACCCCCTTGAGGAGGTGTTCGCTCCACTGTATTGAACTGGAGTCCTGCTGAGGTGTTTTGATTAGAGGCGTGAATTGTCTGGGAATTAAGTTCAGAGCAGACTGGTAGGAGCTGGAAAGATGAAATCTGAGTCCTCCTCCTCTGTTTAAAGTTGGTTTTTCACGTTTGACATAGATGGCTTCTTTAACTCCTCTCTCAAACCATCGGTCTTCTCTGTCCAAAATGTGTACGTTGTCGTTTTCAAAGGTGTGTCCCTTGTCTTTGAGGTGGAGGTGGACTGCTGAGTCCTGGCCTGATGATGTGGCTCTCCTGTGTTGAGACATGTGTTTGTGTAGTTGTTGTTTTGTATCTCCAATGTAAAGGTCTGAACAGTCCTCACTGCCCTGGACTGCATAAACAACACCACTGATCTTCTGTTTGGGAGTCTTGTCCTTAGGATGAACCAGTTTCTGTCTGAAGGTGTTGTTGGGTTTGAACTTTACTGGGATGCTGTGTTTGGAGAAAATTCTTCTCAGTCTCTCTGAGACTCCTGCTACATATGGAATGACGGTGCTTTTGCGCTTGTTGTCCTTGACTTTTTTATTAGCTGCTGTGGAGTCATTTACAGATTTCTTTCTTGATTTAGCGAAGGCCCAGTTTGGGTAACTGCAGGTCTGGAGAGCTTCTTTGACGTGTTTCTGTTCCTTTTGTTTCTCTTCAGTTCTGCTGGGAATGTCATCAGCTCGGTGGTGTAAAGTCCTGATAACTGATAGTTTGGGCTCCAGTGGGTGATGCGAGTCAAAATGCAGGTACTGGTCTGTGTGAGTAGGTTTCCTGTAAACCTCAGTTTACTCAGATTATCTTTGTGTGACATAAATATTGTTTTGCTAAACTGAAACTACTAAAAACTGAAGAAACCTCTAAACAATGAGTTGAAACTGATCCATGGTTTTTATATGTATTGTTTATGTTTGCAGCTGATCTCTAACGTTAGAGAGAAGCGGTTTTTCAAATGAACATGTTACTGCAGGATGTCCGGATGCATTAACATTTAGTCCGATTCTCTCCTGCTGCAGCAGCAGCTTCTGCTCTAATTGATCTCATTAATTATAGAAACCTGCCTCCGTCTCCTCCATAGACTGGACTGGACGTACAGAGCCGCTGATGATTAATGAGCCCTCTTCGATCTGTTTTACATTTATCTGAGCCTTAAACGCACCTAAAAATCAAAGGTTCGTCAGCTTGTGTTTTTTCAACATCTTGTCCTCCTTTGGAGAAGAAACTGCTGCTCTAAAGTTTCTGAGTTAAGTTGAACTTCTAACAGCTGAAGCAGCTAGATTTACTTGAGTAGCTGAGAAAGTCGCACCTGCTCCTCTCGGACAGGCGCGAGCTCGTGTCGTCATGCTAGCAGCTCACCTTGAAGGCTATGTCATAAAACTCTCCGCTGTTGCTGATGGACGGTCTGCTCGGGTACACCAGCCCAGAGGACGGAGCGGCGGCGGCCGCCAGACCCTTGGCCGTCCGCCCGGCGCTCGGAGACGGCTTCGGGCTCCGGGAGCTCCCTTTGCCCCTCGCTGCCTTCTTCCTGGACATGGCTCCGCTTAAAGGAGGAGGAGGAGGAGAAGTTAATCTGTCCGCTTTCTCCTAATTCCACGGTTTTTTCTTCTCCTTTTAGCGCCTAAAAATGTTTCCTCCTCGCGGAGTTGAGGTGTGAGCGGCGCGAGTGGAGGAGAGCTTCACCTGTGAGGAGGAGGAGGAGCAGGAGTGTTTAGGGAGAGCAGCGCCTCCTCCCGCTCATGTTCAGAACCGGGATCGGCAAAACGACTTAACCCTTTAACGGACGCTCACTAACCATTGGAAATATGGATTTATCTATTTTAGCTAATTTATTTACCTCTATGTTTACTATTTGTACTATATAAAAATATTTACCTTTATTTCTTAACTTTTTATAACAGTTTCAGCTTTAAGCTGGACATCACTGTATGCTGTCAGGCTGTTCTATCAATAAAAAGTCACACAACAACTTCTCTCACCGTTGAGGAATTTAATCAACGACAGCGCTGAAGTGAATACAGAACAAATCCTCCATCGACTGGGAGGTTGTGTGTGAAAAACGTCCCCCTGTACCCTGTTCGGGAGCAGTGTCGGGCAAGTTACTTCAAAACTGTAATGCATTATTTATTACTTGTTACTGTCATTTTAAAGTAATCCCTTACATTACAATATTACTGTTTTTCAAATGTAAGGCATTACACTACTTTTGCATTACTTTTAGTTACTCTCACCAAAATAACTGTAAATATGGATTTGATCATCTAATGAGCTCATTCTACATCCAGTGGAAGGTCATGTGATGGATACATGAAGATATCCATCCATCTGTATATTAACCCATTCATCAATCATTTATCATCTATCCATCCATCATTTATCATCTATCATCCATCATTTATCATCTATCATCCATCATTTAATCATCCATCATTTATCATCCATCCATCCATCATTTATTCATCCATCCATCCATCATTTATCATCCATCCATCCATCCATCATTTATTCATCCATCCATCCATCCATCCATCATTTATTCATCCATCCATCCATCCATCATTTATTCATCCATCCATCCATCATTTATCATCTATCTATCCATCCATCATTTATTCATCCATCCATCCATCCATCATTTACCATCCATCTATCCACCCATCCATCCATCATTTATTCATCCATCCATCCATCATTTGTCATCTATCTATCCATCCATCCATCATTTATTCATCCATCCATCCATCATTTATTCATCCATCCATCCATCATTTATTCATCCATCATTTATCATCCATCCATCCATCATTTATCATCTATCTATCCATCCATCATTTATTCATCCATCCATCCATTCATCCATCATTTATCATCTATCTATCCATCCATTTATCATCTATCCATCCATCCATCCATCATTTATCATCTATCCATCCATCCATCCATCCATCATTTATGATCCATCCATCCATTCATCCATCATTTATTCATCCATCCATCATTTATCATCTATCCATCCATCCATTTATCATCTATCCATCCATCCATCCATCATTTATCATCTATCCATCCATCCATCATTTATGATCCATCCATCCATTCATCCATCATTTATTCATCCATCCATCATTTATTCATCCATCCATCCATCCATCATTTATCATCTATCCATCCATCCATCCATCCATCATTTATTCATCCATCCATCCATCCATCATTTATCATCATCTATCCATCCATCCATCCATCATTTATTCATCCATCCATCCATCCATCCATCATTATCTATCCATCCATCCATCCATCCATCATTTATTCATCCATCCATCCATCATTTATTCATCCATCCATCCATCATTTATTCATCCATCATTTATCATCCATCCATCCATCATTTATCATCTATCCATCCATCCATCATTTATGATCCATCCATCCATTCATCCATCATTTATTCATCCATCCATCATTTATTCATCCATCCATCCATCCATCATTTATCATCTATCCATCCATCCATCCATCCATCATTTATTCATCCATCCATCCATCCATCATTTATCATCTATCCATCCATCCATCCATCATTTATTTATCCATCCATCCATCCATCCATCGATCATTTATCATCCATCCATCCATCCATCCATTCATCCATCATTTATCATCTATCCATCCATCATTTACCATCTATCCATCCATCCATCCATCCATCATTTATTCATCCATCCATCCATCCATCATTTATCATCTATCTATCCATCCATCCATCCATCATT
Source organism: Callopanchax toddi (assembly GCA_006937965.1). Taxonomy (NCBI): domain Eukaryota; kingdom Metazoa; phylum Chordata; class Actinopteri; order Cyprinodontiformes; family Nothobranchiidae; genus Callopanchax; species Callopanchax toddi. The sequence goes on from SSNR01000570.1 coordinate 84,102, forward strand.
TATTCATCCATCCATCCATCCATCATTTATCATCTATCTATCCATCCATCCATCCATCATTTATTCATCCATCCATCCATCCATCCATCATTTATCATCTATCCATCCATCCATCCATCATTTATCATCCATCCATCCATTCATCCATCATTTATCATCTATCCATCTATCATTTATCATCTATCCATCCATCATTTATCATCTATCTATCCATCCATCATTTATTCATCCACCCATTCATCCATCATGTATCATCTATCCATCCATTTATCATCTATCCATCTATCATTTATTCATCCATCCATCCATCATTTATCATCTATCCATCCATCCATCCATCCATCCATCATTTATCATCCATTCATCCATCATTTATTCATCCATCCATCCATCATTTATTCATCCATCATTTATCATCTATCCATCATCCATCCATCCATCCATCATTTATCATCCATCCATCCATCCATCATTTATCATCTATCCATCCATCCATTTATCATCTATCTATCCATCCATCCATCCATCATTTATTCATCCATCCATCCATCCATCATTTATCATCTATCCATCCATCCATCATTTATCATCCATCCATCCATTCATCCATCATTTATCATCTATCCATCCATCATTTATCATCTATCCATCCATCATTTATCATCTATCTATCCATCCATCATTGATCATCCATCATTTATCATCCATCTATCCATCCATCCATCCATCCATCCATCCATCCATCCATCATTTATTCATCCATCTATCCATCATTTATCATCTATCCATCCATCCATTTATCATCTATCTATCCATCCATCCATCCATCATTTATTCATCCATCCATCCATCCATCATTTATCATCTATCCATCCATCATTTATCATCTATCCATCCATCATTTTTCATCTATCCATCATTTATCATCCATCCATCCATCCATTCATCCATCATTTATCATCTATCCATCCCTCATTTATCATCTATCCATCCATCATTTATTCATCCATCCATCCATCCATCCATCCATCCATCCATCCATCCATCCATCATTTATCATCTATCCATCCATCCATCATTTATCATCCATCCATCCATCCATCATTTATCATCCATCCATCCATAATTTATCATCTATCCATCCATCCATCCATCATTTATTCATCCATCCTGATGCAATCATCTTTATCCATCCATCCATCATTTATTCATCAATCCATCTGACCGTATATTAATCTATCATATTTACTTACAGTATATTCAAATCTATACACACATATATATACCTGAGGGAGTTTGTGCACATGGGGAGTTCCTATTCATTAGTTTGACTCCTACCTCCACCTGTGTGCTTCGATCTCCTCCTCGCTCCTGCAGCGGACGCTGCATGACGTGCGCTTTCCTCTGCTCGGTGCGCGCGAGAGAGCGAGCTCTCTAACTTCTGATGTTGATAATCTAGTCTGTTAGAGCGACTCTTTATCAGGAAACTTCTCAGTTCGCTTCAGTTTCCGAGCGGCGTGCTGCGGGCTTTGGTTACTGTGAGCACGCAGGACTTGTGCGCGCTCCTCCGACACAGTTCGGAACCACGCATGAGTTTGTTGCATGACCCAGACAGAACCGGACTCATCTCTGCTCTGACTGACTACAGGAAGTGAAACATTTGGCGCTGAGTGACGTTTCTCCTCTGGAAAACCACCACTTCAGTCCGGGTTAAACATGCACTGTAATGCACGCGTTACTGACATTGTACCGAGTAAAATATTACAGATTTTTTTTCTGTAATGCCTTGCATTACTGCGTTACCACAAAAAGCAATGCATTACAGTAATTAATTACTTTTGTAACTCGTTACTCCCAACACTGTTCGGGAGGCAGGCTCACATCTCACCACCAGGAGCAACTGGCAGGTCAACCACCTGGTAGAGCACATTCACCTCTATAATTACCGTAATCTAAACATGAACCACACTGAACATACTGACTGGACTCAAACATTTAAATATTGATGTTTACACATTTGAACATTGTTATTATAATAGTGTTTTTAATGTACATAATATTGTAACCAGGAGTGCATGTAAGCGGTGCACGAGCACCAAATATAATGCACATCACTTCCTTTTACCACCACACTCCTTTGCACACCGTCATTTGGTCCACTGCCTACAGTAGCATTAATCAGACTGAACTGAGCAGTTCGTGTTAAAGCAGTACTGAGCAGTTTTTAACACTTTAAGCTAGAGCATTAAAATTGATCTAATTGATTACTTAGTTAGAAACTTGACCAGTTCCAGGTGTGACAGCACTCTGCACCCCTCTACTGGCCAGATACTGCACTAGACAGTTTTGAGCCTAGCCAGCTCTGACCTTTGGTTCAGGTCCTTTGCTTCTAGCCTGGCTAGAAGCAAAGTGGACTGAGATGGACAGGTGGAGACTTAAAAAGAAGAAAGGCTGCAGAGTAACAGACATGTTTGTCAGGAAGAGGAGAGAAATGAAACAGAGCCACAACCATCCATCACCACTAGCTGAATGAGGAGCTTAGCTAATAGACTAAACAAAAGTCAGCTACATACAAAAACACATGATATTAATCTTATAATCCTTGTTTTATTATTTTATTTAACCAGGTACATTGAGATTAAGAAGATTTGTTGAGCAGAGTCAATTCATTAAATAATTCTCCATTACTGAATATGAACAGGAGGAGAAAACTGTAGCGTGTGTTGAGGAGGATCTGAGGACATGGATCACCTGACAGGCTGTCTGGTCCCATGGGAACGAACCATCTGAGGATCCATCATTGTTTCTGGGTACTTTATCTGGATTCTTTAGCTTTCTATTTGTTTGTTGCTCTTATCTGGAATTTCCTCTGAATGTATGACTGATTAACTTTACTGGTAGAGGAGTTTTTATTTGGTGCACGACTTTCAGTTTGCTTCTTTTTGACTTTGTATTTTGTTTAATGAGCAGCTGTTGACGAGGATGTTGACGTGAGTTCAAGCTCTGTGCTGTGGTTTGACTGAATATGAGGGAGGAAGATTATAAATGATAAGAGTAGTGTTATGAGGGTGGAATATAATCTGATAAATGCATCATATTTGCAATCAATCAATCAATCAAAACCTTTATTTATCCAGGAATAAAACTCATTGAGATTAAAAATCTCTTTTCCAAGAGTGCCCTGGCCATTTACAGATATGGGACAAATAGAATATAATTTTAGAGTGATGAGTGTTGACTCTCGAATCAGGGTTTGGACATTTCAGTCACAAACACATGAATGTTAATTAGAATGTAAAGAGATGTTTGTACAAGATACTGGCAGGTGTTTCCTTTCTTCCCAGTAACGGTTTGGGGACCTGTGCTGGAAATGGCCTGAGACTCGAACATGGACTGGTGGAACTGAACTGTGGGGGCTGAAAAGGACAATATGATGTCAGGATGATGCAGAGTGGGACAGTTTGGACAACTCACCTCGAGGAGTGCTTCTTTAAACATCACTGATTTATGTCACTCGCTGCACATTTTAATGGTGGGGAAACCTTAAATAACGTAGCTCCATATGGTGCCACTTGTGGCTTGTGTTTGTGAAGAAAAAAAGCCAGATTCTTCCAAGATTTCCCAATCATGAGCTGTTGAGAATCATCTAATGGCTTCCTGCTGAGTCTTCAGCCAGTAGGGAACCAGTGGTCTACGGTTTCAATGGTTTTAAAAATAGATGCTTGGTTTTTATGCTATACACGTCTTGTAGCGTTTGGAATAACTAGTAGTTATTTTAGCCACACCCTCTTCTAATAAATATTGAAGCTTATTTTTGGATTATAATGAAAAGTGATAAACTGTCATTTAACCCTGTATAATAGCTAATATTTATTGAAGGTATCTTTAGGTTCTTTGAAAAGAGTACAGTGAATTGAAATACCTTATTAATAATGTGGAGCTGAGGCAGATAAAGATTGAACAATCATTTAATTTGAAAAACCTAAGAACACAGGTAAAACAGTTTGAAAGTTTGATGTAAACACAATTAATATTCTTAAACATGTTGAGGATGGTTAGGCTGCACGGTGGCGCAGCTGGTTAGCACTGTTGCCTCGCAGCAAGGAGGTCATGGGTTCGCGTCCCGGCTCTGCGGCCTCTCTGCGTGGAGTTTGCATGTTCTCCCCGTGCGTGCGTGGGTTTCCTCCGGGTACTCCGGTTTCCTCCCACAGTCCAGAGACATGACTGTCAGGCTGATTGGGCTGGTAAATTGTCCTTAGGTGTGAGTGGGTGTGTGGTTGTTTGTCTCGTTCGTCTCTGTGTGGCCCTGCGATGGACTGGCGACCCGTCCAGGGTGTCCCCCGCCTCTCGCCCCTTGACCGCTGGAGATAGGCACCAGCTGCCCCGCGACCCTCTGTGGAGGAATAAGCGGCTACAGAAAATGGATGGATGGATGTTGAGGATGTTTAAAGATGGTTTTAATTGTGAGTTTTAACGGACCGTAGCATATGTTTTAATGACTAGGGAAGTTAGTTAATTTAGTTAACCTACTTGTGACTTTAAGAGTCAATTTAGGGCTATTTTGAGTTTGGATGGCTTAATTTAGTTTGGAAGAATTAAGCTTTATCAAAGCAAACCTCTCGATTAGAAAGTGGTGTTTCACTTACTGAAATGTGGATGTTCCTGGATTTGGCAGGCGCCGGTTTCTCCACGAGCTGAGGCGGGGGTCCCCAGGCTCGGAGGGGTGGTCGCCGAGGACTTCGCTGGGCAGTCCGTGGATACGTCTCGGTCAGCAAGGGAGGCATCTCAGCAGGCATGCTGAAATCATTTCTGATCAGTCCCCGTAGTGAGGGAGAGACAGAGGCCTTGTTCAAAGCTGATGAGGGTTCAGCTCAGACTCAGCTCAGACTAATTTCAGACTCATTTGTACTGGAACTGAAGATTAGTTTTGAGAATGAGTTATCTTAAATTTAACCAATCAGAGTATTAAGTGTCCCAATAAAACATGAGTTAGTGGACTGGTGGACGGCTCTGATTGGGTAGGGGAACTGTGAGGAGTTACCAAGTTCATATTACTTCTGCCCGTTAAACACTCACATAAATGTAGAAATGCATGAAATAGCAGAGGCACAGATAACACTTTGAGAGTGAGTGTGTGGATGACCCTGAAGAGAGGAGCACTGCAGGAGACTGTTCTGTAAACAAGAGATTACAGTTTGAATACCAGTCTGTGGTTCTAAAGAAGAGACATCTTTAAAGAGTGTTTATTAGACAGCTAGTGTCCAGTTAAGGTCATCTGGGAGGTGGACACCTGAAAGTGGACGGTTGGACACCTGTAGGAACCTTGATTCAGGTTAAAACATAATCCAAGAGTCATTGTATTCCAAGTTATTGAGAAAGAAATGGATTATTGTTGTGATGGTCCCAGGGGTCAGAGGTTATAGCATATTTGATGGTGCTACAATCTTTATTCTCATAAAATGAAAAGCAAATTCTTAACTGATGTTGTCACATTGAATTAAAAGTGTACTTATTGATTTACCTAGCAGGGAGGATCAGCTCAGATCAGCTGATCTGGATGATGGACCAAATGTTGAATTAAAAACCAGATTCATTGTTAACCTTTAGCTAAAACACCAATAAAAAGTAGATAAATACACTTAGAAATGAGAGTCAGCTGGGCCAGAAAGCATCCATTACCACCACCTGCTGGCCATCTTGAGAACTGCAGCACCAACAGCTATAAATCTGGGTCAACATGGAAAAACACAGTCCTTTAATACTTGGAAGAGAGTTGTAATTTGTATTGATAATGTCTTGATTTGTATAGATCAAACCATCTTTAATCTATATATTGTTTATCAATAATGTAAAAAGGTGAGGATTCATTTAACTAGTTTATTTCTAAGCCAAATGATGTCACCGAGTAGCCTAGTACACTAGACCTCAGATATAGTCTGGCTTACCAGCAGGGACCGAAATTAAATTTTTGAGTCACGGGCCAAACATATTTTTTACCGGCCAAAATTCTAAATGATTTAGATCTACCCAAAGCACGTTATTCTATAATATTATGTTATGTTAGATCCAAACAGAAAGGAGTGACAACTTAATTAAATAATCATTAATAAAAACTACTTTTTACTCATTTCAGATTTTTTATTTTATTTTTTTTTAGAAATGTCTTTAATGAACTCTCTTAATGAAATCTAATCAGACTCCTCGTTTTCTCTGTCCATAAAATCTGCCCTCCTGCTTCAGACAGTCTTACAGCCTCATTGTTGGAGTCCCTTCATCGTCTTATTTCCTAGGACCAATGAGTTGTTACGGTTCTTTTAGCGTACTGGAGGAAAACGGAGCAGCTCATCTGCGCAGATTCCGGTGTTGTGCTAAAATCTGCTCCCCTGAAATACTATGTTCACCTGTGTAGGGAGCGGATGAAACGCTCAGCGGTTCTGTCAGTGTTTAAAACAACAAAAAAAGAATAAAAAATGTTAATTAAAAATTTTTATTAATTTATTTACTGGGAACTAAATAAGGTGTCAACTTTGACACGACTATGTGTTGTAGAAATCTTTTAAAAGTGCTGTGAAGCCTGCAATTCGACATGGGGGAACAGAAAGATTCAGGGGCACGGACTTCTGCACAACACCCGTTGTGCCCTGTAGCCAGCGTCAACATCAACATCTCCACCGCCACCTCCAGTTCGCCACTTTTCATTAAATCTTCTGGTTGCCACTGGTCCTGGTGGTTTCTCTTCCAGCTCGATTACTTTTCTTTTTGAAGACTGGCTGACTCCGGTTCTAAACTGCCACATATCGCTGCTAGTTTTAGCACGAAGATAACTGCTGCTGCCTTGATAAACAGTGAATAGATAGGTGGAAATGCCTTAAGGCTGGAATACACCGGATACCTCAGCGATGCACCACCTTTTGGCTGCGGTGTTGGCGAGTCTTGTACTCGCACAAGACGCGCTCCTGACAGCGCGCCGTAGGATGCTGCTTTAAAAAATCGCGCGATAGTCACAACATCACGCGGGAAATGAAAACTGGAAGCGGGAAGTGAATTCTTTGTTTATATGTGATCAGAGCTGCCGTCGTGTGTTCTGGGAATCTAATTCTAATTCTTTCAAAATGGGTGAGTAAGTTATTTAATGGAACTGTTGTTTATGTGTGCCGTAATGTTTGTGGCGGTTTATTTCTATGTGCCGTAATAGGAGCCATTCTGCGTCGTAACGTCGGTGTCATGGTAATGGCGGTGTCAGAAAGTACTCAACATGTCGTGACACACGCGCACAGCTGCGACTGGCGCTCCTTTTTAAACTGGTGCGAATCTTTAGCGGGCTGGCGGTGTCTCGCGTGTCTGGGACGCGTTGTGGCGAGCTCTGTGTGAGTGATCTGATGGACTAGAATGGTTTTAAATCAAAATAACGCCGCAGCCACGACGTGGCGTGTCGCCGACGTGTCCGGTGTATTCTAGCCTTTAGGGTGCGAATCTCGCGTTTCGTGTACGTCGCGTGCAGGCAGGAGAGGAGCGTCACAGAAATCCATCTATAAACAGAACTAGGTTGGTGCAAAAATGTACTCGCCATGTGGCGGATGATGCTCCAAATTTTACTCACCAAGTGGAGCAATTTGGTCGCATTTGGCAAGTGTTAATTTCGGACCCTGTTTACCAGGCTAGTAACCGAGTACATTTTTAAAATATCTCAATGGAAAACACTGACGTATTAAGTTTTAAACAATAACTTAACAAGGAACAATCAAAGGACATTTTGTCTCGTTAAACCAGATCAGGAGACATTCTATAGCTGAAAACTGTCAGGGTCATAATTATTTATCACGTATGAAACCAAATGTTTATCGTTTGAAGCTCATCTTTCCCAGAGTTTGAAAGTAAATCATGTCTGATTAGCAAGGCTCCTCTTCCTGACCTGCTTTAGATAAGTATGCTGTCTCCCTCCCAAGGTCTGAAGGGAGGGAGGGAGTGACATACTGCCATCTGTCTTATCCTTTCTGTGATTTATCTGTATGTTTTTACTTGTGTGCTTTTCAATAAAAGTGAAGTCTGGAGGGAAGGCAGATCAGAAAGGTCGGCGGTCTGCTGGACGGCTGATCTAACTTTCTCTCCGGATGGGCTTGTGTATTAAAAACTGTTGTGTTCCTTGACCAAGTTCGGGTTTCTTCATGTTGGTAGAAAGTTTAAACCTGACAAAAACGTTCCAGTTACAGTCCTAACCCATAGCTGTCCTAATCAATCCAAAGTTTCCATGTATTCATTTAAACCTTAACTTCAGACATTTAGGTTTTGTTATTTTGAAGACTTTTCGTCCTTATTTTTTAGGCTCTCACATCTAAACCTCTTGGTCCTGTTCAGGGTCACTGGTTTGTTTCCTGACTCCCAACGTAAGGCATGGTTAGCTCCCAGAGCTGCTCAATTAGGAAAGATCCTAACCTTAATAACTGGTAAATATTAAAAATAATGATTTAACACAACTATCCATTCAGAGAGGAAACCCTGCATGGATTTGTCCTCTTTAGTCAAAAACAGCAGGAATGTTGACGTGGACCCAGAGCAATAGGTGGTTTATGATGACCTGAGTCAAAGTTTTTCACCCTTAATTAGTTGTGTATCCTTACTAAACACATTCAGAACTAACCTATAGGTTTTGAGTTAAAGCACAATGTTTTAAAGCAATACTAGATGATATTTTACTTTTTAAGTTAAAGCATTAAAATTGATCTCACTGACTAAGAAACTTGACCAGTTTCATGTTTGACAGCACTCTGCTCCCCTCTACTGGCCAGATACCGCACTAGACAGTTTTGAGCCTCGACCCGTACCTCCAGGATGATGTAACTTTCTGCTTTACGGCCAGTGCTTTAAGTGGGGCGGTACGGAACGGTACGCCGTACCGGGACTTCTAAATTTCACCCCTCAGCGTACCGGGACTTATTTCCAGCGTTCCGTCCGTACCGGGAGTTTTTCCAGTATTACATCAATATAATTTTGAGCTTTTCCGGTGGCCGTAGTTACCTCATATTAAGAGCAGCGCATGGCGGGAGGTGCGGAGGGCGAGCGCGGGGGCGGGGCAGGAGAAACGCAGGTTGATGAGAGAACTCATCTGTCCCCCGTATTTAGTGACTCCAGGAGGGTGGCAGAATTTGGTGAAACAGCGGATGAGCGAGGAAAAGCGGAGACTCGCGTCCCCTGAACGGAATGGCTCAGAGCTCGGGCTGAGATAAGTCTTCAAATTGGTATTAAAAGACAATAATTTAAATATTAATGACGGAGTTGGAAAGAGCTCGCGCACTAATGGAGAGGAAAGCTGTGCGTCATGACGCAGCTGGAGCAGCGTGCCATGGCGCAGTGGATCAGACAGGTGGAGGGAGGAGGAGCTGAGAGAGCAGCAGGTAGACTCTTTAGTAATGATCAGATCATTGTCAGTCAGTAATAAGTTTGTTCTTTTTGGGCATAAAATGGACCAGAGTGTCAAACAATACTGACTTTTCTGTGTCTGAACAGCAGTAGAAAAACAACTATTTGTCTCAAAACGTTATTTCAACCATAAACTAATTAATGGGGATCTTGTGCTCAAGAATATATGTTTAATTATTTAGATATATATAAATAAATAATATATTTCTATTGGTATTGTAAATATATATCTATAAATAATATAGTTCTATATGGATGGATGATGTCTACATGGTGCCTTCAGGTTTTTGTATTTTTTCATCCTAGAAAAAGTCAGTAAAACCTGTTTTTGTCCAAATGAAGGAGATTTATGGTTCATTTTCTACAGATCAAGTAGCCATTAGCCCTCATCATCACTACAATGTGAAATTTACAGTCAATCCATGTGATCGGTATCAGTGATCGGCAGCAAAAAACGTGATCGGAGCATCTCTAGTTATTATACATAATAACCTGATGAAGTTTAGATTTATAGGCTGTAATAGATGTCAGAGTATAAATCTCAGGGTGTTTAGTAAATGTTCCAGTCTCATGATGCTGCAGAGCTGAAGACAGTAGAGGTGTTGGAGATGATGAGGTAAGCCAGACTCAAAGTCTGCAGAGCAGAACTGACAGTCTAGTTAACTAGACTAGAGCTGAATATCTTCACTAGACCTCCTGTGACATTTATTATGGGCCAGGTGTAGAAGAGAGGACAGAGAGAGAGGTGTCTTGTCCTGAATTGTCTTCTAGACAAATAGAATCCAGTGATGGAGTCTACAGGTATGAAGGGAGGACGCATTGGGAAGAATTAGTGACTAAACTGATGACTGAGTGAATCTGAATTTCTTTCATGAGGATTTGATTTAGAACTGGCTTTGTTCTTTAGTCATTTCTGAACAATAAAACTAAAGATATCTATCTCTGTATGTGTGTNTCCATCATTTATTCATCCATCCATCCATCATTTATTCATCCATCATTTATCATCTATCCATCATCCATCCATCCATCCATCATTTATCATCCATCCATCCATCCATCATTTATCATCTATCCATCCATCCATTTATCATCTATCTATCTATCCATCCATCCATCCATCATTTATTCATCCATCCATCCATCCATCATTTATCATCCATCCATCCATTCATCCATCATTTATCATCAATCCATCCATCATTTATCATCTATCCATCCATCATTTATCATCTATCTATCCGTCCATCATTTATTCATCCATCCATCCATCATTTATCATCCATCTATCCATCCATCCATCATTTATTTATCCATCCATCCATCATTTATCATCTATCTATCCATCCATCCATCATTTATTCATCCATCATTTATCATCTATCCATCCATCCATTTATCATCTATCTATCCATCCATCCATCCATCATTTATTCATCCATCCATCCATCCATCATTTATCATCTATCCATCCATCCATCATTTATCATCCATCCATCCATTCATCCATCATTTATCATCTATCCATCCATCATTTATCATCTATCCATCCATCATTTATCATCTATCNATATACAGTATATATATATATATATATATATATATATATATATATATATATATATATATATGAACTAATAAGGAGAGTACCGGCACTTATTTTTTTCCACTTAAAGCACTGTTTACGGCCATAGTAAACGCTAGGGGGAGGAGTCCTCCTGAGGAGGGATTGTTTCGGCAAGCGTTTCACAGTTTAACCAGTCAGATAATTAACCACATGGTGAAATATTGTAGAAAATAATGTTCTGAAAGATTTCCTCAGCACCACCTCACTGATAAATATATAAATAATTCAGCCCGAACCTGACAAGAACTGAATGTCTCTGCGAGCTGACTCGAGCACGGTGAAGCCGGAAGGTAAAAACAACAGAGAGAGGAGGATGATTATGAAGCGGACAGGTCGACCCCCCCACGGCCAATGGTGTGGCGACGGAGGACCTCTGTTATGTTGTTCCTATTCCCCGGACAGGACAGTGGAGGCTCCCCGCTCTCCACACACTCTCCTCCGGCTCAGTGACTCCCAGCGGCGGCTTGGCTGACACGCAGACCCAAGGCTGAACCAGGCGGCGTCATCCCGCAGCTACACCTGGGTTAATCTCTCCTACACCGACCTGGTAATCAAAGCCTTCCTCTACAACACCTCACAGGTAAATAAATCTGTGGAATCGATTACGCACGACCTGCATAAAACGCCGACACCGGACCGGATTAGCCTACACCCATGAGCTAGCTGCTATCCTAGCCGCGAGGTTTTGCGCCAGCCACCAGCTGAACGAGACTGAAAGCCTGTCAGATCTTAGCCGGTCTACAAGGGGCCCAGGGGTTTTGCTCACCAGCAGACCCTAAAGTCTCGGCAGGTTCGTGCTGAATTACATGGTTCGTTTTATTCTGCTCACACACACCTGAAACGCACACCTGTATGCTCGGACAGCTGAGAGAGAGAAAGATAGACTGTTTATGAACTTATAATATTTATACATTCAAAAGAAATGTAAAAACAGCTTGTCTGACAGATTATTAGCTGAAAGCTGTGATAGACTGGGCTGGAGAAAGTTCAGATGTGAGATGATTTACAACAGTAAAACTGAAACTTTCAACCATAGCCTCCTACTGCCCCCTACTGGTTAAAAGTCACTGTGTTGCTTTAGCAGCAGCAGATTTCTGATTCATGTAACTGTCAGCTCAGCCTGATGCTAAAAACACATTTTAGACCCGAGGTCTCTTTCATTCATGAGCTGAATGGAATTTAAAATACACTACAGATAAAAAATTCTAAAACTATGGTTTGGTTTCAGTATGAAGTCAAACAGCACTTAGAATGACCTTCATGTTATTGACCTTATAGTTTAGAACAATTAATAATCATTTCCTTTTCTTTTTGTCTGGAAGTTAAAGACATTCAGAGATCACATTTAAGGGAACGTGAAGTTACCAGTTTACATCAGCTGGTGCCAGTTGAGCCGTTTAAAGGTGATTCAAACTAACTAGTAGGATTTATCCCAACCATAAGGACGTCTGATTTCAGGCCTGTTTAGAGTAAGGAATCAGTTCATGCACACCAACTAATTTAACCTGATCTGATCATTTATCCATCAGTCATGGGAGGAACATTTTGACAGACTGCTATAAAAGCAGCAAAGAGTTTCTACGGGAGCCTGGAGGTCCAAACTGAGTGACTACACATAAAAAAAGGAGTTATTTCAAGAGCTGATGCTGGGAATTAGAACTCTATGAAACTATGACTGGACCACAGGGAGAGAGGGCTCACTTAATGGAGGCCTGTTTTAGACACGACGTTTTCTTGTGAAAACATCACAACACCTGGGATTTCAGCCCTTAGAAAGGACACAAGTCCACATGTTTAGGAAGTCCAGACAAAATAAAAGAGGGATTGACTACATTGTGTAAGACATGCATCCTGCAGACATTCAAACCTTAAAAATTGCCAGTGTTTAGAGATTAATGCTCATTGTCAGAAATGAGTTTACTGAAGAGTTCATGAAACCACTGACTCATAGGAACAGACTCAGGTTCCTGTCTGGCTTTAGCTCCTGTCTGTCGGTATGTGTGGGTGGGGCCAGTTTCTAGACTGAAAGAAGCCTCTGAGTCCTTCCAGGTCTACAGCTGGGAAGTAAAGTCCGATGCGTTTCCTCAGCCACCACCTGCCCTGTGCTGCGCTGGCGCTGCCCGGCTGGCTGAACTTATACCTGAAATGTTCTCCTCGAACCCACCTGTGAAAAGGGAGGCAAAAAGAGAAGAGAAGGTGGTAAAACCAGACGACTATCAGTTTTAGACAGGTTCAATATAAAAGTCCAAAATACTGAGGGCAAAATTTCAAAATGTTGAGAAATATAATAAAACATTTTCAGAATAAAGTTCAAACGTTTTTAAAAAAGGACCAAATTCACTCAGGTGGTCAAACATCTACACACCAGTGGAGGTCCATCCTGGATATCACAAGGCTACAGATGTAGGCCTGTCTTGGTAGACGTGGTCATCGGGGGCAGTTCCTGTGGAGTGGCAGACCGGGGTGGTGGTCCCCACTTTTAAGAAGGGGGACCAGAGGGTATGTTCCAACTATAGGGGGATCACACTCCTCAGCCTCCAGGGAAAGGTCTACTCCAGGGTACTGGAGAGGAGGGTCCGGTCGATAGGTGAACCTCGGATAGAAGAGGAGCAATGTGGTTTTGGTCCTGGAACTGTGGACCAGCTCTTTACCCTCGCTAAGGTGATGGAGGGGTCATGGGAGTTTGCCCAACCAGTCCACATGTGTTTAGTGGATTTGGAGAATGCTTATGACCGTGTCCCCAGGGGCACCCTGTGGGGGGCGCTCCAGGAGTACGGGGTGGATGGTCTTTAGTTAAGGGCCATTCAGTCCCTGGACCAGAGGACTGAGTCTGGTCCTCAGAGCCAGCAGCTGCTCCAGGTGAGAGTTGGAGCTGCCAGGTCTGCCTTAGTTCTGTTCAAAACCTTTATGGACAGAATTTATTGGTGCAGCCGTGGAGTGGAGGCTTGATTTATCAGTTCTCTATGTCCCAACCCTCACCTATGGCCATCAGTTTGGGTCATAAATAAAGAATGAGATGAGCTTCCTCCAGCCTTAGAGACAGGGGGAGGAGCTCAGACTCTTAGTTTGAATTTTGATACTTTACTCAAAAAAAAACTATCAAATGATTTACTAATCCAGAGCTGTAGAAATAGATGCCTCAAATGCAAAGAACTCATTCCCCCAATAAAGGATCCTGTCTTATTATTTATTATATAGAATATTTTACACAAGTTCTCCACCAGATGGTGCTGTAGGACTGAAATATGTTCACTAACGGTCCATTCTAACAGACAGGTTAGTGTTTAAAGAAAATATTCTCTGGTTAGAGTTGTAATGACATCAGTTAACACGTAGGTGATAGGTCCTTACCTGGGGGGGTCTCTGCCCTGGAAGGGGTTGTGGTCGAGCAGCGAGAGGATGGTGCTGTCATTGGATAGGAGACGTCCTGCGATGTGGATCACCCACTCACTCTGCTCGTACGTCTGAATGGACACAAAGGTTACGAACTATTAAAGACTAACAATAAAATGACTCAGAACAATCAGAAAAACACTCCTGCTCTTCTAGAAAGTCAGCTCAACCTGGAAGGCAGCGAACCACATGAGCCAGTCCAGCCTGTAGTGGTATGGCGATATGAGGCAGGGCCGTCTGTGCACGTCTCCTGGTTTACACCTGAACTGGTACTCCTCCCAAACCGCCTCAGGGCTCTTAGGATCTGGGTTCAAAGTTCCCTGGAAAACCACCTCGGTCCGCTCCTTAGTGATGCTGCTCAGAGGAGATGAATGTTTTAATGAGAGTTGATAACCAGGAGGACCTGATTCTGATCAGTCACTTTAGATCCAACTGTCTCAGTTGGATACTTGTCAACTACACAAAGTTATTGTAGAGGATCACAGTGTAGGGAGACAGTTTATCTATTGTCTCCTTATTCCTGCTGGCATGTCAATATCAGCAGTGTGTTTCTTGTGAATGCTCCTTAAAGACCTCTCGTTGGTATTTGATAAACAGCAGTCAAGGTCAGTTTTATTTATAAAGCACATTTACTGCTGCTCACCAACCCAAAGAGCAGTACAGGATAAAGACAACTACATAAAACACAGATTAAATCAATTAAGGTTAAAAATGAATACAAAATAATAAAACCACGAGCTAAACACATCTGTTATTACTCAATCAACCCAAATGCTGCACATAATAAAAATACACTTCATAAAACACAGGTAAACACAAAGATAAAAGATGAATAAAAGGATAAAACCCACAAGCAAAACAATTTAAATGACTGCAGTGTTTATGAGTAATATCAAACCATCAGAACTCATAAAAACAACACAAATCAACCTGTACTAAAAGCCAGATTAAAGAAGTAGATGCAGTGACTGGATCGGTCAACAGCAGAGACCAGGAGCTGAGCATCACCACTAAAACCACAACAAACTGGTCTCATGTGTCTCTTAAGACTTGGTTGGTGGAACTTTGTTAGCATGTTGTGCTGCTCTAACAAACTAGGTTAAGTATGGATAAGTACCAGGAGCCTGACAGGCTGATGCTAACGAGTTAGCTGCTGCAGGCTGTTTATTGCATCACAGACTATTAGTTTGCTTTAAATGTTTGTGTTGCTCCTCTGGTAGCTGAGAGAAGATCTTTGGTGAGAATGGTTTTGACCATGACTTTTAAAAAAACAAGTTGTTTAATCAGCTATTGAACCTCTTACTGGTTAATAACTGGTTGACCATAAACTCATGCCACCCTTTATGTGACGAGCACACCACTCCATCTATGGTTTTCAGGTAAATGGATTTTGATTGTGGCGCCCTCTAGTGGTGCAAAAATGTATCACACACAAGCAAGACATGAATTTCAGTTAACCGGGCAAAAACATTATACTTGGTTACATCATTAACGGCATACAATGTACATCCCTAAAACATGTCTCGAACCAAGAAATGCCCCGAAGCTGGTTCATGTGACGTTATTTCCACTCAAAAGACGAGTGAAATGTAAGGTTTTACCAGAGCCAAGAAGGAAGAAATGAGTCGCCTTTCACAGACACTTCTGAGGTTTTTGTTCAACATGAAGTTTTAATGTCCCTGCATCATGACTTTACCTGCCAAAAGCTCCGTAGGTGTTGACGATGCGCAGCGGGTCAAAGGACGTGTTCATCACCTGTCTAGAGCTCAACAGGTTCATCACCACGGGAACGCTCAGGTAGCCGATGAGAACAGCCAAGGAAATGTTCACCGCCCGACGGATCAACATGCCTAATACACACACACACACACACACGCACACGCACGCACAGAGTAACAGCTTAATATTTGACAATTTGCACTCTTCTTGAACAATAATCCCTCTTATAGATGTCTAGAGGGGTTCTGGGAATGAAGCTGATGCTCCCAAAGGGAAACTGTCATATCTGCTGGTTTATGGCAGCATGTCAGAGGTATGAGCAGCACTGTGGATGTCTGTGATGGGATTAACATATTGTCAGTGGAAAGATTTCAGCCTGTTAGGTCAGAGGAGGGCTGGTGTTTCCAAACGTTGACCCTACCAGCGTCATTTCCTACCTGCCTCCTCCCATGCCTGGTAAAGACATCACCATATCTGAATCATGTTTTTCTCACTAAGACGGAGTTCAAATGATTAAACATGCTCCTGCCACAGGTCCAAAATATACTCAGCCTCCTACAGTAAAGTCAAACACAAATGGCTCCAATGAGACCAATTAGAGAAGTTACTGCTCAGATTTTAAACACTGTGTCACTTGTCCAAGCTCCTCAGCTGTCCAAGAGCTGATCGTTTTTATTCCCGTACTTTTCTCTCCATCATCACCACACCCATCGACTTCTCTAGTCTTTAACTTTCACAATCACAGCTGTTTCAGTTTAAGCACACCCTCAGGACCAGGGCTGGACGATAATTCAATATCAATATATATCTATCGATAGATGTGTGGCTGAATAGAAAAAAAATGGGTCGATAAAAAGTTTGATAAAAAGGTTTTCCGTATTTTTTCATTTTATCCAACCAGGTAACATAATGCTACAGTCATTATTTACTGCTAACCAATCAGGAGGACAGACACAGGAAGCACCGTCACTAAGTCCCTCCCCTCTCAGTTCAAAACAGAGCCGGTCGCGACTTGCTAAAACAGCAGGTCACTGCAAAGAGGGGCGGAGGAATATATCCGGAAAAAAGTTTAGTTTGTTAGTTAACCAGCATGGCAGTGTTTTAGTTTTTACAAGTCTGACAAAAACCAAAATACGGTTGTTTGCAAAATGAGCAGAGAACCAATTAAACCCAGTCTGGTAACACAACCAACCTGTTTCAGCATTTAGCTGCTCGAAGCTGCAGGGATACGAGCTGAGTCGCCCCGGTAAAGATAAAGTCTGGAGGAGAAATCCTCTGGATGATGATCTACCACAAACCAAACCGGGATAAACACAACCTGAACCCAAAATGACCTGAAGAACATGAAGCCCGAACACCAGACCCAGACCGACACACGCAAATGTGCCGAAGCTGAGTTGTTTTTTTTAATGGAGGATGAAAAAAGCTGATCGCTGTGTGGTTCAGCTGTCTGTCTTCCCCTGGTTCAAATACAGGATCTTTAATCAGTCAGTCGATCACGTCCCAAAAGAATAAAACTTCACCATCAGACACAGAAGGAGGGAGGGAGGAGGAGGCTTTCGTCGCACAGCGCTGTGTTTAATGAACCATCAACTCTTTTCTTCATCTGAACTCACCAAACTTTATATTTTTGTCAGAATGGAATTCAACGTTCTTCATTTTTATAATTATGACACGAGGTTTTGTTGCCTTTCTCTGTTCTTCGACTCATCCTGATCAATTAACTTAATTATTCAGCTGACCCGACCATCGGTTTGGTTAAAATGTTTGAAGGTTAAATTAAAATCAGTTTTTGTTTGTTCCTTATTTTATGTATTCTTTAATAAATGTAGTTCATTAAGGAATAGCATTAAATGGCCAGGGCTGCACTTAAAATATATTTTCTACACTTTTTTCATATTTTCAATAATATTGATTATCGATCAATATGAATTTTTTTTAATCAACAGGCTTTTTTTCTATATCGTCCAGCCCTAGTACCCAGCCCTACTCAGGACAGCCTTAAAGGTAAAGCAGAGTAGAAATGAAGGACCTGAACACCTTTGGGGGCGTGGCCAGCTGCTTTCTTCTTCTGCAGCTCCAACACAGATTTTTTAGAGCCAAAGCAAAACAGGAAGCTCAGCGATGCGTCGTCGAAGCAGGCCAAACCCGGAACGATGGTTAGCCAGTTGAGAAAACTGAGGTTCCCACTTATTATCAAGACCGCCTGCAGGCAGACGGACAGAGAGGAAAACATTTAGTTCCTCTGTTTAGCTCTTTAGTTCACCTTCATTCAGTCATGAGAACCTTCTCAACTTGATACTCATGAACTTGACTTCAGGACTGTAGATTAGGGATGCTTCGATACCAGATTTTTCCTAAACGAGTACTTACATATGAGTACTTGCCGATACAGAGTACCGATACGAGTACTAAAACTAAATCAGAAAAAAATTATAAAATTAAAATTAAAATATTAAAATTACATTAAAAAGTCACATTTATCTGTTTTTCCATTCAATCCTAATTGTAAACAGAGTCCTTAAGGTCAGGGATCGAACTAAAACACCACAAAGATTTTTCTCTGAGTTAGAAAGTATTCTATAAAAGGACTGACTGCTTCAGTTAATCTGACCTGGACTGGATGCAACATTAAAGTCAAACAGACTGAGTAACATGATGTGGAAAAACTAAATAAATTAAAATTAAAGCCCTCAGAATAAATCTCAGCTAGCTGATTCTAATGTGGGAAAAGGACTTTTACATAAATAAATACACAAATGACCTCCCGTAGTATTTCAAAGTTCATTTGATTATATGATAGAACGGCTTGCCATACTTGCGCCGAAGAATTCATTTTCACAGAAGACAACTTTCCATCAGCTGATTAGAACCAAACCGGTGTCTCTTTAAGCCTCTGCCTTATTCTAAAGTAGTGGTTGATAGAAGCTTTAATCAGCTCTGCTGGATTCTTCTGTTGTTTACTGTTTTCAGTAAGCTAAAGGTTAGCGGCTGAGCTAAACATGCTAACGCTGTAGAAATCCGACCGGCATTACTGTATGAATGGACTACTGGAACTTTACCGAACCTGACGTCAGGACTGAGGATTCGGGGAGTGTATACTACGGCTAAATCACAACTACTACTGCTACTACAACTACTAAATACTACTACAACACAAGTAAGTTAACGCCATCTGCAGTGCTACAGAGTGAGCGCTGATTAGCAGCTGGTGTGCGCGTCAGGTTAATGGAGCGCTAAGTATCGGCTCAAAGTATCGGGTTATGTTTATGAGTACAAGTACGAGTACACGAGCTTAGTATCGACCCGATGCCAGTATCGGTATCGGAGCATCCCTACTGTAGATATTTTAGTCATTGAGAGTCCATCAAATAATCCACTGGTGCCTTGAGTATTTAAATCTAAAACACAAGCTGATCCCACCTTCACCTGTCATCAGAGCCATGCTCAAGATCAATGACATCATTTGAATCAGAATCACTTTACTGTCATTGTAACAAGTACAACGAAACTGGGTGCAACCCCTACTCAGATCAGGAAAAGAAGAATAATAGAAGAAATACGATATATCCAAAGTCTTGGCCTGTTTATTTATTGAAAACACTTTTCAGACCATTAATCTTCATAGAAACAGCTAATAGATCTCACACACAGAGGTGACCTGAAAGCTGTTTGATCTGCCCAAGTACAACAGCTTGGTTTTAATCAAGTTTTTAATCATGGTTTTAATCTGTCATGTTTTTATCACTGAATCCGACTAAAGAAAGACGAGTCCTTTAGCTGGAAACAGAACAACTCATGACTCTTTAACTAACAACGTGGAAACATTGGTAAATGGGACTTCTTAAATCATCACTACTCTACAGCCTGATGTTGACTTTCTGTCTGCTGGTTAAAGACTTCTGATTGCAGGGAATCCAGTTTTAATCACAAATACATCAGCTGTTTGTATAAAGTTTAAATGTATTAGTTTACGCTGCTGCAGCAGGACGTACTAAACAAACAGTCTGGTGCTAAATCACACAGGTTAACAGGCTGGTAATACAGTATATTAACATCAGTATGACTTTGTTTTTTTAGCCTAAAGTTGTTTAAAATACTCTCTAATTAGCCACAAATGTATCACCAGTCTGCAGCAGTGTCTCTCCTGTTCTGGCTAGCCATGACTTTTACTCCAGTCAGATGACTACTTCCTGTTTCTAGAGACTCCGCCCACTTTGAGTGATGTCAGAATTTTTCAGTAGAAATGTTAGGAGATGATGACAAGTTAATCTAAATGTAACCTGATTTAAATAAAAACCACTCAGTACATCATTAAATGAGACATCTGGAAAACACTGCATAGCTATGTCTGTTCAATTCAGTTTATATTTAAAGCTCCAGTCATCTCAAAACCATGAATCCAGATCAGGTCAGGTCCAGATCCAGGTCTACTCGTTGCTCTAAGTATGAGTCAGCTGGAATAAAATTACATTCATTGGAAAAAACCAATGAGTCAAACTGGCCCCATAAAAAGGATCTTTATGTCTTCGTTCTTTCAAAAAGAAGGACCCCAGTGAGATTGAATTTAACATAGACGACCTAGATATAGAAATGTAAAGCTGAAGCTGTTTTCTTTGGACTGAGTTACCTGAAACAGAATCTGAATGGCTCCGTTCACCATGCACATCCTCCTGCCCATGAAGGTGAAGAAGGGGGCGATGAGCTCGATGAAGTGGTTGGACAGCACCTCAAAGCGGTGGAACCACCATGGAGAGTGGTGCATGTAGTAGGACATGGGGTTGGGAACCGGCTGGGTCTGAAGACGTGAAGAACAGAGACAGGTGGACTTAATCAGGATCTTGGATACCGGTGGGTTCTGGCCATCGTTCTGAGGGACTTTATGTATGTGGTCTACTGCTGAATACACGTACTGTAGATTTCACATCATGTCTAAACTATTCAGAAGATCTGTTAGGCTCTAGATCAACACCCATTTCTGAAAATCTACAGCACTTGAGAAATTAGCAAAATGTCAGTGCTCATGTTTAGGACATACTCAACAATAATGATAAATAAATAGAACAGTTTTTTCACTTCTCAGCCAAAAGGCTCCTTCAGGTCTGATCCTGGGCTGAGAAGTCAAACCTTAGAAGTTCTTGTTCTTTTACTTCGGGATGCACCGATCCACATTTTTTCACTTCCGATCTGATCTCGATTAGGGATGCTCTGATACCGATACTGGCATTGGGCCGATACTAAGGTTGTATACTAGTACTCGTACTCATAAACATTACCCGATACTTCGCTCTCCATTAACCTGACGCGCACACCAGCTGCTAACCGGCGCTCACTCTTTAGCACTGCAGATGGTGTTAACTTACTTGTGTTGTAGTAGTATTTAGTAGTTGTTGCAGTAGTAGTGATTTAGTCGTAGTATACACGCTCTGAATCCTCAGTCCTGACGTCTGGTTTGGTAAAGTTCTAATGCTGATTGGATTTTCAAAGCATTAGCATGTTTAGCTTAGCCGCTAACATTTTGCTAACAGAAAACAGTAAACAACAGAAGAATCCAGTAGAGCTCGACTCCCAGATAGTCTTAATCACAACCAATGAAGGGCAATGTGATTTAGCAATTAAATTATAAAGCCTGGATATTACACCTTGCACTGTAGGGTTTACTGATAAAAAATTGTCTAATGGATTCTCCTGGGGTTTATTTGGAAATTGTGGTGTCATAGTCTGCACAAAATGTCTAATCTGCAAATACCTAAAAAAAATTGAGTAGAAGCAATCCCAAATTTTGTGGTCAACTGTGCAAAACTGGAAAAAGATTATCTGAATATAAGTCTGTGAAGCATTTTAAACCTTTTTTATGCCAACTATGAAAAGTGACATCAACCACTGATGGAGCAAATAAGTGATTAACTGCAATTGGACTTGAGAGTGAAAAAGTCTGGAGACCCAAAGATTTTCTAAATTGAGACCAAATTTTCAAGGATTGCTGAACCACTGGGCTGCCAGCGGCAGTAGGGCAGGTGAGTGGAAGGGGTGCACCCAGGAGTGCAGGTAAAGAAACTGCTGCACCAACTGCATGAGCCTCCATGGTGACCCATATTGGACATGAGGTGTTCAAATGAAAATACATCCAATATAACATACACCTAATATTTGCGGCCCAATAGTGATGCTGAAAATTAGGCAAGGCCAATCCACCCACCTGCCTAGGCCGCTGGAGGAAGGCTTTTCTTAGTCTTGGATGTTTGCCATTCCAGATAAAAGAGAGAATTAAAGAGTCTAATGACTTAAAAAATGATTTTGGAATCATAACAGGGAGGCACTGAAAGAGATAGAGAAATTTAGGGAGCAACAACATTTTCACAGAATTTATTCAACCAATAAGAGATAGTAACAGAGGAGACCATTTAGATAGAAGTTGAACTGACTGATCGAACAATGGGAGGAAGTTACTCTTGAACAAATCACAGAACTTTCTAGTGACACACACACACACCCAGGTACTTAAATTTTTCAGAGTCTACTTTTAAAGGGAAACTTCCATAGTTAAGACGAATGGCATCCTCATTAATTAAAAAAAAAGCTAGCTTTTATTTAAATTAAGTTTATACCCAGAAAATCTGCCAAAATTATCCAATACTTTAAGAGCTACTGGCAAAGACCTGAGCAGATCAGAGATATATTAAACCAGGTCATCTGCATAAAGCGAAACTTTATGCTCAAGCCCGCCTCTCAAGATGCACTGTATCTCCCTACTGCCCCGAATTGCAATAGCAAGAGGCTCAATGGCTAGTGCAAAGAGGAGAGGGCTCATAGGACAGCCCTGTCTTGTACCATGGAATAATCTAAAATATTCTGAGCGCCAGCCATTTGTGAGTACTGAGGCTACAGGACTCACATACAAAAGTTTCACCCAGGATTGAAATAAGGGGCCAAAACCAAATTTCTGTAGAGTAACAAATAGATATTCCCAGTCGACCCTATCGAATGCCTTTTCAGCATCCAGAGATAAGACATTCAGCTACATGATGTTTCGGTGTATAAATAATGTTAAACAAATGCCAAATATTGTAGAAAGAGTGGCGATTTTTAATAAACCCAGTTTGGTCGGGTGAGATCACAGAAGGTAAATTTTCCCAGTTTTTTTCCCATGCTCATAAAAATCACTTTTACTCCTAATCAATTAAGCTTCAACCTGGTAAGACGACAGAATATTGAACTCTGTCTGTAGCTTCAATCGTTCTTTATATAACGCAGGGGATGGTGATTGTGCATATTGTCTATCTAAATTTAAAATCTGGTTTGAAATGTCCTTTCGTTTCTGTTTCGCAGCTCTTCTTCTAAATGTAGCAAAAGAGATTATTTCACCTCTAAGAAAAGCCTTCATTGCTTCCCAAATTGTTTTGCAAGACATGCCCGGTGTCCTATTTTCACACAAAAATGTTTTAATTTTTGATGAAATATTTGAAACAAATGACTCTTTTGTCAGTAGCAACAGATCTAACCTCCAATGCCTCTTCGCCAAATCACAGTCAAGAAGAGCCATTTTAAGAATAAGGGGGCGTGATCTGAAACTGTAATGCTTTCATAACTACAAGCTCTAACCTTTGGGAGCAACAAATTATCTATAAAAAATAATCAATGCGTGTGTAAGTATGATGTACGTGAGAAACAAAGGAATAATCCCTACCAGTTGGATATAAGAAACGGCAAGGATCACTAAGGCTATAATCTCCAAGAAAAGACAATGTATTTGGCTGACTTGTTTAAACTGACAGATTTAGAGGAGGAACGATCTAACTGTGCATCCAAAAAGCAGTTAAAGTCCCCACCTAAAATCAGAGAGTGTGAGTTTAAATCTGGGAGCTGAGAAAAAAAGTTGCGAAAAATTATACATCATCAAAATTAGGTGCGTAAACATTAGCCAAGGTTACAAGCTTATTACAGAGCTTACCAGATATAATTACGAAACGACCAATTTTATCTGATACAATACTTGAAGAAACAAAAGGAATATTTCGCTCAATAAGAATAGTAATACCCCTGGCCTTTGCATTAAAATTAGAGTGGAAAGACTGCCCTGACCAACACTTCCCTAAACGCCAACAATCCAGGTCTCGCAGGTGAGTTTCTTGTAAAAACACTATCCCAGGGCTGAGCTGTTTAAGACGTGAAAAGACCCTTTTCCTTTTAACGGGATGGTTCAGACCCCTCACATTCCAACTGACAAAGTTAATATTACTATTCATCTGCAGTTATCAGTTGATAGTTGCTGTGAGTAGTCCCAAGGGGAATGAGGGGAAATGGAAAAAAGGAAAACAAAACTGAAAAAAGAAGGGAAGAAAGAAAAATAATGGCTGTCCCACCCAGATCCCACAAACAAGCAAACAAAACAAAAAAACAGCACAGGTTGCAAAAAAACCAAGCAACCAATGAACCCCTCTACTTCTAACTAACATACCAAAAATGTACTCCCTAACTGAACTGGCTTTCTTCCCCGCTCCACAAACAATACTACTTCACCCAATAATGGAGGGCTAATACATAAAAAAATTTACACACATGCGCACACTCATACATATAGAAACTTGCCAAAATGTAGTGAATAAATTATTACATAATTTCAAACATTAGAAAAGAAATGTATAATTTTAAATTATATTTGTTTTTCCTTTTTCCCATGTATTTTTCAAATATACTTATCCATTCATTTATTTTGGTTCATAAAAAAAAAGAAAGAAAAAAAAGAGAAAGAGAAAAAAAAGCCCCACGTACCAGTCTTTCACTCTTTCAATGACAAGTGGGAAAGATTCAAACCTGGTCCATTTTAGCCAATCCATAAAGGTCTGCTGGAAGTCCAAATAGGTGATCTAGTAACATCCGACACGGTGGTGCGCGCTGTTTGTCCTCTATAGATTGAAGAAAGTCGGTTGCTGCAGCAACAGACAACAACCATCGCTTCAGCCCATCTGGGAGAGTGCGCAACTTCGCAGGAAAAAAAAAGAGATGGACGCATTCCTTTAGTGTAAAGTTCAGCCATAACCTTCTTGTACTCAACCTGCTTCTTCAGGACATCAGCGCTATAATCCTCATAGAAGCGAAGTTTGTGACCACGATAATCCACCGTGCCGAGTTTCCGTGCTTCCCTCAACACCAATTCTTTAATTTGGAAGCAATGAAAGTGGATGATCACTGGACCATGATCGCTCATCTGAAGCCGGTTTGGGGGCGAGGCTGCGGTGGGCTCTGTCCAGTTCAGGCAGGGATGACAGGATCTTGTCGCCAAATACCTCCACCAGTAGCTGGGAGAAAAAGACAGTTGGCTGCGAACCTTCGAGTGACTCTGATAGGCCAACAACACGTAAGTTTTGCTTCGTACTTCTTCCTTCAAGGTCTGAAAGTTTAGACTTCAGCCACGCATTGTCCTCCCGCAGAGCTGCACACGCAGATTCGAGTTGGTCTAGGCGTTGGCTGACATCTTCGGCGTTCAACTCAAGATCACTAATGCGCTGTCCATGCCCAGAGACATCCGCTTGAATTTTATCCAGTTTAGAGTCCAGAGTGTCAAACGAGGACTTGAGATCTGCACTAATCTTCATTCTAAGGTGCATGTCCGAGATTTGCGCTGCTGTCAATGACGAGCTAGCCCCGTTAGCCATGCCAGTTTCTGCAGCAGAACTCTCTGCCGCCAAGTCTTTTTTGGTGCCTCTGGTTGATTTAGACATAATTTCCGACCTTGTCATGTTACCTCTGGTCCAGGTTGCAACAGGTTTACCAATTCAGGAAGGGTGAAGATCTCAATAAAAAAGAAAATAAGTGCGGGAGCCAGCAAACTGCACGCCTACACCATCTTACATACCCGGAAGCTCAACACTCCTCTGAAGGACATCTTGACTGCTATGATCACAAATCTAAGAACTCCAACATGTTGGATTGTCTTGACCTGATGATGCAGTTGTGTGGTGTGTTTGTATTCTGTTCTACCTGGTAACAAAGCTGTCATGTTTACTCTGAAGTCATGTCTGACCTGTGAATGTTGGTGGGTTCATCGGTTCATGTGTGATGTGTTGTGTCATCCGTGTGACTGCACACCACACACTGTATGAGCAAAACGTGTGGTCTCGAGGCCGACAATTTGAAAATCCTCCCATGTGAACCAACCCTTAGTGGAGTCACATCTGCAGCTCAGAGCAGCAAGGACTAGAATGTTCTGACCTCTAAATCAGTTAAACTAAACGGCAAGAGGGGACAAGAGGATGGAGCTGAACAGAAGAGCCAGCTCATCAGGACAAGAGTCATTAGAGGACAGTAATGTCCTAACCCTAACAGAAGAGTGAAAGAAGCCATTTATGTTCTAATGAAAAACAACGTTAAACTGTCCTAGTCCCAAACGACTCACATGACCTCAACGATAATTAGTGTGAGGACTTGAGATTTCCTTTAGGATGACGGGTAAAACGTCTGTTTTACATGTTGTGGAACACTAAGAGTAGACACCAACATGCTATGGTTTGAATATTCCTGTCTTTAGCTCAAGATGGAGGTTTACTCTGGCACTCGTCTCAGCGGGACGGAGAGTCGTTTATGGTGCCACACCTGGAGGAAAACATTCCCAAGACTAAATAAAGAAGGAGCTTTATTTAAATGAAGACAACCCCACCTTCACACAAAAACACACTCAGAAGTTTCTCAGTGCTGTGCTGTGTTTGGATGTGTGTGTGCAGTGTGCACGCAAGCTGAACACACAACTAGAGTCAGGTTCAGTGAGGAAAGATAAATATAGCAGGTATAGGTGGAGTGAAGGTAGGAGACAGAAAAATAAGGCAGCTAGCAGAAGAATCAATATGCTCATTGTGTTTAAGGAAAAATGGCATTTTCAACTAGTAGTTCACCAAAACGCCTCTGACTAGTCTATAGCCTCAGAGGAGCAAACTATCCTCGTGGGCTGGAAACTGGCTGCACTACTACAAACCCACCAGAGGAACAAAGTCCCAACTGTCCTGCAGTGGTTCCACACGGTCCTCTGAGAGTCCAGACCTGGAGTCCCTCTGCAGGGCTGAAAGGGAGCCGTGTGTCAGGAGAGTTACCATGGATTCAACTGGCGCCGCTGACTTCCACTGTTAACGTGTGAGAATCAAACACAGGCTGTTGGACCAGGTCAACAAGACCGACCCAGCCAGGAATAAGAACCACACTGTAACATGATCCATCAGGAGGAATGAGCTGTAGATATCCTCCACCAGGTCATTCAGATTAAACCTCTGCTGCTTCTGCCATCAACTGGAGACACAGCAACTCAGGGATGAAGTGAAACAGTTAAAGACTCAACGCTGACCCCTTTGCTCTCACCTTTTATTAATAAACAGTTTAGAAAATAACCTCTAAAACTAGACTTTACTTTATTGAGGTTCACTCAGGAATCTTCAATCAAGCTAGGTATCGCTAGCTATTTTACACAAACATGTCTCAGAGCTCTCACCCCTCCCATTAGGTATAATCCTTATGCCCCGCCTCCCCCGGACATGGGACCACACATTACCACAGTAGCAACAGAGAGCCGAACTCCAGCCATTGAAACGCTATGCTAACGTCCCCCCAGGTTTTTCTTCTTTCTACGTCCAAACGTTGTTAGTTCTCTGCTAGCTGAAAAGGTGTTTTTCTTTTTAGGACTCTGGTATTTTTTCCTAAAATTGAAGCGCTAACAGCCAGCTGTTCCTGTCCTTCTCTCACTTCCTGGATGTTCTGCTTTAAAATGCTCCAGCAGCATTAATGGAGGATCCAAGCAGTGAGGAAGTGAGGCGCTTCAGGAGACAGCCGGATTGTCCAATAGTTGCTTTAGTCTGAAATGTCTGATTGGCTGAGGTTTTAGAGAACTGTGAGGAAACCACCTTATTGATTTCTTTCAGGGGTTTTTAAACTCCGCAATATATTTATAGCTATACTATGTTAGAACGTTGTTAAGAGGCATGAGAGAAAAAAAAAACTGTTTTAAGCTACATTGTTTACCTGATACAGTATCTCCTTTAATATTAAAAGCATAAAATCAAGACTAATTACCATTAAAGGAGGCAACTTGAAGCTTGATACATGATGAACAATAAATCACCTCATAATGGTAGTCCATGCAGGTGAGGTCTCTCCAGCATTGGTCTCCTCTGATTTTAATAAGACCCTGAAAATAAATAAAAGAAAACATTATTTATGCACAGAATCTAAACTTCCCAGAAACAATCACTTGAGTTGTTGGTCTAGTAAAACACTCATTTTTAAAATGTGATTTTTATTTGAACTGAGATAGGTCAAATAGTCAGATCGTCAAATCTCACATTCAGTCTGCTAAAGGAAACAACGTGTCAGAAACGATGCAGCTCATGATAAGCATGTGTTATTATTAGTAGAGTTAGCCTGTTCTCCAAACACAGCTAAATAAACAAGGTCCTATCCAGAACACAAGTCTGTCAATATGGACACGTTGGCCCATCATGGGTTTGGCCAGAATGTAGAGGAAAGTCACCCGCCGTCCTCTGATCAGACGTAGATCCAGAGATTTTCAGTCTGATTAGGAGGCTTGACGGATGCTGGCTGACGAGGTGACAGACAGACAACCCACTTCATGTCATGAGATCCTGAAACATCTTCAATTACAACCTGATACATAACAAACTGCAAGTCTGTCCAGAGTGTGAAACAGCTGTCAGTTCACCAGGTCTGAACCAATCAGAGGTAAATATGTAAGTGGCTGTTCTGTAAGGACACATGGGGAAGAACAGTGAAAACAAAACAGGAAGGCACTGTCTATGTGATACCATAGAACAGAGAAGTTGAAGCCAAACTAAATAAAGCGCCCCCTAGTGGTTGGCTGCAGTATAAGGTTAAAGCCCTAAAGTCATAAAGTTGAGCCTTGGAGATCATTTTCACAGTACATCTCATTAGTACTGGGTTGGACCCCCTTTTACCTTCAGAACCTTCTTAAATCTTCATGTCATGGATTCAACAAGGTGTTGGAAACATCCCTCAGAGGTTCTGGTCCATGTTGACATGACATTACACATGATGTGAATCTCCTGATCCACCACATCCCGAAGGTTCTGGACTGAACAGAGATCTGGTGATTGTGGAGACGAGTCCAGTGAACTCATCGTCATGTTCTAGAAACCAGTTAGAGATGATTTGAGTTCTGAGACATGGAGCCTCATCCTGCTGGAAGTAGCATCAGAAGATGGTCCACTGAGGTCATAAAGAGATGGACATGGTCAGCAACAAGACTCGAGTTTCTGGTTCCGGCTGTATCTGCCCTGGATGGCCGGCTGCGGGCGGTGCCTGTGAGCCCCTCGCCATGACCCCAGGAGCTCTAGCGCGAAGACTGCTGGGTGACCCATGCGGGGTGAGCGTCTGCGCTCTCTGGGGGGGAGTTTGCAGCTGCCCTGGTGGTGGTCTCCTGGGGTGTCCGTGCACTGGGTGGCCTCTGGGAGTCTGGGGCCTGGACCTCCTCCGCATCCTCCGTGGGCCTTGGGGGCAGGTCTGTGGCTCTTCGAACTTATTATTGAATGTTTCAATAGAGAAACCTTACATACACAAGCGCGCATATACACACACAGGTGATCACAAGGTGTTCACAAAGAAATGGACTCAGGTGTTTTCAGACACATTGACTGGGGCTGTGGTTGACACTGAACTCTCTTGAATTAGTCTTTACCGTATACATTTTAAGGATATCACAACTGTTGTGTATTCATATGCTGTTTGTTGCTGTTGTATTTTTCTCCCTGCTTTGTTTGCTTGTTTGTTTGTTTGTGCTTTATTTGCAGGTCTAGAAGTGGATTCTTCATGTCTCTTGTTCTCTTCTTTTTCTGTTTAATTTCTCCCCCACCCTTCTTTCTGTACCCTTCCCCTTCCTCTCATGCTCCGTGTCCATTGGGACTCAAATCAACCATAAAAATATTCTAATAAAGATTTTTAAAGTTATATTTAAAGTCAGGTGGAGTATTATAGCAGTGGCTGTAACCTCTCACCCGAAACAGCAACACTGTTGGGCTTGTTCCTGGCACTCAGACATCTATTCTGTTTGCTCTACAGCCAGACAGGACACGGGGTTAAAAAAAGAAAAAGAAAAAAAGAAAAATCTCCCTCACACCATCACAGCAGCCTGATCCACGATACAAGGCAGGATGGATCCATGCTTTCATGATTGTGACACCAAATTCTGACCTAATAATCTGAATGTTGCAGCTGAAATCGAGACTCAACTGACCAGGAAATGATTTCCAGTCTCTTCTGGTCCAGTTCTGGAGCTCTAGTCTCTTCTGGTCCTGGTCCAGTTCTGGAAATCTAGTCTCTTCTGGTCCAGTTCTGGAGATCTAGTTTCTTCTGGTCCAGTTCTGGAGATCTAGTCTCTTCTGGTTCAGTTCTGGAGATCTAGTCTCTTCTGGTCCAGTTCTGGAGATCTAGTCTCTTCTGGTCCAGTTCTGGTGATCCTGTGTGAATTGTAGCCTCAGTTTTCTGCTCTTAGCTGACAGGAAACACCTGGTGAGGTCTTCTGCTGCTTGAGTCCATCTGCTTCAAGGTTCAACCTGCTGTTCTACAGACCTTGGTTGGGACCAGTGGATAGCTGAGCTTCTGTTGTCTTTCTGACATATAGAACCAGTCTGCCCATTGACCTCTGACCTCAACAAGACATTTTCATCCACACAACTGCTGCTCAATGGATCTTCTCTTTGTCAGACCATTCTCTGTAAACCCTAGAGAAGGTTGTGGGTGTAAATCCCAGGAGCAGGTTCTGAAATACTCAGACCAGCCTGTCTGGTACCAACAACCATCTCACATTCAAAAATGTCAGTTCAGTTTTTATTAAAGAAAGCAAAAAGTAGTTTTGTTTGTCACATGAATCCCAGCCGTAGGTAGTGAAGGTAAAATGTATTTTCTCACTGATTAGGAGAGTCAAAGGACCACTGTCCTGAAGTTCAGTTGTTGGTGAGGGTTCTCAGTCATCCTGGTCATGGTAAGGCAAGGCAAGGGACTGACAAGGCTCCCTAGATGAGAAGCAAAACATCTTCAAGGAACAAAAGAAGTCCAGTTGTCTTCATTTGAACCTGTTAGGATTAAGTTCAGTCATTTCTTTGTTCCAGGACTCCCAGGCATAATTAAATGTTCAAGATGTCCTGATTTACCCAAGTCTGTTCCTGACCTATGGATCCCAGTTAGGTGTGTTGGAACAGAGGAACATCTAAACTCCCAGGACAGAGACCTTTAAGGACTGGACTTTGACTCGTCTTAGATCTTTGTTACATATTTTAGACAATCTGCTACATTCTCCAGTAGGATCCTAAAAGCAGACTTAGACAGCTAAAGCTACAGATGATGTCAAAACGTCTGATTTGAAGTCACTTTCGCTTTAAGACTCATTAGAATCCAGACGTTAGTTTTCCTTTAATCAGTGTGATTGGGTTCTGGGGTTTGGGTGGTCTGCAGCCTGTCGGCGAGCTTTCACAGCTTCCTCTCAGTGTGTTTGTCTAACGCTGTACTCACAGCTCCCAGCATGATGCGAACAATAAGCCATCTGAAGGTCCAGATGCAGATGAGGGAGGGGGGGCTGCTCCGAGGAACCTGGGACAGAGTCCAAACTGGACACAGGAAAATAGCTAGAAATCCCGTCTCCAACAGCTGGCTCTCCCAACCTGCACAAATAATCACCACATCATCATATTTAAAGTGCTTTTTCAAATTAAAACAAGTTAATAAAGGTGTCCAGGAAATGTTGTGATGCTTACCTTGAGTAAAACTTAAAACTAAAGCCTAATTTATTCAAACTAATCTTCTAGAGGCAGCTAGCTATTCCTCCAAAACAGAGAGCACACTTTAAGACAAAGGAAGTTTACTTTTAAACTAAAACAAGGTTGATTTGTGGTAGAGCAGGAGCACAGTGCCACTCCGTCATCTTCGTGTTCTTCAGTGATTCTTTCTGGAAAATGTTTCTTGGTGCTTTTTAAAACAAAAAGCACATTCAAGAGGAGTTTTCAGAATATTTCCAGCCCATGAGATGATTTACACACCCATGAACAGCACACCGAAAATGTCCATAAATGTAAAAAAAATCCAAGGATTTTTACAGTTGTGACATTTGACTGGTGTCTTACTCACATGTTTTGTTTGTTTTTTTTATAAAATCTGCATTAGGATGAACAGAACTGTCCATATATTTTTTTAATACAATTTATTTCATTTTTCATAAAATAAACATGACGTTATCAAACAAATACAACTTATAATACTTAAATGAAAAGGAGCAGAAAGAAGAAAATCTTATATGTTCTGCCCCATTTACACCAGCAAATAAATCAATAACCGTAAAAATAAAATGTTCACTAATAAAAATTACTGAAAGACAGCTGCCAAGCAGCATGTCAAATGTGTAACGTCAACAAATACGTTATATCCTCTGAACTTTGACCTAAGATGATCATCACTACAATAACCCATCTTTTTCCCAATAACTTGGATTAAAATGACTCTTTTATTATGTTGTAACCTAAATCAACATTCCTTCCAGGACCCGGTCGTGTCGGAAGACCCAGAAGACTTTCTTTAGTTAATAATTAAACTTAAAGACTCTTTGATGTGTCCTTCTAAAGGACACTACCTTTAATCCACTATCCAGAAATGTCTTAATATGATTAATTCATTCTCTTCTCTTGAATGTTGATCTTGCATCAGTATTATTTCATGTTTCTACTTTTGCTAAAAGGTTAAGTCATATTAATAATCCATTTAGGGTTAAACTTGGATCTTTAATGAGGAGAACCACGTGACTTAATAAGCTCGTATCCTATTGGTCCACGCATCAAAAAGATGCCATGTTAGACTTCCAGCCCAAAAGTCCCTCAGTTCTTGTTCAGCCAGCAACGAGACGAGAAGCGACCGTTTTCTCAGCTACACGGTACGCTCAGGTGCCGACTTTCCCTGCGGGTCTCAACCCCCGTTTAAAAGTCGATGTCATCTTCCCCGGACTGAAGCTAGACACCATCCGTCTGCTTCGTTTCCACCTGCCATGGGGAAGAACCTGTTAGCCTCCTCTTCCAGCCGGATATGGAGCTGCTGAAACGACTCTCGGGCTTTTCCGTGCCTTGGGCGACTCCACCAGCCGCCTCGGGGATCCGAGGACCGTCCTGGGCACCCGACCCACAGACGACCCTCCTGGCCACGCCGAATTGACCCACGGAGCATCTCAGCAGGTAACCACCTTCTGGTAAACTGAGGCTCTTGATAAGTAACACTCCTGTTAACTTAGTCTCCAAACTCCCCCTCATAACTAGTTCGGTAATTCCCTAGATATCTATATCTCACGGGCTCTTGTCATTAACTCTCAGCTTAATGCCATCAGAAGAACTCCCTAAGATGCAACTCCCTACCTCATATCTCTGTCTGTTTGTTCAATCTGTTTGCTTAATAAAAGAAGTGTAGTATAAGTCTGCCTACGGTTCATATCTTTCAGGTATAAGGTGCGTAAGTCCTCACTTTGAATATCCAGAACTTAAGAATTATTCCTGCATAACTATTAGAGTAGTGAGGGTGTCTTAGCATAGCTCAGAATAAAACCTACCAAACTAAACTAATAATCTTGCAGAAGTGTGTTCGTATTATAGCTATTAAAACAGGTTATCATACGCTACAAATGTCAAATGTTCATTTAGGAATACATTTGTACTTCTTAATTTTTTACCTTGCTTGAGCACTGACAATTTTTGTTTCCTGCTTACAAATCTGATGACTATGGCCGGCTTCATATTTTTGTCTTTCTTTGGTAAGGGGTGACGAGCTTCAATGTCTTGGCTCCTAACATTTATCCCTCTGCTGTTGAGGAAGTTGACCACCTGCTGCTCAGAAGAGTCCAGATCTTGTTCAGTTGGAACTTCATCAGGATTAACAGCTCTGGCATAAGACCGAGGCTTAATTTCCAGACCACTGACAATTATGTCATTTATCCGTTGATATTGCTCTAAGTTATCCACTCAAGCTTCCAAGAATGACATTTTTTTAATAGAAGTCCTGGCAGAAAATGACCAGGGGCCTCAATGATAAAGCTGCTTATGCACTAAACGGGGTCTCAGAGTTGCGTAACCAACTCTGCTGGTTCCAGCTCAGAGGAGGAGCTTTAATGAGGTTCATGGTTGTGCACACACTGAGCCCGTCATCAGTCTCCTTAAAAGCAGGTGGAGGTGTTGAGATGCATTGGGGGCAGACTGCTGTACCACCTTAAAAAGGTGTGCAGAATAATCATGGCCTGTGGTGTCCCAAATATCGCACTGAGAAACAAGATTCCTCTCCCACCTGCCCCCTCCACCTCACCATGAGGATCCCGACACACAGCGCACTCCCCAACAAGATGTATACTGTTCATAGAACAGCACAGCAGGCATGATTCGTTGATCATTTTTATTATTAGATTTATTTTAAAGAGCTCAAAATGTCAGCTAATGCCACAGACTTGGTGAAGTTCATCCAGACTTCCTTCCTTCAGCACACGGCCACTTTCAGGAGCTCCATGAGCCAAATAAAACATTTTTCTGTTCCTGCACCTCAATCACACCGACTTCAGTCTCTGTGAAACTAATGTTTTCTAGACCTCTCTGTTGTCATGAAAAACTGAAATGCCAGAAATTGACCGGCTTATGTATCTCAGGTTCCTCTACATGTAATTGATCGTGGCGCACCACTACTGTTAAATAAAAACCGCCATAACTTCAGAATAATTTTTTTTAATGTTAAAACAATGTAAAGCATATGAAATATAGCGTATATTTGCTCACTTGTACTAATGGATTAAATTTCTCAGTCGTGGCGAGTCTAGCAACGGATTTCCCTCAATTCCACCAATCATATGGTGTCAGCTGTTCAAAAAAAACTCTCTGCGACGCTGAAAGTCTCCCTGTGGTTTAATCACAGACAGGCATTAAACCAGAGGAACTAATAATACAAATCCTAATGGGTCACATCGATGTCTGTTAACGAGTCCACGTCTGAGTCGGGCGAGAGAAGGCTTCAAACCGGCGTCTGACACCACTAAACTCTGCAGCAGCAGCCAGCTGCGACCCTCTTCCAGGGGCGTGTCTAGAATTTTTTTTCTTGGGGGGCCAGTCAGGGGCAAAGACTGTAGAAGGATGGCAAATTAAAATGGCATTTTTATTTAAATGCTCTGCAGCAGTGTTAATTTCGTTGATGAAATATTTTCGTTATTTTTTTTGTCACAAATATAGAATAATATAATAATAATAATAATAATATTAATAATACAGAACAAAAACTAAACAAAATTCAAAAATATAAACTGGAAAAAGACTAAGACAAAGACTACATCAGCTGACATTGTCGTCAAGAACGAAAGACGAGACGAGAATTGACAGTGACAAAAATCCAATCAGAAAATGGGAAGAATGTAACGAACATACCAAAAAACCGACCATCAAATGAAACAGGCGGGACTAGAGAAGGGAACCAATCAGCAAATGAAACAGGCGGGACTGGAGAAGAGGTCCCCAATCCCCGGCCCGGTCCGCAGCTCATTTGGTACGAGAACGGCAGAATAAAATAAATTAATTGATGTATTGATCGCGCCTGAAAGATCCGGACCGGACCGGAGCGTTACTCGCACTATAGAGCCTGCAGCACTGTGTTCACCTGCTGACAAGCTGTAACGTGAACTGAGCTGCCCTCCTCCTGGGTGAAACAGTTCATCATCGATCCATGATCCATGGATCTCTATGGTCACGCGGGCTGTGGATCCGCAGCACTGGCGCGCTGCTAAATGATCCCGACATCCTATTGTGCTCTCTGAATCTGCTGATGATTCCCCTCTGAGAAGGGCATTGGTTCTGCTATCACATATAGAGGTTCTGTCGGACTAGTCACTTGAGTTGACCAGAACGAATGACAGATCCTCTCCGATTCAGTCTCGTTCGGATGCGCGCGCTTGCAGAGCGGCTGAATCCTTCATCTCTGTAACCTCCTGGATCATTCTGTCACTCTCTGATGGAGGAACCAGACTCACGTATTTCCGTCTAAGATAACATGCTGTGTTGGACTTTTATAAGAGCTAATGAACGTTAATATTATAACCGCTGCTCCGTCAGGAGCCACAGAGCAGCGCCTCGTCACGCCCCCTCACCTATTCCTGCTGCACCTGACAGCAGGGAGCGAACTGTCCCACAGACGGTTGCTCTGTCTGTCAGACAGACCCGTGAGGTGGACAGGAATCTGTCCTCCATTAAATTTGTTTTTATATTCAGGGGTGCACAAAATTTTTCATCAGAGGTTCTCAAGGGAGAACCTCGCCAGAGGCGGGGTTAGGTGCTGGCTACTGGGCTCAAGCCCCGGGTGTTTTATGATAAGCCCCGAATCTGATTTTTACTTTTGATGGAGAGAAAAAACTCTCTGTAGTAACCTGCAGTACTGTGTGTGTGTTTACAGTCTATTTTTTAATACAGGTCAGGTGCTACTCACTACAGCTGCATCACCCTGTCCTCTATATGGAAGCTACAGGTTTGTGAACCCACAGCTGTAATATTCTATATGAGGTTGTTTTTACTGTGAGGTCTGAGGACTTTGTTTTTGTCACACAGATGAGCCTGTACAGAGGAGCTGCAAGAGACATCAGAGCCACAATGACAGCAGGTGGATTGTCAAGTATTGATTTACGGACAAAAGACAGTGTCCATCAGCAGGAGTGTCTCCCCAGTCTCCCTTCAGCCAGTCTGGATGTGAGGTCTATTTCCTGAACCTGTGACCTGAGATGACTTCAGTCAGCAGCTGACTGAGTGGTGTTGTAGATAGTTGTTCATATTGTTGATTCATGGTTTCAATTTGCTTCATTAAATCATATTAAGTGTAGTCCAGTGCGTTTTGTCTGAATTTAAGGTGGTAACAATTTGAAAGTTTAAGTGCTGTATCATTTTAAGAAATCAACAATTTTTTGCATGTTAAAAAAATCCATCACACTTCTGGGATAAGCCCCGGATCTTCTTCAAGTCTAAATCCGCCCCTGCCTCGCCCAGGTCTCTGGTACACATGTTGCGTGCAGGGGGGGGAGATGATGATTTTGATTATAAGCTGTCACCCCTACTGGGAATGTGTGAATTGCGTGGATCAGATGTACTGTGATTGTGTGTGTTGAAGCGCGCGTCAACGGAGCCGTGCGTTACCGGTTCGGTGCCACACGCATTGGAGATGGTGTGTGTGTGTATGTGTGTCAGTTGGAGTTCCTGTTGTGCGTGTCCACTAGCTTCAGAGGCCATGTCAACACTCAGTCACTGAGCTGCAGGATGAGAAGCTCATCAGATCAAAAGGCTCCCCCAACCCCATCGGGACTGCGCAGCGCAAAGGCGCGTTCGGGCAGTCGGTTCTGGTAGCAGAATGAAATCAGGTTCTCCTGAGGATCTGCCAACAGGCTATGTGCAGGCCTGTTTATATTATTCTAAATATTATTTAAGATTTGGATTGACATCTTGAGTTAAATGTGTGTATTTAATGAGCATGGAGCAGAAAAATATTCTACAAAATAATCACAACATGCCCTATAGGTGGTAATCCAGGACTCCTTGTAAAAGAGATTCTGAATCTCAATGGGACTTTCCTGGTTAAATAAAGGTTAATAAATAAATAAATTAAAAAAATAAATACAGAGCAAAAATATCCCCTGTTGCAACACTATCCACAGGCAAAGGAGTGATTTGTTCCGCGCACCCGACTTGGTACCGAAGAACCGGGCCTTTTGACAACACTAGATTAGACAGGCTGAATTAGTGGAGGAGGTGGTTAAAGGAGAGAAAAGTGGAGAGGCAGAGCAAGAAGGTGCATCTCCCCCCACCCCACGGTTAAAAGATAATCGTAGAGGAAACCCTGCATCTGCGTTCTATTCATGAGGAACTTTATCAACCAAATATGGCAGAATGTGGGTGTGTGGGAGGAGGGATCTGATCCAAAAACAGCTGAGCACAGTTCTGGGAAAACCAGCGATTTATAAAGCAGAACTGTGTGAGTCTGTGCGTACGCAGAGTTTTAGACATCCAAAAACGACTTACCAAAAGGACATTACCTGTGTTTTTGGACATTTTTCTTAGTGTTCTCATGTGCTCAAGACAAACTCATCTTATTGCCTCATAAACGTTACTGTGCTATGAACAGTTTCAGTTGATTAAAAATGCTAGATTTACTGACTGAAATTCATTTCAGCATCCTGTTTCCAATTCAACCTGCAACGAACCAGATAGACTAGACCAGTTTGTTGTCTAAAACATTTGGCTCAATGCTTGTGTCTAACTGGCAGGTCAACCACTTGGTAAAGTACATTTTACTATACTGTATTTTATTGAAACCTGCACTGAATTTAACAGAAAAGAAACACTACTAAACTAAAGAAAATTATAAAAATAAAGGGATGTTTAACTAAAATGTTAAACATTATTATCTTAAATATTGTTTGCTTAATATTATAAATACAAATTTTGCAAAATCATTACCTTACATTAAATTATGATCCTTGCTGCCATCCTTTTCAATGATTTTCTCAGTGTGGGAGTTAAATGGTTAAAGACGTAACTAAATATATTGCATGGCTCACTTGCTTCTAATCCATGAGGCCAAACAAAGGAAATCCTGGTGGGGTCAGTCACTTACCAAAGGAGTACCTAAACAGAGAAAACAAAAGATATCAGAACAATATGACTTTAAAAAAAAAAAAAAACATCTAACAATATTTCATACAATATAAACACACAATACACATTTTATTTCTATTTCTACATTCATGTTTCTATGTTTATATGTTGAAGTTCCTGCAGCAGCCTTTCTAATATATTACGGCAAAAGCTGCATTTGGACAGATAAGTTCTAAGAACTGTGTTCTTAGAACCATTTAGTTCCTATAACTACCCTTTCCAGGGGAACCTTTTCAGATTACATTCACACAGGACAGGAGTAAGGGAACCTTTGACAAAGATGATGTGACAAAACCGCGATTAAGCGCCAGAGAACGAGGAGGAAAGAAAATAACACCACGAAACAATTTTAAAGCTCATTTTTATTCCTGTTTAAATTTCGTCATTTGTTCCCTGCATCCCTCGCAAGTTCAGAAACGGAAGAACTAGCTGCCAAAAACACAAAGTTGCGTATTTAGGATTACTTTAGCTTTAACTGTCTGTTTGTGCCGACGGCAGGAAAGGATTCAAACATAAGTGTTCTCCGTCCAGCTGAGCCCGCTAAGCTAACACCAGAGCTGCTGCTCCATCACCAAATCACTCAAAAAGTCTTAAAACTGCAAAAGAGATTTATTTTATGGAAGCAACACGTTCACTGAAGGAGGCCCTTTTCATTATTATTTTAGTGATTTTTGTATTGTGTTTCATCCCTAGCCAAAATATGACAGACAACTGGACCAGTGTTCCGACTCGCTGAATTCGTACAGCAGCACCGCACAAGTAGTGTGATACTGACTGTAAACACGGTACCGGTAAACCAGTGTCTCCCCACCACCATGGTTATTGTTTACATAAATGTATATTCTGAAGATGGGCTGTTGCCGTTCTTCCCGTCTGTCACAGAGTTGAGTAAATAAATCACCACAGCTCTTGAAGGCAGGAGGAGAAAGAACTCTGCTCTCAGCTGGGAGGATTCTATGTGTAACATTGAAAACATCATTTATTCATTTCTACGTAGGCTGCATGTTTTGACTTCAAAGCATTGTTATTAAATAAGAAAACTAATTTATAGTCTAATAAAAAACTTAGAAGGGGCATAGCTTATACAAGTTCACCAAACACGTCATTGAGTTCCACTGGAACCACAGAAAGACCCTGAGAGCCTCAGAGCAGGAGCTAAAACGGTTCTAGGAACTGTGGGCCATGGTCCCTAGTTCCTATCTGTCTGAATGTATGAAAAAACGGCCTGGTTCCTGAAAAGGTTACAGGAACTACAAAAGGTTTCCTACAGTACAAAGGGGCTAATGAGTTGGCTGTAATATACCGTTTCTCCACTAGATGTCACTGAATCACATGCCACCATCATTTGAATATTTTCCTTTCTGGGGTTTTTCTTCATTTACAAAACAAAAACTAAATAAAACACAAAGCTAGCAGAACTTTTCAGAACCCAAGGGTTTCTTTTCTCATTTTACTGGATACAACAGAAAGAAGGAATGGTTTTTAGTTTATGGCAACAAATATGCAGCAAATTCCATTTTAGTAAGCTAGAGTTTGTCATTTTCTTTTTTTAACCACTGTGTAGTTTAATGTAGTAGTTTTTGAACTGAACTTATTAGCCTAACCTCCTGGGACTCAAAGAAAAAAAGTGTCTTTTAATTTCTATTTTTTTGTGATTTCTTCTCTATTTAGGCCTAAAAGAACACCTTATCATTTTCTCTTTTTTAAATTTTATTTTTATTTAAATTTTACAGCATGTCCACTGTAGTGGACAACAGGACAATTTAGGTTAAAAAAAATTTAACAGAATTCAAAAAACAAAAAAAATGGGCAACTTATGGGATTAAAATGATATTAACCCAAAAATACATTAAATTTGGCCAAAAAACAAGATCAAAACAGAGCTTGGTCATTTTCTGTTGCTTGTTGCCTCCAAGGACAAAAACCCATGGTTATACTGGTTGTGGAACACAAATTTAACACTGACATTTAACATAACTAGTTCTTCCTTTGTTGTTCTTATGGAGGTCCAGCGATGATAATTCTGGAAGCATGGTTTCTTTAAGGTGATGCAGAGAAACATTTTGCATTTGGTAAACCTAATGTATGTCTTGCCACTGCAGTCTGCAGCCCTTATTCCTACAACTTTCTGCATGACTGATATCCATCATCTCTGGCATGTGCGTGGCTCCTAGTCTGCGCACCGATGGCTCTGGTTGTGGGATTCTTGTTTTGTTTTTTTGGCTGATACTCTTCACTGCTGTCATCACATCAAGGACTATCCAATAGCTCCTCCACCAGGTGCAGCTTGAAGTCAAGGTACTGCTGGGTGTTCTTAGCTGGTCGGTTGAGTGCTTTACTGTCAGCCTTGTATTGGATCAAAGAAAATCTTGATTTCTTGGGCAGTAGTATTTAGCAACACTCATGTTGTTTGCAGCTGTCTTTGGTTTGTAAAGGTTGCAAAATCTTCAAAGACTTTCTCATCAACGTATTGTGAAAAGTACTGGATTAGACTCCAGTATTCACGGGTTTTAGACTCGTCTTGATCAACTGGAAGCCCAGGAAACACAGGCATGAATCTATTAGAATGGGGGGGGGGGGGGGGGGGGGGG
>SSNR01000570.1:125561-136305 GCA_006937965.1 Callopanchax toddi
AACACAAACAAATTTAAGTCAATATTGGAAGTAACAGCAAAATTTTAACAAATCCAATTTAAATTATAAAAATCATACAAGTTAGTCCTGGCCCACAGAGCACAACGTCTTTCCTGCTCCCTTTCTGTCTCTGAGTCTGTCTCCTCATCTGATTCTCCTGCATCTTCTTCCTCTCCTTCTTCATCTTCTTCCCCTATCACAGGCTGATAATCATCCTCATCCTTTTCCTCATCTGACACTTCCAAATCTGAATCTCCCTCTACTGTCTTATACAGAATTCTCTCTGCTTCACTTCTTTCTCCTACAACAAAGTGAAGTCAATAAATACATTGAAATTGTCCTGGTGTCCACTACAATAGACATTCATGAAAACACAGTTAATTCAAAAGAAAATTAAATAAACTGTTTTCAGAGGTCAAAATATTGTTACTGGCATGTTAACAGACCAGAATGTATATAAGTATAATGGTAAAAATAGCAAAAGATAAAGAATATTTGACTTACCTCTCCTCATTCCACAAAATGTGGTTGCTGGTAAGCCAGCCATGTTGATTCAGGAAAAACGGGGAGTTCCCAGCATGCAAACCTATCACATGACATATCACTAGAAAGCCCAGGATGTCCTCTAAAGAGTACTGTAGGACTTTATAGGGTAACTCCTAAAAATTTTAGAAAATACAGGTAAATATAATGTCCACTGTGAAGGACATAAATAAATGGGCTGGGTCTCAACAAGGTTGTTTCAGTAATTGTAATTAAAATAAAATGTAATGGATATTTATTATTAAATTTGAACATGGTCAGTCAAAAACAAAGTTACATTCCTGTTCAGTCATCTCCTTAAATAAATGTAAGGTACCCAAGTATCTACTAACTGTAGAGCTGATCATTTATGATCATCAGTATTTAACACAGTTTCTTACTACTCTGAGAAACTCACATTACAGACTGGAGCTACTGATTTACACCAGCAGGTGTCGGAGCTGAGCTGTTTAAAACTTATGAGAGTATAAATTATAGACTAGAATAAATATATACTACTATGGAACTGATGAGGCCTATTTAGGATAAGAAACTATACATGTTTGTAACTTTAAGCCATGTTTAGACACCAACTGGTTAAAGGGCAACTTTTATTTTAAACACATGTTGAAGCCCTTGTGTTGTAACAAGTCTAAACTTTATATATTCGCTGAAAAAAGGGGTGATATTTAAATGGAAAAGGTGATATTATTGCTCTAACTTGGCTCTCTAGCAAATCCGTCTGAAAACAGCGCCTGTCTTCGGAAAACCGGAAGTGACGTATACAGAGGAACACGTTCCCAGGCCATCGCTTAGTAAACATTCACGTCTGCCGGATTGTAGCCATCACAAACAACGGAAGAGAAAACTTCATCCAAAGTTGATGTGGCATCTGAAACCTCTGCTAGTCAGTCAGAATTATCTGCTATGGATTTTTATTCTGATGAAGACAGTGATTATCAAGTAAACGAAGATTTAGGAGTTCAGCCGGACCCAACAAGCTTCCAGCTGATCTAAACGCAGATGGCGGAGCTAACGATGAAGAGGATATCTAACGTCTTCAAAACTGAAATTGGTACGGTCTGTTTACTTTATTTTCCATGCTCATGCACTTGGATTGTTATTTATCCCTCGGGAAATAATTTGTGTGTATGTGTGTGTGCGCGCGTGCCATCAAACTGTGCTGTATTGGCGAGTCTCTACAGCAGCTTGTCGGGCTGCGAGCAGCCGTTTCACGCTCCGTGACCGCTGATACCGGCTGGTGCCTCATTTATAAACGAGTCTGAAAGTTGTGTAAGTTTTCAGACTCAGAGACCCGCACACGCGCACACGCACACACACACACACACACACCCACGACATGTGTAATAGGTCGAGAAATGTTTATATGATTATATGTGGTTAATGGTATTGAAACAATACCCCCTTTTTTTCATTAGAATTGTGAACCATTCTAAACTTTTTCATGTTTATTTTACATTGGATGCATGCTACCTTGTGTCAGTAGATGGCGCTCTCGCACCACTGTGGGTCTACCAGAGAGTCTAGCTGGAAGCTCTGGGCATGCGCAGCTCAGAATAAACAAGCTCCGGCCCGAGCAACACGCTAAAGCTAGTCTCCTTTTCTGTGACCCGCAGGTATGGTAAAATCCACATTTATCAACAAAAATAGTTATAAAATGTAATGTAAAAGCATTATGATTTGTTTGGTAGTTAACTTTTGTGTCGTTAGGTAAACAGCCTGTTTACAAGTGTGTCAGAGATACGGCCATTTTAAGTGTTTTTAACTGATATAATCGGTCTCTGCTGTTGTACCTGTGTTTAAAAATATAGCGTAAACCGGTCAATAACATGTTCTGTGTTGATAAGAAGTTTTGTCATTTGGTTTTGTGTGTGTTTGCTGCCATGCTAACAACTGCCATTGTTCACAACTGCCAGGATGTGCCAGTTATTACAGTTAATATTTGATACTGTGAGTAAATGTAATGCTATTTTCTATGAAGGTATTTTAATTTAAGACTATTTGGTACTCAAGTTTATTTGTGAAGGTTTTGATTTTTCTTCCTTTGTGAGTCATAAGGACTCGGAATATTGTTTAATTCTACTTATGTAAAATTTGTTTAATTGAGAATGCAGCTCAGAATAAACAAGCTCCGGCCCGAGCAACACGCTAAAGCTAGTTTCCTTTTCTGTGACCCGCAGGTACAGCAGAGTACATGTTTACAGTGTGCTGGCTACACAGTGCTCCCTAGCCTGTGTGCCACTTGCTACCGGTTCAGATTCCCCTAGGTCTGGCGCCGGTAATGCATGCACGCACACAAGACCAACTGTCACCCTCCACCATCTCTGAACCGAATAAAAACGAGAATTTGAACAAAAGCATCTCGCATTTAGGAGTTACATCACAGTCTGTTCATGTTCATTTACATGACTCTGAACGGGACGCTCCCCGTCCAGAGTTCAGAGCGGATAACGCGCAGTTCAAAAAACCCAGAGAGCATTCAACCAAGCTGGTTTATTCTCTAGATCAGTCTGGATTTATGATCTGAACTGGGCCCAGTGTCAGATCAACTAACATCAGAACCACGTGATCCTCTGCAGCTTCATTAAACACTCAGGTTCTCCGAACCGCAGTGTTGGATGAAACAGTTGAGGAACAATTAATTAACAATGTTTTTTAAAAGGAATGAAATAATGCTGCTGAAAATGTCATTAAT
The DNA here is from genome assembly GCA_006937965.1 of Callopanchax toddi. Classification (NCBI taxonomy): domain Eukaryota; kingdom Metazoa; phylum Chordata; class Actinopteri; order Cyprinodontiformes; family Nothobranchiidae; genus Callopanchax; species Callopanchax toddi. The sequence goes on from SSNR01000570.1 coordinate 128,800, forward strand.
ATAATTTTTATATTATTAAGTGCTAAGTAGTAAAAATAGATTATGACCATCTTTAAACAACGTTTTACCTCAGCTACTAACTCTGGTCTTTCTCTGTGTAGCTCTATGTGTTCCTCTGCATACGTCACACATCACGTGACTCCTAAACCGCGCGTTTTTTGGGGGAAGCTTGATTTCCTCCCTTAAATTTTTTTTAAACACTTTCTAGCTATCTGGAAACCGGGGAGGATAACCAAAGTTACTTTATTGCCTTAGTTCATGTTTTTTCTGTCATAAAAAAGAACTTGAAAGATGCCCTTTAAGCCTCATTTTTAACCTGATTGACCAGTCAAATTAAGAAAACTTGGAAGACAGAACTGCTATAAAAGCAGAGAAGAGCTGCTACAGGTACCCAGAGGGTCCAACAGGGAATGGGTGAAAATAAAAATGTGCATTTCATGAGGAAATAGAACCGTATGGATGCAGTGTGCTGAACCATCACTGAAAATAATGGAGGCATATTTTAGATGAGCATCTTTACTTGTGCTGACTTTTGGGACACTAGCCTTCAGCAGGGTAGGACGTGAGCATCATTCAGAAGGCATGAATAACAAGAAAATAACATGCTTACACAGTGGAGTATCACAAAGTAATAGAATAATGGCTGTTTTTTGTTGATTATGTTGTTTTTATAATCATTGGAGCCTAAACGGAAGCTGAAATACAAATAAGATGAAGTGCACAGCCCTAATTAACTGGTCCAAAGCTATTATTTATCACCGTTTGATATAAAAAAGCATGGTTTTGCTAAACTAAACTAGACACAAAAACAGATTAGTCCCAAATCCAATATTATTAGACTTAAAGTTGCATAATTCATATTTGGTCAAACCCACAAATACTTGTAAACAAACCCAGTGGATAATGACTTTATTTACTGTTCAATTGGAGTCAAGTTTACTTTTGGTTAATCAAATATTCCCTCACATTTTCTAAATTCTGAGAGAAAGACTCCGTTTCCCAGTAGGGTTGGGCGATCAGACGAATGTATCGACCATCGGCGATGGGCTCAGCCAATCGCCTCCCATTTTTCGAGAACGATTTATTCATCCCACTATAGATTAATTTCTTAATTATTAACAATGTTTGGTTGAAGTCAAAGGACGCAGCCCAAGTAAAAATAATAAATAATGCTCTTTTTAAACATTACACGCAAACTCCTCCCAGCAGCAAGCAGCCGCTTCCTTTTTCCTCCTCCTCCCCCAGAGAGCTGGTGGAGCAGTGGTGTTTCCTCAGTCCGTAGCAGACAGACAGAGAACGGCAGCAGCTTGTGTTAAGAAAATAAATGTATCTAAATAATATCTATGGTGTGATGGGGAGGAAACGATCAGAGACTGGCTTTGTTCCAGTTAAACCGTGTTTACGCGTCGGCTACCGGTGCTAGGAATATTTAGCGAGTCATAACACCGGTCCAGTGTTCAACTGTCTTCAGCTAAGTATGATAAACGACAAAAACAAAATGAAACTAAAACTGAAATACGAATAAAAAAACCCTTCAGTGAACGTCGCTTCCATAAAATAAATCTCCGCTGAAGTCTTTGAGCGATTTTGGTGATGGAGCAGCAGCAGCTAGCTGCTAGCTCTGTGTTAGCTTACTAGTTAGCACACAGCAGAAGGGTAAACACTCAATGTCAGAGCTCTTTTCTGCCACTATATGTCCGTTTAAAGCCAAAGTAACCCCAAACAGGGCGACGCTGAGTTTTTTTACAACTATGTCTATTTCCTCAATTTTGGGACTTCGGAGTTCTAATTTGGCAAATCCATTAGTGTGTGTTTACATTGCTTCGTCCGCAAATATGTCAACATGTCACCTGCGCAAATAAATCGCCCATCGTCGATTTTTGGACTGACGATGGACGATTGGAAAAAAGTTAGACATCGCCCAACCCTATTTCCCAGCTAAAAAAGCCTCTGCTGTTCCTAAAACTCACCACAGCTGTCCCACGTTGACCAGAGAGTGGTAAAGCACCCACAGTGTGACCATGAGCACCATGTTAGCCATGCCTGTCATCAGGACAAACCCAGACAGAGCCATCCCCACCAGGGCGATGCCATCCAGGTTGGTGTCCATGTGGCTCCAGTCCAGGAACCAAAGAATGGAGGGTGTGTAGGAAAAGGCTGCCAGGCCGATCTTTCCTCCCACGTAGCGCTTGACGCTGTTCAGGTAGTTCTTACAGGGCATTAGGCCGTTGTCTCCTATCAGCTGCTTGTTCTGAGTGTAAGCAACGCTGAAGGCCACAACTAAAACAACACAGGAGAGCGAGGGAGATAAAGGTGTAAAGAAAATGGTGTGTTACTTATTTCAGTCACACTCAACTTCCTGCACTGTAAAATAAAGAATCTGATTTTCATGAAGTGAAAAAGACAAATGTGGAAAAGTGGTGGAGCTATAAACTATAAACTTCATCCTGATGAAGAAAAGAGAAGCAACTGCTCTAACAGAGGGGAATAAAGCCTGTATGGCAAGCCCACTTGTCATATAAAATGTATCTTAAAAACAGATAAGATAACCATAATTCTACTCTTCCCCGTCATTGTAGTTTTTGAAAATTGCTCAGACATCAATTCTGATTGCTATACTGCCAGACAGGACACGGGGGGTTGAATAATGCCAATCAATAAAATGACAGAATAGCTACAAGATACTTCATGTCTAAAGGAACTACTGGTATTCATTATATTAAAGCTACAGTCTGGAGCATTTGAGCAAGAGAGAATTTTAAAAATCCAACATACTAAAGCTCCTCCAGACACATCTCTTCTACCCCTCTACGACTGTGCACACACATCACTCTAATGTGTTTTTCGACAAGTTTAGTCACTGGACTTCTTTGTTTTCTTTCTGAAGTTGATGTAGCCATCGGTAGCCAGGGAATGGCTAACTTTTTAGCACATGTTTGCTCCGACTTCTCCACGGTGCACTCAGGTGTGATAAACCACAGTTAAGTTATTTTTTAACAAGGGGGGCAATCACTTTTTCACACAGGGCCATGTAGGTTTGGATTTTTTTTCTCCCTAAATAATAAAAACCATCATTTAAAAACTGCATTTTGTGTTTACTTGTGTTATCTTTGACTAATAGTTAAATGTGTTTGATGATCAGAAACATTTTGTGTGACAAACATGCAAAAGAATAAGAAATCAGGAAGGGGGCAAATAGTTTTTCACACCACTGTATAATACAACAGTTTGCCAAAGCTGTTACATTTTGACCAGCAAGTCTGAAACAAATCAATATATTATTGCGTTTCCAACATATCCATGTCTAAATATGATCAAGTAAAGCCTGAATGAGTGACCTGTGATGTTGAGTTTAATCAGCATCTAGCTAGCTGTCCACAGACAGGACCTTCTGGCTGTGTTTGAATTCAGGGGTAGGATGCTTATGAGGACGTGTACTTGCTGGTCTACCTAGGTTGGGTCCTTGCTCGACCGCTAAGATTGGAAATAAACGGCTCTGAATTCAGACGGTCTAGCCTCATACTTATCCCCGCCCCTCAGTCCAGTCACTTAGCAACCGTGACAGCGCCGACAGACAGGCTAAAGCTTATAAAATGGATCTAAAGAAACACTTTAAGCTCTTTTATGGTGACTTATTTCCTAAACTTTCATTTAAAACATTCAAGCTAGCTTACATTGATTTCTTGTCTTAAATTACATGAAAATAAAACATTCAACCTCTTTTGTGGGGATTTTTATTATTAAACTTCAGATAAAGATAAGCAAAAAAATTCCTGAATATAAGCTTTTTATAATCTTTTGAAAAACTGACATTTAAAACTGTACTGCTCTCTGGTTTTTTTCTGCTACTGCTGCAAAATTGATGAACCAGTAGAATCCAACGGCCGGTGTCCTGTCCAGTCAACATACATCGTCAGATTGGCATACAATAGTCTACTGCGCGTGCGCAGACCGACTAACACCATAGCGCGCATGCGCAAATCTATAAAGCGCCTGCTCGAAGCTGAGACCCATCAGTTTATCATACATTTCATCGGGGGGTGAGTTATTGCATGGTTTTGTGTTTGTTTGGTACAATATATCTATTGTGGGGCTATTTTTTGTGTTTACGCTAAGGTCTGAATGTTATTTTATTTGACGATGTAAAGTATAACTTTCCAAACAAAGTCAGAAATGTTGCCATATATCGCTTTGTGTGTCCCGTTGTCATCGAGCAGGACATGCGGTGACTAGCATTTACAGTAGTGAGGAAGGAAGTAACAGCTCAACTGCACTGTCTTTGTTTACAAGGTGGAGGTGTCTCCTGCAATATGCTCTATTATGATGCAGAACAACGTGTCAGAAATGGTAAAACCACATTGATACCATTTTATAATTCAGTCATTAAACATCTGACTACATTCCTGTTTTTGTCTCATTTACAGACACAGTGTAACTTCTGTCCTTCCTACAAGCTCTCCCACAGACTGGATTCTACCAAATACATTTTTCTCAAACTAAAGTCTCTATTTTCTGCGTAAAGACTTTTACTCATTATGTATTACAATGAATTTTTTTCTTACAGATGAATTTAATCAGACTTGATTACTTAAAAATAATGATTCAGTTACATTACTTGGTAATGATTTTACATTTGTTATTCAGTCTTATTTCTCTGAAGAAGTGATTTAATAATAAAGTATATATTTTTAATTCATTCTATTCATGCTAAGGTTAATATGCATTCTCAACATTGATAATTTAAGCTTTAAAACTATAGTTAAATGCATCTATTTAGATCTGAAATATCAATTCAGTCTATTATTTGAGTTAATGAGGTTTACTTCCTTAATATTTTTCTTAAAGAGGAAAAAAGTCATGAATAGCCTTGTTATATTTAAATATCTGTATTAATGACAGTTATATTTAATTTAATTGATTATACTGTATTAAAAGTTAAATTCCCCTCATACGGCTTTTATAAAAATGTGAATTCTGGAGAATCAACGCCTCTCCCCATAATCTATAAATCCTGATTGGACAGCTTGAATCCTGTACAGTGTTCCTCAGTGTTCTGCCTGTTGATAATCTGGAGCTGTGGCCAGGCTTTCAACAGATAACTCTTTAGCAGCAAAAGAGCTGATTCCTTTTATTTTTTTAGAACCAATCTGTTAACCTGCTACAATGCATCTAACCAAACATCGCCATGTGGATTTTCGCTGGTTTTAACTACTATTTCTATTATTAGACAAAATTATAGTAATAAATTGTTTTTTCCAAACTATATTTTTGGCTCTGTCTCAGGTTATTACTGAGTATTGATTTTAATAAATATTAATCACTTAAAAGGATTGATGGGGAAAAATGTCTGACTCATCATCATACATTTTAGACAAGTTTAATATTTCATAGAAAATGTATTAAATGTATCACATTCCATAATGCTACAGTAGTAGTTGTCATAAAGTTTGATAATTTGCTCTAAAACTGTTATTTGTGACTAAATTGCTGTTATAAAAGTTTGTGCTCATATGACAGGTTAATTTATACAGCTGTTCAAAACAGAGTGTATGATGAAATGACAGGGAAAATAACACATCAGTTTGTCATACAGCTGTTAAAAACACAGTGTATGATGAAATGACAGGGAAAATAACACGTCAGTTTGTCATACAGCTGTTTAAGCTAGGTGTATGCCAATCTGACAACGTATGTTGACTTGATTGATATACGCCGTCAGATTAGCATACGCCAGTGGCGGGCCATCAGAGCCTTCTCTGCTGGCCCAAACTTACTCAGAAAAGTAAAGAAAAAAAATTTTTTTTGGTTAATATTATTAAATAAAAATGTTCTCCCTGGTCTATTCTCTTTATATCATATTATATCCACTTGGTTGCGCCGCTTCCAGTGTTAAGATACAAAGGTAGGGTGATGTCCAATCAGATTTCAGCTTGCTTGTGTTGTCAGGCAGATTTAAGTCTGCCACTAGGGGGCTCTACGCCCAAGTGTTTCTCTCAGGACCTTCAGAATCAATAGAGCAGGCCCCGGTTCGCTTGCATACAGCAGAGACGTTCAGTTGTGTAGCGCTGGCAAAGCGTTACTATCTCTGATTTCTGACCTCTTGGTTCATCACAACAATAACTCGTCTTTTTCCTAATAACTTGGATTAAAATGACTCTTTTATTATGTTGTAACCTGAATCAACATTCCTTCCAGGACCGGTCGTGTCGGAAGACTCAAGAGATTTTCTTTAATTAATAATTAAACTTAAAGACTCTTTGATGTCTCATTCTAAAGACACTACCTTTTAATCCACTGTCCAGAAATGTCTTAATATGATTAATTCATCTTCTTCCAGTATTCATGAATGTTGATGTTGCATCAGTATTATTTTATGGTTTCTACTTTTGCTAAAGGGTTAAAACATATTTATAATCCAGCTAAACTTCCTGGGTTTCTAATGACGAGAACCACGTGACTTGGTAACTCCGTTCCCATTGGTCCACGCGTCCAAACCGGGCCACGTCCCAACTTCCTGCCTGGAAGAGCTGAGTCTCTTCAGTTCTCGTCAACCCCACGACGAGTGAACACAGCCTCCGTTTCCCTCCGCTACACGGAAGGCCTTGATGCCGACCGAGCTCGTGGGTAAAACCAGCCTCACCGGTCGATGACAATCTGCTCCGGCTGAGAAGCCAGACACCACGGTCTGCTTCTTTCCACCTGCCATGGAAAAGCCGGTTAGCCTCTGCACCAGCCGATCATGGAGCCGCTGACACCGACTCGCTCAGACACCTCCGTGCCTCGGACCGGCCTTCGGGTCCCGGGGACAACTCCGAGGTTCGTCCGACAACGCTCACTCGACGAACCTCCTCCACCTCCACGCCGAGGCGATCTGGAGCGGTTCAGTAGGTACCAACCCGACCTGGTAAAACCGAGGCTATTGATAAATAACACTCCATCAAGTTAGCTTAGTTCCCCTCAGAACTAACTAGCCGAGATCCCTAGATATTAACATATCGCGGGCTCTCGTCATTAACTCTCAGCTTAATAACATCAGAAGAATCTCTTAAGATGCAACTACCTACCTCATATCTGTCTGTTTATTCAATCTGTTTTCTTAAATAAAATAACTGAAGTCTAAGTCAGCTTCTGGGTTATACCTTTCAAATATACGTGCGTAGGTCTCCCTTTGAATCAAAGAGGATCTAGATGCCTGCATAACCATCAGTGGAGTGAAGGTAGCTAACAGTGCTTAGCATAAAACCGACAAAACTTTGCTGATAACCTTGTAGAAGTGTGTCCGTACTATAACGATAAAATCAGGTTATATTACGCTACATAAATGGCGAGCCAGGCCAGGCTTTAAAACATAAATGGCAGGTCAGCCAGGTTTTCATTCATAAAATCTACGTATTAATATTTGTTAGGCCTTAGCAAGCTATAAGCTAATGCTAACTAAGCTAACAGATAACAACAGCTAAGATAAAAGCACTACAGTGCCACGTCAGCTATCAACCAAAGTCTAAA
>SSNR01000570.1:142893-154741 GCA_006937965.1 Callopanchax toddi
TGTAGCGCTGGCAAAGCGTTACTATCTCTGATTTCTGACCCCTTGGTTCATCACAACAATAACTCATCTTTTTCCTAATAACTTGGATTAAAATGACTCTTTTATTATGTTGTAACCTGAATCAACATTCCTTCCAGGACCGGTCGTGTCGGAAGACTCAAGAGATTTTCTTTAATTAATAATTAAACTTAAAGACTCTTTGATGTCTCATTCTAAAGACACTACCTTTTAATCCACTGTCCAGAAATGTCTTAATATGATTAATTCATCTTCTTCCAGTATTCATGAATGTTGATGTTGCATCAGTATTATTTTATGGTTTCTACTTTTGCTAAAGGGTTAAAACATATTTATAATCCAGCTAAACTTCCTGGGTTTCTAATGACGAGAACCACGTGACTTGGTAACTCCGTTCCCATTGGTCCACGCGTCCAAACCGGGCCACGTCCCAACTTCCTGCCTGGAAGAGCTGAGTCTCTTCAGTTCTCGTCAACCCCACGACGAGTGAACACAGCCTCCGTTTCCCTCCGCTACACGGAAGGCCTTGATGCCGACCGAGCTCGTGGGTAAAACCAGCCTCACCGGTCGATGACAATCTGCTCCGGCTGAGAAGCCAGACACCACGGTCTGCTTCTTTCCACCTGCCATGGAAAAGCCGGTTAGCCTCTGCACCAGCCGATCATGGAGCCGCTGACACCGACTCGCTCAGACACCTCCGTGCCTCGGACCGGCCTTCGGGTCCCGGGGACAACTCCGAGGTTCGTCCGACAACGCTCACTCGACGAACCTCCTCCACCTCCACGCCGAGGCGATCTGGAGCGGTTCAGTAGGTACCAACCCGACCTGGTAAAACCGAGGCTATTGATAAATAACACTCCGTCAAGTTAGCTTAGTTCCCCTCAGAACTAACTAGCCGAGATCCCTAGATATTAACATATCGCGGGCTCTCGTCATTAACTCTCAGCTTAATAACATCAGAAGAATCTCTTAAGATGCAACTACCTACCTCATATCTGTCTGTTTATTCAATCTGTTTTCTTAAATAAAATAACTGAAGTCTAAGTCAGCTTCTGGGTTATACCTTTCAAATATACGTGCGTAGGTCTCCCTTTGAATCAAAGAGGATCTAGATGCCTGCATAACCATCAGTGGAGTGAAGGTAGCTAACAGTGCTTAGCATAAAACCGACAAAACTTTGCTGATAACCTTGTAGAAGTGTGTCCGTACTATAACGATAAAATCAGGTTATATTACGCTACAGTTGCGATAGCCAATCAGCTCTCGAGTCTGATTGACCGAGGCCAGCTAGCATACCTCACGTTCTGTTGACAAAAACGTGTCCTGTGATTGGATAAGGACTCGTTTTGGCCCAGAGGTGGCGAATATCTATACTATACTACTGTAATCTCCTCAAATCAGGGTGATTCCAGAACACTTTTTTTCTCTGTTGAAATCACTTTCAAGCCCACCTGACTCTTTGCCCTCTCATTGTTACTCTCAGGAATTCTGCAACATGCTAATGTCATTTTTTAAAGAAAAAAATCAGAGTAATCCATGACAGTTTGGGTCCGTCCTCGGGTTCCTGTACTACAGTATGAATGAGTCTTTTCCACTCACATCCACCTTCTCCGAGTTTGAGCTACCGTCTCCTTCTGATATTTCTGACCATATTTATGGTTCTAAATCTTCCACCTGCCATCTTGATCCAGTCCCTACAACTTTACTCAAATCCTCCCTGCCAGCCCTGGTCCCTCTCATTGTTTCCATTATCCATTCATCCCTCTCCACCGGCACTGTCCATCCATCACTAAAAACTGCTGTTATCCACCCTATACTGAAGAAACCAGCAGGTGCTTATCCCAGCGACCTGAACAAACTCCGGCCTATTTCTAATCTCCCTTTTCTCTCAAAAATACTTGAGAAAGCAGTTGTTTCCCAACTCCACATGCACTTAACTAAAAATAACCTATATGAGCCATTTCAGTCAGGATTCCGCCCTCAGCACAGTACGGAAACTGCCCTCATTAAAATAACAAATGATCTGCTAATGGCAGCAGATTCTGGGCAGGTTCCCATTCTGGTGCTCTTGGATCTTAGTGCCGCATTTGACACCGTTGCTCACTCTACTCTGTTAGCTAGGTTGGTGTCTCTGGGGGTTTCTGGCACTGTGTTCAGTTGGTTTAAATCTTATCTCTCTGACAGGACTCATTCCATTCAACTGAAGAATTTTACATCCACACCTTCTCTTGTTTCTACTGGGGTTCCTCAAGGCTCTGTACTGGGCCCCCTTCTTTTCATTGTCTATTTGCTTCCTCTAGGGGCTATTTTCTGGAAGTTTGACATAAAATTTCATTGCTATGCTGACGATACGCAGCTTTATGTCTCTTCCACTCCGTCTGCTCTCCATCCACCACCTTCTATCATTGAATGTATGTCAGAACTCAGATCTTGGTTTTCCTCGAATTTTCTTCAGCTCAACTCTAAGAATACAGAGGTGCTCCTCATGGGCACTAAATCTGCTCTGGGGAAGGCTGGGAGCTTCTCACTAACCTGTGAGAATGCCTCAGTTGCCTGCCTGGCTCAGGTCAAGAGCCTTGGAGTAATACTGGACAGTACCCTGTCTTTTCAGGCTCACATTAGTTCAATCACCCAGTTGGCCTACTTTCATCTCCGTAACATAAATCGCCTCCGCCCTTCACTTACTGATCATACCGCCGCCATCTTAGTGAATAGTTTGGTCACCTCTCGACTAGACTATTGCAACTCGCTACTCTTCGGTCTACCTCAAAAAACTCTCCATAAACTCCAACTGGTTCAGAACGCCGCCGCTCGTCTTATCATGAAGACCCCCTTTGCCTCTCACATCACCCCTGTTCTTCAACAGCTGCACTGGCTGCCAATAAAATCTAGGATTACATACAAACTGCTTCTCCTCACTTTTAAGGCCATACACAACCGTGCTCCATCCTATATCTCCCAGCTCTTCCAAATCTCTACACCATCTCGAGTGCTCCGTTCCCTGCTTCAGTTGCCCTGTACAGTCCTCCTGCTCAGCTTACCACTACGGGAGGCGAGCCTTTAGCAGATCTGCCCCCTTCCTGTAGAACTCACTACCTGCTGATCTTCGGAACACTGCATCTCTGTCACTTTTTAAATCTAGGTTAAAAACACACCTCTTTAAGGCTGCCTACTCTGTGTAGCACCTTGGCCCTGGTTCTTGATTTAACTTGTTGGTTTTAGTGTCCTGCTGCTGTTTTTATTTGGTTTCACTGTATTTTCATGTTGTTTTTAACTGGTTTTATTGTGTCTTGTTGCTATGTTCTTGTGTTTTATTTGTATTGTGTCTGCACATGTACGGTGGCCTTGGGTTTTAGAAAGGCGCCTTAAATAAAATGTATTATTATTATTATTATTATTATTATTATTATATCTGAACTAAACTCGCTAAAGTAGTTACCAACAGCTATCGGAGTATTTTTTTTAAACCCAGGATGGCTGAAGGAGGAGAAATGATCCAGTCCCAGCAGGAAAAACTATTTATCCATCGATTTTAGAAAAGGAATTATGAACTTTACTGTGGATAACTGCTTCAGAGAGACGCTGGGATTATAAAGCTGGTATTGATGGATATTTTGTTCGGAGCAATGATGTGAAGGAGATCCGTGTTGGTGAGTGCAGCATTTTATTTGTGTTTCTGTCATTTTATTTAATTAGTAATCAACCACCTGTAGCGTGTCACTGAGCTGAAACATATGAGCTGTACAGCTGTACAGCTGGTCAGGCTGTGCGTGATAGCTACCGCGGCGTAACGGAGCCGGACCGGTTCGGTTCTGATCTGCCCAAAAATGGGCGTTGACCAGCCTATGGGTGATGTAATGTGTATCTGTGATTTTGTATGGATTCTGGAGCTGTGGTGTCAGATTGATGGTATTATGATGCGTATTACTTTAGGTTGAACTGAGGAGAAAATTACTGAAGGCCCAGAGGTGAAAGTCACAGCCCGCCACTGGCATACGCGTATGCCAACCTGACGATGTATGTTAACTCGACAGAACACCGGCACCAAAGCATCCTGGGATAGCCTTGACCAGCGAGGATACACCAGACCCATCCTCGAAATTGGGGTGGAACGAGGACGCATTTGAGGACGCATGAATAGGCTTGTTCGTGATGAACTGCACCTCACCTGGAAAACAGACGAGAGCAGGCGGACGCAGCAGGGGGAGCAGCCAAAAGTCTGCTTTTAAGTCGGACAGATTTTCCTAAATGTATCTCGTGGGTGATGATATGGCTGAAGATATCGCGTTAATGTCCGTAATAGCGGATGACTTTCCTTTTTTTCCAAAATCTTTATTTGAAGTTCAAAGTATTTCAAAACAAATTTAAGAGTGAACAATCTAAAGTATCAACACTAAAGTAAACAAAACAATAGACATATATCCAGAGAGATCATATCAGTCAAGGAAAATAAACAAGATGGTGCTCTGTACTAAATGATAACATTATAAAAATTAGACAGTAGTTTTATTAGAACTTTATAGAAAATGGAAACAGTCCCTACTGAAAACTCTTTGAAACAAATCACATTTCTCACTGTGGCCTTTATAGTTGACATCATCAACGTGGCATGTTTTTACAATATATATATATATATATATATATATATATATATATATTTCGCATTCTGCCACAGGATGTTTGGATTAAAACGTGAACCAATCAGATCTGAGATCAGGTGAGAGCCAGGCGTTTCCCGTCATGCCCTAGGTTGTGCAGCCGGTGGAGAGCAACTGCAGCGCCTTGCTCCAAAATCTGCGGCCGCCTTGATCTCACGAGGTTATCGTTGCCTACGCTACGCAGGCATGACATCAGAGCAAGTCGGCGTCAAGGCGGACAGAAATCTAACCGGCATGCAATGGGCGCCGATCATCGGTGATTGAATCTGCGCAGAACTGGCTCATCTCGAACGCACCCTGAGCCTCCTTCGAAATCGGACAGCACTCGTCGCGGCGCTGTGACATCATCGGTCTCTAAATGCGTCCTCATGAGCATCCTACCCCTGAATTCGAACACAGCCTCTGTCATTTCAATCAGCTAAAGCTAAACTAGAGTCAGCTAACTCATCGATACTCACAGTAAATAAAGGCGACGCAGCGCAGCAGCACAATGCGAGTGAGCCAGTAAGTCCCGGGCTGTAAACCCTCGACCTTCTGGTCTTCTCCTTGGTTTGCTTCATTTTCGGTATTGCTGAAGACACGGTCCGTCTCTGTCCTCCTGCTGTCCACACGTCTTTTCCTCACGGAGCTCTGTGGACCTCCACCACTGGCCGCCATGTTCTAGGATCACCCGGTCACATGACACTGCTCTTAAAGAGACAGTTCATCTGTTTTTAGGTGGGGCTCTGACTGTGGAAAGGTTCTGGTTAGGAAAGAAAAGAAAAACAAGATTTACAGAAAATAAAATAATAATAGAATAGACTGGAAGTCAAAGCTTCACACATATGGAGGACCGATCCTGCCATATTTAGAAATACACATAGAAATAAATAACTGTCTTAATAAAACAAATAATCTTTTAAATATTGTGTCTAAAATATAAAAATGAGACTTTAAAATTTTTATTAATCATAATGCGTGACATAAATTAATATATATTTACCATTTTCAACAATATTAATTTAACATTGTCATAATTATCTAATTTTCCATTTTATTTGCAATATTATTTTCCTTTGTTTTAATTATTATTTAATCATATTTTTATATTCTGCATTTATTTAATGCAATTTTTTTATTTCTTAATATATTTTTTCTTAGTTTATTATTATTTTACTCATTCTTTATTTATTTGTCCATTTAAAAAATTTCAGTAATTTCAGCTTTTTTTTTTTTATCATACATTGATTTATTTTCTTCTCCTGATTTTCCTCCTAACATTTTTTTCACTCCAGTTTTCTCTTTTTTCTATTTATTTACACATTTCTGTATTTCTTTTCTTCATGTCCGCTTTTCTTTTCTTTCTGACTCCTTGTAACACATACATTGAGAAAAGGGGGAAGGGGAGCCGCGGCTTCAGAGTCAGCTTCTCCTATTGGACAATGTCAAGATCCAAGCTCTGTGTGCTGAGATCGATTATGCAGGTCTTGCTTCCCGGCAGAGGACTTGAAGTTTAAAATGAAGACACCGCGCTCTGTGTCTGAGCTGTTGCGAGAGGCCGTGAATAGATTGGAGGAGTTAGAGGAAGGTAAGTTGCTTTTGCTAATGTACAGATTCTGTGTTCTTCCTATATATTTTAGATATGATCATCTTTGAACAGATTTTTTCCCTTTTTTCTTACTTAGCGTCCAGTTCGAGCCAACATCCAAGTACACAACCAAAGTAGGAGTGCACGTAAGTTTTCTGTGTTCACTGTCGGCTCTTTGTGATTTGCGAAAACACGTCCGACAGTCGGACATTACCGACGTAATTTAAAAAAACTTAAAATAGTTGGACATGTTGACTGATATCTATGGTTTTATCACTCGCTTCCTGCATTCTCCTTGTTCTCCTTGTCGTTCTTTCACTCAGGCGCGCGGCCTCGAGCTCGCTACTGAAACAACGACCTCGGTGAAGCTGACCCCCCACCCACTAAAAAAAAACTAGACAAATAGGTGCTGTGGTTAGTGCTTCGTTTGTGCTGATTTGTGCGGTTAAAAGTTTAATTGGTGCTACTATGGATTTTGAGATATTTAAGTTATAGGTCAGGGTTCATTCCGGGGTCATTCAGGGGTCACCCTCCCCCCAGCTTGCTCCAAAATGAACCGTGTGAAGCTTCACTGACGTCATCTAAGTTTTATTCCATTTGGGTGGGGGGTCAGCTTCACTGAGGTGAAACTCCTCAGAGAAATGTCAGTTTTCCTGCAGACTTTGTTGCCTCGATCATTAGGAGGTTCTGGGAGTGTTTATTTTCCTCTGGAGCTTCTTTGTGGACGTTCTGCTGTTATAGTTCTGTTTCTGAAGAGGACAGTGAAAAGGAGAGGGACAGAATAAAATCTTAAAGCCTTTTACTCAGTGGGGACGTTCAGTTTCACTATCAGCAAAGTGACAGCAAGTCAAGATTAGAACAAATTCGCACAAATGTAAGAACATAGAACATAAAAATGACTGACTCTAAATTAATTTACAGAATAATAAAATATAGCACGATTATCATTAATAGCTCAGATTCTGATTCTGATATTTTAAACTGAAAAGGATTGTCTTTAAAGGAAACGTACAAATTATGCAAATATATTTGTGCATAAAAAGAATCTGTGTAAATGATTCTGTTCAGTAAAGATTGTGACGATGATGATGATAGTGATTGTATAAGAGCTGATAGGAAACTATAATGCTTCTGTATTTTTGACAACAGTGTCTCATTAAAGCGGCTCTCTGGAGCATTTTTCTCTGTATCAAAGTTTTCTAAATGTTTTAAATGATATTTCAGGTCTAAACTATGATCTATGGGTTGAGTTCCACAACATCTATCATTCTGATGAAGACCCTCCTTCCTCCTAGAGACCCCTTTCCATTATTTCTTGCCGCCGACATTTTTCAGCCAATGAAATTAGGGGGCGCTGTCAAACAGGACGCTCCATGTGTTTCTCTGTTTGCGTCTCAGCCTCACGGCTCATTTCTACTAAAAACCTACCCATTCTCCAGCTAAAGACGGATTTATTTTTATTTTTAAACCTTTCACCTCACAGAATGGCAAGGCTTGACAGGATTATGCGTTTATTTTGGTCAGAAAGTTCATCCAGGGCCGAGTCAAGTTCAGCTTCAGAGTCCAGCAGCAGCTCTCTGCTAACAGAGCTAATATCAGAAGCAGCAGGGACAGAGAGGGCTCATCAGACCCTCGTAGTGTTGTTGGAATAAGATTGTGAACTGTGAGTGATTAAACCCTACACATTGAGCTGTACAGTTCATGCCCGCAACGTATATGCGCTGTGTGCACGCGCGCACACGCGACCGGGCGCGCGTGTCGAGATGTTTTGAGGAGGAGCCTTTGGACGCTAGATTCAAAAACTGCTCTCTTGATGAAATCCTCCAGATTGCTGCTTTAAAGTGATAATATGCAGTTTTGCTTGTTTTGGGCTCCCTCTGTGTCCGTTTTAAATTACTGCATTAAACAAGTTACCAGATCGTTTCAGCTTCTAAACGCCTAAATCTACCTGTTGAAATGTCTCCTCAGTCTTCATAGCTTTCTACAGGAGCGGTTATTTACTCTTCAAAGAAATCAGCTGTGTTCAAGCAGGGAGAGATTGAAAAAAAATCAGGAATCATGAGCTAAAAATACTCCAGCGCTAGCATAACAGCTAGCCACTTTGGGTTAGCCTAACCCTCGTGAGACACGTGACTTCCTGGGTACCGGGACGGCGACGGAGATCTTGCAATCGTGGTTTTCCGGCTGTAATCACCAGATGGGGCTGAGTGACTTTTCATTAACTTTGTAAAGGGTCATATTAGCACAGACTGGCTCAAGGAAAATATTTAAAAATATGAAAAAGTTGCATATTATCACTTTAAGTAAAGCTGTCCAGGAGCCAAACTGTATCTGAGAGTTATTGCTTTTAAAAATTATTTGAGGTCACACTTGTACCTTTTTCTTGTGTCTAATAAATAATCTACCACGTTTAAAGTGCAGTGTAAAAAAAATATACATATATCATAGGTCACTATAATATCCACAGTTAAATATGTCTTTCCTCCAAGCAGCTGATTAATATGGTTTGACCGTCACGAGCAACATTAACACAACTGTCAGCTCACATGCACTTTTACAATTTAGCTACAGTATATAGCAGCTTCAGCATGAAAATTTTTCAAAGTTTGAAGTTAAAATATAGCTGTGGGAGTTTTAAAAAATTGAGACTAGAGGTACTTATAGGTTGAGACGTGAGAAACGGTTCTCACCAGTGAACACACACACACACACACACATATATATATATATATATATATATAAATAGGCACATGTATATATGTGTATATTGTGGTGACATATTTGGGTAAAACGTGAATTGGTAGCTATAGTAATATTAAATCATGTTCACATTCAATTAAGAACTGGTACATTTTAATTATTTAATTTTACTTGTCAGGAAATATGTTTTTCATTCTAATTAGGATCTTAAGCCTAGATGTCAAAACACCATTTTAATCAAATGTTTGAAAAATAGAGTTCATATAAATGTTAATAAAGCAAAGAAATGATAATGACACAGAAGTTTGTTTTATTTTTACCAGACTTTCTATTACAGAGCAGAGCATCAGTGAGGTATCCTGAACTCTAAATGAACACACGTCACTCCTCACAATGTTTTTAATGGATTAACCGACATGAAGCCTGACTACAGAGCAGACAGACCAACCCTGAACAAGTAGTTTGCCATGCTGAGAGCTGAGCACCATGGGAGCTCTGGCTGGGGACTTGAACTTGAGCTACTAGTGTTCTAATAGGTTGATTCTCCTACAGAGTTGTGTCACGAGCTTTTGACATCCCATGAACTGAGCATGACATTCACAGGATAATATATATAAAATCATAAAGCTGGTAGAGAAAATAATTTCACTCCCCCAGACAGATGAGTTGGATGTTATAAGTAATGAATTTGAACAACTCACTGGGTCACCAGTTTGACCCCCTCACAAGACGCAGCCTGCTGTTTAAACAGAAAACTGTGTTTTTAGTTCACCTCCAGGCGGTCTGTGATCACACAGGATGGTCCAGTGACATTTTGTTTGGATATTCTGAGTTGATACATGATGCTCAAGTATTTTGTAGTCCCATCAACCTTCAAAAGGCTTTAACCACCACAAGAATACATCCTCCTTGGAGATAATGGTACCCTGCTCCCCTGTTGTCAACACACCTTACCAGGAACCTGTGGTCATCTATGAAGATTCAACTTCCACCATGCCAAGGCCTGTTCAGCCTGATGGAGTTTTTAATTAGTAAAAGTTTCAGTGACTCCTCTAAAGTCCGTCAGGCTCCGCCGCTCCGGTCCGGTCAGACTGATGAGAGCTACGCTGCAGCGATGCAGCTGCTCTGGAGACGAACTCTCCAAAATGCCTTATATTCTAAAACTAAACCATCTCCACCCTGCTAGACTCCTCTTCATCCATAAATCTGAATTCCAGGGCTTCTGTCAGCCAGCAGCACCGACAGAAAGTCTCATCTACCGCAGGGAACGGCAGCCATTATTCCTTTTAGCTCTGGAACAAGATCCAGCAGGAGAGCCAATAGGAATGCTCTGTGTTCAGCCTGACTCCTCCTCCTCATTTACATTAAATTCAACTAGTCAGCGTGTGGACAGTGTTGAGGCGCACTAGTTGACATGTCGGCAATTAATACACACACTAGTTGTCTAGTAAGAGTAAAAGAACGTCAACTAGTTAACTAGTGGACATTTTGGCTTTTACTAGTTAACATGTGTGGAAACAAAGAGACGCACCGGTCGACTAGTGGCCATTTCAATGCTTACTAGTTAACATGTAGACATTTTATGTGCACTAGTTGACTAGTTGACCATTTGTATGCGCACTAGTTAACTAGTAAGGACAAAATAGTGTCTACTAGTTGACTAGTTGATATTTTAGGCCGAACTAGTTAACTAGTTGACACTTTTTAAGTGCACTAGTTGACTAGTTGACATTTTAAGGCTTACTAGTTTACTAGTTAACAATTTCTTGGCACACTAGTGAACTAGTTGACAGTTTTTGGTTGCACTAGTGAACTAGTAAGGCCAAAATAGCGTCAACTAGTTAACATGTTGACGTTTTAGGCTGTACTAGTTAACTAGTTGACACTTTTTAGGTGCACTAGTCGACTAGTGCGCATTTTGAACAGTCACTAGCTCACTAGTAGGTGGAATTTGCATGAACTAGTTAACATGTAATGTTTTTTAGTGCTTACTTGTTAACATGTATGGCAAAGTCATCAACTAGTTCAGTCTAGGAGTCAACTAGTGCATAAAAAAGCCTACTAGTAGGGGATTTTGGCCTACTAGTGCAGTTTTTTGGCTGACTAGTGTAGTTTTAGCTTCAACTAGTTGACCAAAAGTGTGACTAGTTGGCAAAAAATTCTTACTAGTAAGAATTTTTACTCAACTAGTACATTGTTTTTCTGAACTAGTTGTGGCAAATTTTGAACTAGTCAAGTGTAGTCGCGAACTAGTTAACCGTTATGTCACTTGATATCAAGGATATGTAATAAATGCTCAAACGGCTTGCCATTGTCGCACACGCACACACTGATCCACAGAGATGGACCTTATATGTCCTGTTTTATTTTGTTCATTGCTACATTTAGTGCTGGTGTGTGTGACAGACGTGTTTATTGAACATTTATGGAACTACAGAACAAATTGCGTCCAGAACCAATGCAGGATGCAGCGTTTGACTCCAAATAAAGGATGATTCCGTATTTTACGGAACGGCTGAAATGTCTAATCACAGACACACAAACACAACTTTAAATGACAGTTTTTGTCAGTTGTGGGGGATTTTATCAGTCTCTCCGCAGCCTGATGGAGTTTTTAGTTAGTAAAAGTTTCAGTGACTCCTCTAAACTCCGTCAGGCTCCGCCGCTCCGGTCCGGTCAGACTGATGAGAGCTACGCTGCAGCGATGCAGCTGCTCTGGAGACGAACTCTCCAAAATGCCTTATATTCTAAAACTAAACCATCTCCACCCTGCTAGACTCCTCTTCATCCATAAATCTGAATTCCAGGGCTTCTGTCAGCCAGTAGCACCGACAGAAAGTCTCATCTACCGCAGGGAACGGCAGCCATTATTCCTTTTAGCTCTGGAACAAGATCCAGCAGGAGA
>SSNR01000570.1:155584-179197 GCA_006937965.1 Callopanchax toddi
GTTTTAGCTTCAACTAGTTGACCAAAAGTGTGACTAGTTGGCAAAAAATTCTTACTAGTAAGAATTTTTACTCAACTAGTACATTGTTTTTCTGAACTAGTTGTGGCAAATTTCGAGCTAGTCAAGTGTAGTCGCGAACTAGTTAACCTTTATATCACTTGATATCAAGGATATGTAATAAATGCTCAAACGGCTTGCCACAGTAGAGGCTTGTTGACACGCAAAATCTGCTCCGCGAGCTGCGCGCACATAGAACTGGACTCCAAACGCGAGGAGGTCCGCTTTAAACAGCAGCGCAGGTTTCCCCCCCCCCGAGTATCTCAATGAAAAATATGTGAACCCCTCATCCCTCTCTCACTGTCTCTCATGATCTCATAATGAACGTTAATATTCTGTAATCAGAGTCCCGTGGAGCGCACAGAGATGCACCTCGCTGCGAGGCGCTCGACTCCAAACTGAGTTTTTAGAAATTTTTATAGGATGACTGGCTGATCGACTAATTTAGTATCTAATCCTATGGATTTATGTGCTAAATGGGCCCGGTGTTTGAGTAATAATGCTACTGAAAATGTAATTATTATAATTTTTTAAATTAATATGTGACGGATAAAAATAGATTATGACCGGATTTTTAAAACCCTGTCAGTCAAAATGACGGAAAACCAAAAAGTCTAGCGCGACCTCTGATATACAACAACCATTTTTTAACCCGATCCTTTCCTTTTCGTAATTTGGACATGATTCTGTAGTCCATCTTCGCAGTAAGGATTGACCGTCAAATACAGCTACAGGAAACGAAAGACAGTACATCCGGTCTCAAACCCGGAAGTTAGCATTTTCTCGTGCACAGGGTCTATGTTCCCTCTACTTCTCCGACTATGGAAAGCCAAAACCGCCTCAGTACGCCACTTTTCTAACCCGTCTAAGGAATGGCGGAAAAAACATCGATTTATGTGTCTGGACGACGTAAAAACCGGTGGAAATTTGCCCTGAAACGCCGTATTTTACGTACGGCTTAGTAAACGCGTTTTCTCCGGACACTGAACGCCGCTTTTCACGCCGGTTTGTGACTGTCTCGACGCGTTCAAATGTACACTTTTACCTCATTTATGCAGAGCCCTCCCCGTGGTGCAGACAACACTAGTTGATTACAGAGTCACTGTGCTGCCAACATACTGCTGTCCTGGAAAGATCTACAGCCAGTCTCTGTTTATACTAATAATAATACCAATAATAATATTAATAATAATAAACCAAAGAAAGGAACGTCTGCTCTTTCTGAATCTATAAAATACTTTTAACTTTCACTGAAATATAGCTCTGCTCTATTAAAACTAATAGCCTTGAAATACAGCATCAACAGTGTGTTAAGAATATTATTTGTATTGTTTGCACAAAGGCAGAAATGCAGTTAAAATCAGATCTGCATGACTACTTTAATGTTTGGCCTCTAGATGACAGTATGTGTCACTTCAACAAAGGTGGAATTTCATCTGACTAGGCTATGTATTATTATTCATTCTTTATAATTATTATGAGCTCCTGGATATTTTCTGTCTTGTTTCTCCATCATCACACTCCACCCAGAGCTGTCAGATCCTCAGGGCAGCTACTCCAGGATATTCCCAGATTTGTACTGTGGATCAGTGGAGTATAATAAAATTCATATATACTGTATATGGTCCTGCTCTGCCCTAAATATCTGAATCTCTTGAAAATACAGTGAGAACTTTGTCATGTGTATTACTAACAACAAAATACTGTATAAAAGGAACATAAGAACAGTAAAAAAAAAAAAAAAAAAATACTTTCAGTTATTTGTTATTGTTTCAAAGAATGTGTTCAGTACTGTTACAATATTTTTGGGTAATATCAAAATAAAATCCCGTCCTTAGATATTATTACAGCATTCACCAAATCCAAACATCTTCATCTGCTATAGCCACTTAAAATGCTCAGATCATTTTATTACTAGTTGAACAACAAATTCAGCTCTGAAAAGATCAAGCATTTATTTACATTTTGTTAAAAATAAAGTGAAGCTCTGCAGCGGTTTAGTTATTACATAAGAATGTTCAGGGAAGGAAATATGCTTTTGTGTGTAAATTAGAAAAAGTATGTACACAATAAAATCTATGACAGTTTGGTCTTATTTCATTAAAGTCATTAGAATTTGGTTCACAACTACCATTGACAGTGTAGCTGGAGCAAATGGTTGTGAGCAGGCCACAAGCGTTTGAAATACTGTGTAGACAGTAGGGAGTCTGCATCATTCTTTAATAAGCGGTCAGCGTGAGGTTGTGACTCTTCTGATGGTGGTGTCTTAATTCCACATGTGACGGTGGGCCCTTTTGAATAGCTGTGATCCTCCAAACTTGAGTCTGACCACTGGGTACCAGACACTCTCTGAGGGGCAGTCCCTCAATTTACAATACAGTTTTTCCTTCTTGAGATAACGCCTCATCAACCTTGGTGTTTGTTTTATCTACTATATGTGTGTGATTCTAAATCTACCAAGTGAGTGTATAAGATTATACTATGTGTCATCCTGCTGATGTAAGAGCATTAAACATTTAATGACACCTTAATGTGAGTCTTTCTGATTACTTCTGATTATATAGATTCATTCATGATCATACAGACAATGTGAAACATATAAACTCATAAAAGGTGATTTATAAATGTGATTAGCTCAATAAAACAGTGACCCCAAAAATGCTTATAACATGATTATAAACACAACACAACCTGAAACAAAACAAAATCATTTACTGACAGCAGCATTGTCTTATTGTCATTTTTGGCAGTTGAGGAAATGACAAGGTTTCAACATTAAAAACAATCTAAGAAATGCTGGTGAAGGTTCTCAGTCATCCAGGTTTATGATAATCCAAAAAAGGGTTTTAAATAAAGGCAACTGGACTTATTTAGATCAGTAAGAAACAGGAGATCAGTGGCGTTGTTTATGCAGTCCAGTGCAGTGAGGACTGTCCAGATCTTTACATTGTAAGTAAGTAAGTAAAGTTCATTTATATAGCGCCTTTCACAGATATACATCACAAAGCGATTGACAATATAAACAAAAACAAAACAGAGAAAACATTAAAAATAAAAAACAAAACAGAGATTTGGGGTACCAGATACAATATTTGGGCAAGATTTGGGGTACCATCAGGGGACCTACATTGTAAATTATGAGTTAAAGTCGGACATTTTACTTGGGCTTGGGCAGAGAGAAATATTGGGGCAAACTTCAATTCAATATTTGGGCAAAATAATAAAGATGGGAGCAGAACAAAATGTAAACAAAAGGGAGGGAGGGAGTAGCATTGGAGAAACAAAACAACAAACGCATGGCTCAACAGGAGAGCCACCTCTTCAAGCCAAGACACAGCAGTCCACCTCCACCTCAAGGACAAAGGACACACTTTTGAAAACAACAATGTAGGCTACACATGTTGGACAGAGAAGACCGATGGTTTGAGAGAGGAGTTAAAGAAGACATCTATGTCAAACGTGAAAAACCAATTTTAAACAGAGGAGGAGGACTCAGATTTCATCTTTCCAGCACCTACCAGTCTGCTCTGAACTTTATTCCCAGACAATTCACACCTCTAATCAAAACACCTCACCAGGATGTCAGCTGAATACAGTGGAGCCAACACTTCTCAGGAGTCAGGAAGGAGCTGTGTCAGATGAAGATAAGCACCAGTTTATAAGTCTCTCCTTTACTTCAGACAGAATTGACAAAGCTACTTGGATGAGCAGCAAAATGTCTTCAAAGAACAAAGTAAGTCCAGTTGCCTTTACTTAAAACCCTTTTTTGGATAATCTAAGACACAAACCGCTGGTCAAGTCAGTCAGTCATTCACATGCTAACATGTTGTGATGCATGGGGAAGGTTATGCTAATCTGAAAGGGTTCATAAAATAGGTCTTTATTCCACTTTGATGAGCTGAAACTAGCTGTAAATCACCCTCTTCGCTGCCCGCTGAGAAGTCATTGATGTCTGTCGTTGGCTCTATTGTGGTCGTCTGATACCCTTCTGAGTGGTTTTGATTAGATGCAGGAAGATGTGAATTCGACTGAAGTTGTTTTTCTGGTGTGAATACTCTCCAGTTTGACATTGTGCACTATCTCACAAAAGGAATATTTACAGTTTCAGAATGACATGTCATGACGCTGAGAGCCTTTGGAAATCAACTAACATTGAAGTTCACAAGCTGCTTTTTAAGGAATTGATTAGAATCTTTAAAAAACATGGGGAAAAACAGAAAAGATTGTCATTCATTGCGGTCTCTGCACTTGTTACCTGTTAAATGTAGAATTAATTTGAAAATCTTTACTCTGACTTCAGGGCCCTACATGGTCAAGCTCCTACTGAACTGTTAAAGGTCCACAAACTTCTATCAGTTACAAAGAGCAAATGGATAAGTCCTGGTGATGGCTCTTTCTGTTGCACCTCAACTTTGGAATGAACTCCCTTTATTTTTACATTGTATCAAGAGTCTGTTCACCTTCAGCTGAAGATCCTATTGTTTAAAACTACTTTTGCTTATATCCATTATGTGTTGTCCTTGGATTGTATCAATCTCATTGGGTTTTATGTTCGTTAGCTGTTTTCAAAAGTCTTTGATAATCTTGATTCTTTTGTTTCTTTATCTTTTAATAATGTTTTTGTTACAGTTTTTGCCCATTGCTTGAACACATTTTGCAAAACTTGGCTCAATGTGCCAAAACTCTACACACCAGTAAACATAACACAACACTGGGAAATATACCATTCACATCTGTGTCAAATTGAAACTCGACTATCAAAACCTAAACTCTGCTATCAAAACTTAACATTCCTTTGTCAAAATGAAACTTTGATGACAAAATGATACACACTTGCATTATGTGAATACACTTTCAGATTGGAAGCAACACACTAGAGTACTTTATATAAAACAATGCAGTCTTTCATTTTCACTGTTTTTATTCTGTTCATCAGTTCGCTTTCTGTGAAGCTCAATGGAATACAACAAAGGTTTCCCCAACAATCAAAAATGAAAGTACTGAAAGGTTACAAACAATATCAACTCAATACTGCACATCGCAGTACTACAGTATACTTTACAGTACAGTACTGTACATGCAGTAACAAAAAAACACACTACTGTAAATAAAGGAAAAACTAGGAAATTGTGCGTGAGTGGGATTATGGATCCCGCCGTCTGTTTGGGTCTGGTCACATGATCTCGTCAACATCACAAGTGATATTTTCTCCTGCTAAGCAATGGGGAAAATAGCTCCTTGTGTGGCGAATCCATCCATGAAATATTGTTCCGTACATGACCTCTTTGACCACGTCCACGTCCTCCTCCTCCTCTCTCTGCTTGTCTTCCTCTACCTCTTGCTCTTTCTGCCTCCATGCTTGCCAAGTTCTGAAAATGGCTGAACTGAAGCCTATTTATGTCTGGCTGACTGGTGTTGAGTTTTGTAAGTGAGTGTTGTCAGGTGTGTGTCTAGGTGTTTTCAGTCACCCAATGTGTTTTGTATTTGGAAGAGATGTGTTGTCCCAATGGTATCATGAGATTTCATTTATGAACGAAGTGTCTTATGCATGAAATAGTGTGTAGTGTGCAGGAGCAAGTGTGTTGCAGAAATTGAACTAAAGTGCAAAGCAGCACTTTTGTTTAAGGAATGGTTACACTGTGTTTAAGGTGTTGCACAAAAGCTTCAGGTTTTGTTACTTTGGTCTAAGCATGTGTCTATAGTGTTCAAGCAATGGGCAAAAACTGTAAGTTATGCTGAGATCGACTTACAGTTTTTCTCAATTGCTAAGACACATTTCTTGAAAACTGCTCTCAGTTTCTCCAAAATTTGAACACAAACCCCAATTTTCAAGCTAAATTCACAAAATCTCAGACTCTACTTGCAAAACCAAGCTTTCACCTCAAAACAGTTCAATCTGTGCCCAAACTGAACTTTGTTGTCAAATCGTGCAAGTCAATCAAAATTATAAACACTAAGAACAGTCACTAAACACCACGTAGAAAAATAGAAAACACAACGCTCAGGACATGAATCTGAGAAATACATGTTTTTGTTCACTGTAGGTGAAATGCATGTTGTGAAACAAAAATAACTGAGCATTTAGTTCTGGTACAAAAAGACTAAACAGAAATCTGGTGCATTTACACAAAGCACTGGTAAAACCAAACAGAAATCTGATGCACTTGCTACTTCTGTATGAGTAAGCCCACGTATGGTATAAGGTACAAAAATATACAAATACTACCTAAGTGCGTTACTCAGCCACAGCATCATGTCTCCGTACTGGGTCAGTCCACAGGACTTCATCCACATCACAGGACACATTTTGTCTGACCAGGCAACGAGGAAAAAACCTCATCAGTAGTGAATGTGAGAAAATTATTTTCTCTCATTCAGCATTGATGGTTTTTCATTCTAGAGGTCCAATGCACTGTAAACCCGAACAGTACAATGAGCTCAAAAGTTTTATAACCATATTAATCAAAAGTAGCAACCAAGTCAAACCAGCATAAAACTTATAACCTGGTTCAACTTGTACTGTAGTTATAATTTTACTGGAATAAAAAATTATGAGTAAATGAAATCTTTGCATCAAACTTTATGAGTAAAGACGCGTGATGACGTCATGACGCAAGCTACGTGCACACAGCTCAGCTGCGTACCAAGAAAAAGTTTCAAGATAGAGGTTTGAAGCGAGAGCGAAGTTCGCTACATTTACGTGAGTAAAATGAAACACATTTGTATATGTTGGAGTTTTATTTGTTAAGTTTTTGTGAATTATCAGCAGTGAAACACTGTGCGCGTATTGAACCTCATTGGTTGAATAACGTAAAGTTACGTTTGCATGCTGGGTGGCGCAAATTTTGAATTTGCTAACCGGAAGCTATTTGTCAGCGTCGATAAAGACTAAAATGTCAGTGGCTGCTACTTATTAGTCGGTTTGAATTGCTATCATTGTCCGGGTTTTATTTCTTGTTTTACCATAAGCTACGTGGGTTGATATCAGACACGTTTTGGCGTCACGTTTCAACTCCGTGAATGCGGCGTAAACGTGGCTAAAGCTGCCTTGTCCTAACGTGAGTTCTTTCTCCTTTTTGTCAACAGATTAAAGTGTTTTTGGAGCATAACACAGTCAGCGTCATATGCAAAGGTATGTTTTTAATTGCCTTTTAATCATATTGTTGCATTATGTGTGTACTACAGGCAAAGGACAATATATTATTCGCCTAGTTAGTAGTTGAGTAGGCTACTAAACAAATACTTTTGAACAATACAGGTCATCTTATTGATCATTTAAGTGTTTATCATATTTTTGTCAAATCTAACTAAGAACTGTTTGATGAAATAGTTTGGGGTGCAGCAGCAGTAGTAGTTTGAACTGTTTGTGTTTGGTTTTAGTTTAATGTCATCCCTTTTTTTCTTTGCTTACATTATATAGAAACAGCAGTTTATCACCAACCACCAGCATCTATATCGGTAACCTATGTTACATTTATTTCTAAATTAAATGATGAAATTACGTTCATTTGATTCATATTGTTTTTGATCTGTGTTACAGGAGGAACATATGCCCTTCATCGCCTAGAAATGATAAGGGAAGAGCCGATGGTGGGAGACCCGCCCTACACATTGATTCACAGGTAAAATGAATTATTTACTTTTTGTTCTTTTACAGATTTTTACTATTTTGTAGATTTGTGGAGAGTTTCATCACATCACAAATGTTAACCAGTTGTATTCTGATCTGGACAGACACACCATGGCTGCTGATCTTGTTCAGACAGAAAGCAGCGTGACCTGGTGAGGCTTCAGAGGCTCTACGCGACCTGCTGAGTCTGTATGATAAACAGGTGAGGTGGCCATAATTTAGGGGTTGGCATTAATATGACTGTTAAAAAAAATCAAAACATGATATGAAGTTATAACAATCTGCTAGTCTGTGAAGGTCTTTGAATCATGCTAGTGCAATAATTAATGCTAATTATAATAATAATTGAAGACATTAAATGAACTGAACCAGACCTAAATGTGTAAATGCACTCATGTAAAATATATCTGCTTTATTAATTTGTGTGTGTCTTTCTGTGCAGCAATAACAGGATGCTGATATCGGACTCTGGTGCTGCACAGGCTTCCAATACGGCTACAGGAGGAGGATCCACAATCCTTCAAAGTTTTTTATGTAAGTATTTGTTGTTGGATAATGTTTTTTCACTAAGTTATACAAGTAGAAACTTTGGACACAAAGGTTGTCCATCTTCTACTGTTTTTGCAGAATGTGAAATAACAGGGTAAAGGTTTCATGGCTGAACAGGGTCCTGATTTAGGTTTCATTGTCTGCAAATATAAAATAGAGGCACATGTATCATAAAAATAGCATGGAAATTACAATGTTTACAAATTTAACAGTGACCGACCATGTGCTGTGCACCCTAATCACTTCTTCCTTGTGTCATTCCTGGCAATCTCTGAAACTGTAATCCAATTCTACTGAAAACCTACTTAGCAGAGGTTATAATAAATATGGATCTTTTTCTTTCTTGCAACCATTAAATCTTTATCTTTAATACAACACTGTTTTTGTTCTTTGCAGATTGAAGAGTGACCAGAGCCAGACGTAAACAATGCTCCTGGTGGTATTCTGACCATTGTCAACAAGAACTGGTGGTATTCTGACCATTGTCAACAAGAACTGGTGGTATTCTGACCATTGTCAACAAGAACAGTACGAGTCCAATGCATTTCAGTCCGGTCAGCAGTACAGTGGTTTAGTGGAAAGACGAGCTTGTTGTGGGCGAACTCCTAAATGAGCTGAAGCATTTGCCTTGTTGTTCAGTTTGGTTGCATCTAGACCATTCAAAAGGACTTGTTCACACATTTCCATTCATCCAGAAACTACTGATGAACCTTGAAGATGGGTTGAAACCCTGTCTTTTTTTTGCCTCAAAAGTGATTTTTTTTTTTTACTGACAGTAGCATGTAGAGGCAACAGCACTAAACATAATCATGTTAGTGTAGCCAAATGTGTTCAGTGAAGTTGTTTACTCTCAGTGGCTCTTGATGTGATTGTTTTTATTTTGTACATTGTAATAACTTTTAATTATATTTTTACTAGACCGTTGAAACCTGACTGGCAAACCATCCGGCGCCTCAGGGGAGGAAGGCAGCAACTCGCTCACACTGTTTACAGTGGGGACGGGGAGCTGCTGACGTCAACTGGGGCTATAGTCGGACGGTGGAAGGAATACTTTGAGGAGCTCCTCAATCCCACCGACGCGCATTCCGAGGAGGAACCAGAGCTGGGAGACCTGGGGACGGACTGTCCAATCTCTGGGGCAGAAGTCGCTGAGGTAGTCAAACAACTACGCAGCGGCGGAGCCCCAGGGGTGGATGAGATCCGGCCTGGGTATCTCAAGGCGATGGATGTTGTAGGTCTGTCGTGGCTGACACGTCTCTGCAACATTGCGTGGTCATCGGGGGCAGTTCCTGTGGAGTGGCAAACCGGGGTGGTGGTTCCCATTTTTAAGAAGGGGGACCAGAGGGTGTGTTCCAACTATAGGGGGATCACACTCCTCAGCCTCCCTGGAAAGGTCTACTCCAGGGTACTGGAGAAGAGGTTCCGGTCGATGGTTGAATCTCGGATTGAAGAGGAGCAATGTGGTTTTCGTCCTGGTCGTGGAACTGTGGACCAGCTCTTTACCCTCGCTAGGGTGATGGAGGGGTCATGGGAGTTTGCCCAACCAATCCACATGTGTTTTGTGGATTTGGAGAAGGCTTATGACCGTGTCCCCAGGGGCACCCTGTGGGGGGCGCTCCAGGAGTATGGGGTTGATGGTCTTTTGTTAAGGGCCATTCAGTCCCTGTACCAGAGGAGTGTGAGTCTGGTCCGCATAGCCGGCAGTAAGTCGGACCTGTTCCCAGTGAGGGTTGGACTCCGCCAGGGCTGCCCTTTGTCACCGGTCCTGTTCATAACCTTTATGGACAGGATTTCTAGGCGCAGCCGTGGTGTGGAGGGGGTTGAGTTTGGTGACAGGAGAATCGCGTCTCTGCTTTTTGCGGATGATGTGGTCCTCCTAGCTTCATCGAGCTCTGACCTTCAGCTCTTGCTGGGGAGGTTCGCAGCCAAGTGTGAAGCGGCTGGGATGAGGATCAGCACCTCCAAATCTGAGGCCATGGTTCTCGACCGGAAAAAGGTGGATTGCCAACTCCGGGTCGGGAGAGAGGTCCTGCCTCAAGTGGAGGAGTTCAAGTATCTCGGGGTCTTGTTCACGAGTGAGGGAAGGAGGGAGCGGGAGATCGACAGGCGGATTGGGGCAGCGTCTGCAGTGATGCGGACGCTGAACCGGTCTGTTGTGGTGAAGAGGGAGCTGAGCCAGAAAGCAAGGCTCTCGATTTACCGGTCGGTCTACGTCCCAATCCTCACCTATGGTCATGAGCTTTGGGTAGTGACCGAAAGAACGAGATCGCGGATACAAGCGGCTGAAATGAGTTTCCTCCGCAGGGTGGCCGGGCTCAGCCTTAGGGATAGGGTAAGAAGCTCGGACATCCGGGAGAGACTCGGAGTAGAGTCGCTGCTCCTCCATATCGAAAGGAGCCAGTTGAGGTGGTTCGGGCATCTGGTAAGGATGCCTCCTGGACGCCTCCCTCGGGAGGTGTTCTGGGCATGTCCTGCCAGTAGCAGCTCTGATCACATATAAACAAAGAATTCACTTCCCGCTTCCAGTTTTCAATTCCCGCGTGATGTTGTGACTATCGCGCGATTATTTTAATCAGCGTCCTACAGCGCGCTGTCAGGAGCGCGTCTTGTGTGAGTACAAGACTCTCCAACACCGCAGCCAAGAGGTGGCGCATCGCTGAGGTATCCGGTGTATTCCAGCCTTAAGGTTAAGTGAACTAAAATAATTTAACCCTTTTGTTGCCACATGGTTCCTGACCTACGAAGAACAGCTTCCCCTCATGGCTACATTTTATATTCATAATTGTAAATTTGTTAATGAGGCAAGGATGTGGAATTTACATAAAATCAATTTTTGACTCTACCAACTTAAAGGCTCAAAACGATTCAAATTTGTGAACTTCTGCATGTATTTCTGTAATTAACAGCCCTGGTTGTTATAAGTGTTTTCTGGTATACTTTTTGTTTTGTTGTATGCTTGGTACTTTAGTTCTAAAATAAAATAAACAACTTCCTGAATGGAGATGGCGTGTCTGCAGCTGGGTGTCTCACTACTGGGGTCTACATGAACCATGTGACCGCGTGTCAGTGAATTCAAAGTGTCGTAACTTTCTCTATTATAGGTCTTTGGTTTTAACCACGTTTATGATCATTGTGTATTTTTAACATTTAATCATTTGATTTTAAGATTGTATTTTTGTACTTCTGATCTTTAGTTTTTAGTCTTTTTATTGTCTATGCTGGTGAAGGTTCTCAGTCATCCAGGTCGTGATAATCCAAAAAAGGGTTTTAAATAAAGGCAACTGGACTTATTTGGTTCTTTGAAGACGTTTCACTGCTCATCCGAGTAGCTTTGTCAATTCTGTATGTAGTCAAGGAGAGAGAAACTTATAAGCTGTGCTTATCTGACTGTCATCCGTCATCCCATACGTAGCAGAAGTCTCAGAGAAACTGAGAAGAATTTTCTCCAAACACAGCATCCCAGTAAACTTCAAACCCAACAACACCCTCAGACAGAAACTGGTTCATCCTAAGGACAAGACTCCCAAACAGAAGATTGTTTATGCAGTCCAGGGCAGTGAGGACTGTTCAGACCTTTACATTGGAGAAACAAAACAACAGCTACACAAGCGCATGTCTCAACACAGGAGAGCCACATCATCAGGCCAGGACTCAGCAGTCCACCTCCACCTCAAAGACCTTTGAAAACAACAACGTCCACATTTTGGACAGAGAAGACCGATGGTTTGAGAGAGGAGTTAAAGAAGACATCTATGTCAAACGTGAAAAACCAACTTTAAACAGAGGAGGAGGACTCAGATTTCATCTTTCCAGCACCTACCAGTCTGCTCTGAACTTAATTCCCAGACAATTCACACCTCTAATCAAAACAACCTACCAGGACTCCAGTTGAATACAGTGGAGCAAACACCTCCTCAGGAGGCATGAAGGAGGTGTGTCACAGACAGAGGAAGATAAGCACAGTTTATAAGATTCTCTCTCCTTTACTATAGACAGAATTGACAAAGCTACTCGGATGAGCAGCGAAACGTCTTCAAAGAACCAAATAAGTCCAGTTGCCTTTATTTAAAACTTTTTTTGGACTTTTTATTGTCCTTTAATCATGTTTTACTCCTTATGTTTTGTGAAGCACTTTTTTTTCTGTGAAAGGTGCTACAGAAATACTCTTCTTACGACTTGCACATTCAGAGCACGAACAGCAACATTGCAGCTGGTTTGCTGCTGACAGTTTAACATAAACACAGCAGGCTGGTTAGCCCTGTAGAGTCAGCAGTGACGTCACCCTGTTAACTCTTTAGCAACTGAATCATAAACAAATCATTTCTACATTTAACAAGTTGTTTTGGGGGTTAGAGGACATCTGTCGTTGTAGGTTTTGAGTTTTACTGAGTTCATAATCGGTCTGTGAACGCAGCATGCACTGCTGCGTAGTGAGGTTTTTGACTCAAATTCATTGTAAGACAAAGAGGGAGAGGCGAGTCCTCCTCCTCTCATTAATGTCACAAATATTAAACTAATAGTTTACATTTGTCTGGTCAGATTTGGTCCAGATGTATTCATTTATCATGCTATAATGACTTAATCTGATGTTCTGTTCCAGATTTGTTTGTTTTTTATAGATGTAGTCAAGTTTGACTTGGATGACCTTTGCAACAGATTTATCTTATAATCAGATTTTTTTCCTTTTATTCTCCTTTAAATAAATACATTTTCATGTCAGACATGTTTTTACACAGGATATTTAGGACTGACACATTTTTCTTTTGCCAAAGGAGAAACACTATCTCTCATAAATCCATAAATAACCCGTAGACCCTGTTAAAGTCTGGCAGCTGCTAGTCAGCTCAATGGACGAGAAGAGAAAATGAAAGACATCAAGTCATTTTTCAGAGAGCAAAAGTACCTAAGAAGTTCAAAGATCCCAATAAAAAATACATTTGATAGTGTATTAATGTTTAATGTGTCCTCACACGCCCAGCATGGAGAAGCTCCCTGATCTCACTGACAGCAACACCCTTGTGAAAGGAGTTGCTACTGGTAAGGAAGGCGATGTCAGAGAATTCCTCCTGCGGTCGCTGAGTATTTTCACCATGCAGCCACTGCAGGCTGTTCTTTACTGACAACAAAAGGAAACTGGTTCCTTTAGCTGCTGCTGGTTTGTCTCAGTGAGAGCGAGCGTCTGATGCTGACTGTTAAGTGTGTGTTGGTGGGGGACGGGTAAGTCCATTCACATCTCTAAAGCCTGACCCTGTTAGCTAGCTAGTGTCAGGTTGTTTCTGTTTAATGGATACGCTTTATCTTTGAACGTCTGTGTTCAGATAGCATTACAGAAACAGCTTCAGTGCATTAGCTACCAAACCTTTCAACTGTTAGTTGTTGATGTGAGATCAGACTGAGATTATGTTCGTATTAAATAAATGTTAGTTATGATCCCTTGTCTGCATGTCAGTTGAGCTAAAGATTTGTGTTTTATTCCCCTGAGTTTCTGACTTTTCTTTCTTCTTAAAAGACAAATCTCTAGATGAACATCAGAACCACTTCAGATCCTTTCATTATTCTGGTCCCTGTTTGGTGGCGTCTTATGGGAACCAGTGTGTTCACTTGTCAGACAAGTTGAGTTAGACTAGAGTGACTAGGTGTGCTCTCAGAGCGTTGTGTAATACATAATTAGTGAGAATTGGTGGGTACAGTTTATTGTTCTCCTCAGGGCTGTGGGGAAGACATGCCTGCTGATCAGCTACACCACCAACGTGTTCCCTGGAGAATACATCCCCACAGTGTGAGTCCTTCTGTTCACCAGCTGTTTTTAATACACGTTTAGTGTTGTACATTGTAGCGTAATATAACCTGATTTCATTGTTATAATACGGACACACTTCTGCAAGGTTATTAGCTTAGTTTTGTCAGTTTTACGGCTAATCACTGTTAGCTACCTTCACTAACCTAATGGTTATGCAGGATATCTAGATTCTTTCTGGTTCAAAGGGAAGACCTACGTACGTTATATTTGGAAGTTATAACCCAGAAGCAGACTTAGACTACAGTTATTTTATTAAAGAAACAGATTGAACGAACAGACAGATATGAGGTAGATGGTTGCATCTTAAGAGATTCTTCTGATATTATTAAGCTGAGAGTTAATGACGAGAGCCCGTGAGATATTTATATCTCTAGGGATTCTGAGCTAGTTATGAGGGGAACTGAGCTAAGTTGACAGGAGTGTTATTTATCAAGAGCCTCAGTTTACCCAGATCGGAGTTGATACCTGCTGAGACCGCTCCAGATCGCCTCGGCGTAGGAGGTGGAGGCTCGTCGGTGAGATCGTTGGTCTGACGAGCCTCGGGTTAGCCCCGGTGGAAGTGAAGTCACTCGAGGTACGGAGGTGTCTGAACGAGTCGGCGTCAGCGGCTCCATGATCGGCTGGTGCAGAGGCTAACAGGCTTTCCCCATGGCTGGTGAACAGAAGCAGACGGATGGTGTCTGGCTCCTAGCCGGGGAAATTGTCCTCGACTGCTTGGGGCTAAGACCCAAACGTTTCAGTCGGCATCAAAGCCTACCGTGTAACGGAGAAGACGGAGGCTGTGTTCTCTCGTTGAAGGTTGAACGAGAACTCAAGAACTCTCGGTAGCTTCCAGGCA
This sequence comes from Callopanchax toddi, assembly GCA_006937965.1. Lineage (NCBI taxonomy): Eukaryota > Metazoa > Chordata > Actinopteri > Cyprinodontiformes > Nothobranchiidae > Callopanchax > Callopanchax toddi. Next base: position 170,459 of record SSNR01000570.1, read on the forward strand.
GGAAGTCTGACCGTGGAAAGTTTTGGACGTGTGGCCCAATGGGGAAAGAGTTACCAAGTCACGTGGTTCTCGTCATTAAGGAACCCAGGAAGTTAGATGGATTATTAATATGCTTTAACCTTTTTAGCAAAAGTAGAAACATGAAATAATACTGATGCAACATCAACATTCATTAATACTGGAAGAAAATGAATTAATCATATTAAGACATTTCTGGACAGTGGATTAACGGTAGTGTCTTTTTAGAATGAGACATCAACGAGTCCTTAAGTTTAATTATTAATTAAAGGAAATCTTCTCATTCTTCCGACATGACCGGGTCCTGGAAGGAATGTTGATTCAGGTTACAACATAATAAAAGAGTCATTTTAATCCAAGTTATTGGGACAAAAGATGAGTTATTGTTGTGATGAACCAGATGTCAGAATTCAGAGATAGTAACGCCTTTGCCGGCGTTACAACATCATAGACGAGTCCATCTTTTTGTTTTAAAAGCTCATTTTCACCACCCTCTGTTCAGCTTTGACAACTACTCTGCCACTGTGATGGTGGATGGGAAACCACTGATCCTGGGTCTGTGGGACACAGCAGGACAGGAGGACTACGACAGGCTCAGACCGCTGTCCTACCCACAGACGGTACGTCTTACAGAGTACAGCTACTGACTGACAGGAGCTCTAAAGCTCTAACAGAGTCTCTCTCCGTCTGGAGGTTTTCAGAATGACCTGCTCTGTGTTCAACAGGCTGGCATGAACTGAAAGCAACAGTTAGTTTAAACCAGTAACTGGACCTCAGGATGTCTTCTGACTGTGTTCTGTGGGGGGACTGTGGCAGTGGCAGCACCGGGGGGGGCACTAAGGGGCACACAGATTGCCTCTACTGAAAAGGGCAGAGCAGGCTGCACCTGCTACGGAGACTCAGGTCTTTTGGAGTGAAGGGCCCACTACTGAAGACCTTCTATGACTCCGTGGTGGTGGTGTGGTCTGCTGGGGACAGGAAGCGACTCAACAGGCTGATCCGGAGAGCCAGCTCGGTTCTAGGATGCCCTCTGGACCCAGTGGAGTTGGTGAGTGACAGGAGAATGGTGGCTAAGCTGTCATCCCTGTTGGACAACCCCCCCCCCCCCCATGCAGGAGACCCTGACAGGACTGAGCAGCTCCTTTAGTGGAAGACTGCGGCACCACGATGTGGGACGGAGAGATTTCACAGGTCTTTCCTTCCAACTGCTGTCAGACTCTTCAACGTGGTCTCTGCAGACGACCACTCACTCATGTACGAACAGACAAACACCACTGTAACTTTCTGTCCTGTCAAACTGATGTGCAATCATTTCAAGTGCAATAGTATTTCATTATTTTGTATTTTTTATTGTATTTTTTATTCTTTTCTTTTTGTATAGCTATTTATTATATACCTTTTTAGCTTATTTACTGTGGTTTCTTAATGCTTATGGTTCTTAACCTGTACTTTCTGCCATATCCAAAGAATTTCCCACATGTGTGACTAATAAAGGTCTATCTTATCTTATAGCGCTCCCTGCAGTAGTCATTGCACACCCATAGCACCCCTAAGAAAATTTTAGATTGTTTTAAATTCATTTCATTTGATTGAATGTGTGGTTGTGGTATACATGTTAAAAATAATCAGTAAAAAATGATCCTATAGACAGTAAAAAGTTGATTGATGTTGACCTTTGACCTATTTTCCAACCTGTGAACGAGTGAAAGGTGGAGCTACGGATTGATTTTTATTACCCAGAATTCCATGGGTTTAGTTAGCTGCCTCTCTACATACAGGAGACGGTTTTCTACGGTTTGGTGGACAAACCAGAGATTGCCCACATGTTTAGGTGTGTATCAATGATTGTTGCAGATGTTGTTGAGGGTTTGTGTGTGCATGTGTGCCTGCTTGTGTTGGTGTGTTGGTACATGACCACTTCCTTCATAGCACCCTCAATAAACAGACATAGCAACTGTAGAAAAAGAATTCTGGAGTGTTGGGTGTTTTTAAGGCTACCTGAATAATAAGGCTGACATCATATTTCCAGGACCAGGTTGAGCTCACTCCCAGTCCAGCAGGGCCTCATCTCCAGTGTTGTGATGTTGACAGCGTTTTGCTGATGATGTGATTCTGATCAACCCATGACCATCAGTGTGAACTATGTGAAGCAGCTGGGATGAGAATCAGCTCAAGTCCACGGTTCTAAAAGGGAAAATGCTCCCTCTGGGTTGGGAGTGAGTTTTTGCCTCAGGTGAAGGAGTATCTTGGTGTTTCATTCCTGTGCTGGCAGCAAGGACTAGAAACAAACCAATGGATCATGGACAGTCTGCAGAAATGAGGGCGTTTCTCCAGACTGTTGGAGTAAAAAGGAGCTACGTTTTTCTGGTCAGTTCTCATCATGAGATCCTGGACACACGTGGCTGAAATGAGCTTCCTCCATAAGGCCTAAACCTTGGGAGTACCCACCCAAGGATAAAAATGGAGAGTGTTTCCCTCCTGAGCCTGGTATACCGTCATCACCAACCTCAGACGAGCAGAGGAAAACGTATGGATGAACGTTTGTTCACATTCTGTCTTTGTTTCCTTCGTAGGATGTGTTCCTGATCTGCTTTTCACTAGTCAGCCCAACCTCCTTTGAAAATGTTCGTAACAAGGTGAGAAAACAGGATGATGCAAATCAAAGTTCAGCTTGTGAAATCTATTTTTAGCTCTAGGAATATTCTCTCTAAAAACCAATATCAATACATCAAACTGAAGTATAAATCTAACTAGTAGTGGATGACACTGTGCTGTTCCTGCAGTGGGCTGATGAGGTGAAACACTACGGTCCTGGTACACCTGTAGTCCTGGTGGGCACTAAGCTGGACCTGAGAGAGGACGAGGATATGTTCAAGCAGAAGAAATTCTCTGCTGTCCCGTCCTCTCAGGGCGAGGCCTTGGCTAAAGAAATAGGTCGGTTAAAACCAACAACTTGTTAACACCAGCAGGAAGTTTCTCTGGTTTTACTGGGCTTTGTCTTATTGTGGTTAACAGGTGCAGTGAAGTACCTGGAGTGCTCAGCGAAGACGAAGTGCGGCCTCAAGACTGTGTTCTATGAAGCCATCAAGGCAGCTTTGAACCCCCAACCCACTGAGAAGAAGAAGAAGATTTGTACCATTTTATAATGGAATCTAAAGAGATCTGAATCCGTTGGGTGTTAAGAACGGACCTCTAACTGGAACAGATGAGAACAAGCAGACGGTTCTCTAATCCATGTCTTGAAAAGCTCTTGGTAAATGTGAGGGTGGTGAGGAAACTATCTGAGTATTAACTGGTCATAAAATGACCACTGACGTGATGTTCTCCTCCATTTGATCTTCTTATCGTGGACATGGTCTCGTCAGCCAGTTAAAAAACACTTTTTTGTCAGTTTCTGGAGAAGCTGAGACTATCCATAGAGTCCAGTAACCAGAACTTAAAACCATGTCTGTGTATTTCTGAAGTATTTACCTTACTGTTGGAAACGTTAACCTGTTCCTTACTCACGTTCAATCATGGAAACCCAGTATTTTAACTTTAGAATCGACGTTGACATGACATGCAGTGAAGATTCATCTACAAAGTTTGCACTAAATTATTGCACAGGAAACACTCGTTTCCACAAAGAATTTGTAAATATATAGTCTCACGGCAGGGAGCTGGAAGGTAAAGCTTTCAGTGTAAATGACCAGTTTCCGAAGGAAATATTAGATCGTCGCAGAGTCCTGTTTCCTCTACGCAAGAAGTTTATTCAGGAAGGTAAACGAGCTGTGATCTCTGTGGATAAACTGTATGTTAATAATCAGCTTTATAAGGAGAAAGGAGTGACCGACTGGCTCTTCTGAATCATCACCAGGTAAAATAAATGTTCCTTTATCTTCACTGGATTTCACCAGGTCACAATCAAACATTAGCTGCTAAATCCGTGTTTCCCTTTTGATGACGATGTTCACGTCTTTCACCTCACGCACGCACTATCACGCACTCACACACGCACCCACACTATCCCTTCTTTTTTTCCCTTTTTTTCCTCTCTTTTCTTTTTACCGTCTTTTTCCCCACTCTTTCCACCCTGTTATTTACTCTCTTTTTCTTTTGTCTCTCTCTGCTTCTGGACTTTCAAGCTGCACAGGGGAACTTTGATCTGCAGCATCAGACACAGCATGCACAAACATCTAGAACTCAGTGCATCCACACAGCGTTCATGCATATATATGTTTATATATAGGTCACACACAGACAAACTTCACACTCACACATAGAAGCTATCAGGCAACACCAGGCACTATGTATGACGTCACCTGGTTTCATTTTACTTTCTTGTCTCTTATTATTTTCTTTTTTACATTTATTATTATCGTTTTGTGGCTGGCCATGTGGTGGAACGTTGCTATTATTAGTAGTAGTATTGTCCCTAATCTGTTTGAGGATGATATGCGTCATAATTTAGCTAAACACACAAATCTATGGGGTCACTAAGGTTTGTCTCATGGAATGTTCATGGAGCTGGCTCCAGAGAGAAGAGGTTAAAGATCTTTGACCAGCTTGAACGGCTGAAGGCAGATGTTGTCTTGCTTCAAGAAATTCATAAGAATGCTGCAGCTATAGAGGATCTTAGAACGCCTGAATTTAACAGCGTGTTCTCTGCCTGCTATAACTCGAGGCAGAGAGGAGTAGCTATTTTAATACACAAAAATGTCCATTTTTCAATACTTGATACAGTTACAGATCCAGAAGGTAGATTTATAATAATAAAAGTAGCTATTCAGAATAAAAAGCTATGTATTGTCAGTATATACGGCCCAAATGTTGATGACCCCTCATTCTTTCATTCCCTTTTTGCTGCACTCTCTGAACACTCAGACTGCTCACTGGTTATTGGGGGCGACTTCAACTTTGATCTCAATGAGGAACTAGACCGGCTCAGTTCAGCTGGGACTCAGCGCTGTTGGCAATCCACAAATATACTTAAACAGTATATGAGTGATTATGGACTTTGTGATGCATGGCGATCTCTTCACCCCAACCAGAAAGAATACACTTTTTTCTCACATGTCCACCACTCTCACTCCCGTCTGGATTATTTTCTAGTCAGCAGCTCCTTGTTGACTGACATTTCAGACACTGAGATACACGCTAAGGCGGTCAGCGATCATGCTCCTGTCTCTTTAACTCTGGTAAATAATAAAACTGTTCCACCAAGTAGGAACTGGAGATTTAATACATCACTGCTTGAAGATGAAGATTTTATTAAATATTTTAAAGAAGAGTGGGCCTTATATTTAGAATATAACGACCTGCCTGGAACGCCAGCATCTGTTCTCTGGGAAGCTGGGAAGGCTGTAATTAGAGGTAAAATAATGTCATTTTCAACACATAAGAAAAGAATAGAGAACAAACGAACTCAGGAATTAGAAGAAATCGTTAAATCTTTAGAGACTTCCCAGGAAGAAGAAATACAGGGCAAAGTACGGAAAGCAAAGCTAGAACTAAATGAAATTATTAATAAAAAAATTAAATTTTTAGCACAAAGACTTCGAATGGAGGCTGCATGGTGGCGCAGTTGGTTAGCACTGTTGCCTCGCAGCAAGGAGGTCGTGGGTTCGCGTCCCGGCTCTGCGGCCTCTCTGCGTGGAGTTTGCATGTTCTCCCCGTGCGTGCGTGGGTTTTCTCCGGGTGCTCCGGTTTCCTCCCACAGTCCAAAGACATGACTGTCAGGCTAATTGGGCTGGTAAATTGTCCTTAGGTGTGAGTGGGTGTGTGGTTGTTTGTCTCGTTTGTCTCTGTGTGGCCCTGCGATGGACTGGCGACCTGTCCAGGGTGTCCCCCGCCTCTCGCCCCTTGACCGCTGGAGATAGGCACCAGCTGCCCCGCGACCCTCTGTGGAGGAATAAGCGGCTACAGAAAATGGATGGATGGATGGATGGACTTCGAATGGAAAACTTTGAACATAGTAATAAATCAGGTAGATTTCTAGCCAACCAGTTGAAAAAAAATAAAGAAAAAACAACTATATCTGCAGTTAAAGACGTGACTGGGAATACAGTTTATGATCCTGAAGGTATAAACAACACTTTCAGAGATTTTTATAAAACCTTATACTCTCCACAGATTAACCCATCAGATAATGAGATTAATCAGTTTCTAGACAGAATAGTACTTCCTAAACTGCCAGATGATCAAGCGACGGCCCTGGACTCACCATTAACCCCAGCTGACCTCCAGGAGGCCCTTAAAACCATGCCCAATAAGAAGGCTCCAGGTCCAGATGGATTTCCAGCTGAATTCTATAAAGAATTCTGGGATACTCTAGCTCCAATCTTCTTCAGAATGATACAGGAAATAGAAGGAAATGGCAGACTACCACCAAATATGAACTCTGCCAACAATAGTCTCCTGTTAAAACCAGGTAAAGACCCTGTATTTCCTACCAGTTATCGTCCCATATCACTTATTAATGCTGATCTCAAAATCATCTGTAAAGCCCTCGCTAGAAGATTAGAGAAGGTAACTCCCCTCGTAATACATCCTGATCAGACGGGCTTCATCAAAGGAAGACACTCGTCCACAAACTCACGTAGATTACTTAGTTTAATAGATTACTCTAACAGTAAAAACATTGAAACTAATATTTTATCTCTAGATGCAGAAAAAGCTTTTGATAGAGTAAACTGGAAATTTTTATTTGCAACCCTACATAAATTTGGTTTTGGGAATTGTTTTATAAACTGGTTAAAAATCTTATACAGTTTTCCAACAGCTCGTGTCAGGACAAACGACCGGACATCAGCCAGCTTCTGTCTTCAGAGGGGGACCAGGCAGGGATGTCCACTCTCCCCCTCACTGTTTGCTGTTTTTATTGAACCGCTAGCAGCAGCAATCAGGCAAAGTAAAGATATTAAAGGAATAAAATGTAAAGACATAGAACATAAAATCAGTCTTTATGCAGATGATGTATTACTGTTTCTCCAGCATTCACAATCCTCCCTCTCTCAGGTCATTGAATTGATAAACTCTTTTTCAAAAGTTTCAGATTATTCAATAAACTGGTTAAAATCTACAGTTCTTCCAATTAATTGCTCCTTTACCAACTGTCCTAATACACAGTTGCAGTCAGGGAATATTACATACTTAGGTGTTAATATCTCTCCTAGACTGGCAGATTTAACTAAACTAAACCACATCCCACTCTTAAAGAAAGTGGAAGATGATCTGGTCAGATGGAAGTCTCTACCCATATCGCTCATGGGGAGAGTTGCTTCAATTAAAATGATGGTTTTACCAAGAATCAATTACCTATTTTCAATGATTCCAAATAAACCATCATCTGACTGGTTTAGATCTCTGGACTCGTCTATTTCTAAATTTCTTTGGAAGGATAAACCTCCACGTATTAGCCTGAAAACGCTACAGAAAACCAAAGATAGAGGAGGACTAGATGTACCTAATTTTTATCATTACTTCTTAGCCAACAGGCTACAATACATCTCAAGATGGATTAAGCAGGACCCACTAGATGAGTCCTGGTTAGACGTAGAACAGACAATATGCAACAATATAGAGATTTCAGATCTACCATTTATTAGCTCAAACATTAAACGAAATGCTTGCTTTAAAAGCCCTAACATCAGCTCTTCTCTGACAGCATGGTGGGAGTATCTGAAAATGACTGAGTCTTCACTGATTCCATGCAGGCGTACACCCATCTGGAACAATCCTGACATCCTACAAAACAACAATATGATCAACTTCTCAGACTGGAGGAGTAAAGGAATCGTATACCTGGAACATATCTTTGAGGGAACTGATTTCATCCCATTTAACAGGATAGTCTCACAATATGGGGTTGACAGGAATAGATTTTTAGAATATCAGCAAATTAAATCTATAATAAAACATAAATTTAAGTTTAATAGAACAGAGCTACAAACACCATCAAGGGTATTAGATTTCCTTAATCTCAAATCTCCGAAGTTACTATCTAAAATATATAGGTTACTGTCTAAAGTAGATGATTCGATATCTCTTCCTATAGCTAAGTGGGAGGCGGACCTATCAGTCAGTTATGACCAAAACTTCTGGTCTCAGACATGTTTAAAACCTTTTAGAATGACTAGAAACCCCAGTTTACAATTAATCCAATATAAAATCCTACATAGAGTTCACTATACAGGTCATCATCGGATGTTCAGGATGGGTTATGCACCATCTGAAATTTGCACAAGCTGCACAGACAACACCCCGACACCTATATTCATGCACTTTGGTTTTGTCCACCTGTGCAGAGATTTTGGTCCCGGATATGTGAAGACCTGTCAAAGTGTCTGAAATGTAATATTCCAGCTTCCCCTCCAGTTTGCTTACTGGGAGATTTAGATGATGTCATCACAGAGATGAATTCAGCTCACATGGTTCTAACTGCCCTATGCATCGCTAAGAAAACGATCCTCATAAACTGGAAAAACAAAAATAATCTCAGTTTGAACCAGTATAGGAATCTGTTGTTGGACTATATTAACCTTGAGACAACCTCTGCCTCCGCTCCAAAAAAATCTCTCTGGGCAACTTTGATCAGTTCCATCACATAGTAAGGATGGGGGGGTTCTGGGCTTTGTCCGCCGGGGCTGTGTGGTGGGTGTGGGGGGGTGTCTGGGTTTTGGGCGTCTGGGGGTTGCCTGGGGATGGGCTCGATGGGGGGTCTGACGTAGGGCTGCGCCTCCT
>SSNR01000570.1:195023-249454 GCA_006937965.1 Callopanchax toddi
CACACACACACACACACACATATATAATTGTAAATAATATATATAAAGAGAGGGAGACAGAATATGATAAGGTGTTATCATACAATGGGTTAATAGGATTGCATCTGTTTTTCAATAAATTTAATACAATTTAAATTAAAAATAAATTAATTTAATTTAAAAAAAAACAAAGGGTCTAAAGCTTGCAGAAATCTTTGAGTGCATTGCTAGGTTGCTAAATGGTTATTAATGTTAAATGGCATTAGACAAATTAGCCTATACATAACAAATATTTAGCGATCTTAACTATGTATGCAATGTATTTCTAAAAATGTATTGAGCTAACAAGAAAACTGATCTGTAAGACAAAGTCTGTGGTCAGCGGTTTAATCTGTAATGGTAACAGTCTGATGCATACCAGGAAAAACAAAGCTCATGATAGCTTTACAAACCAGCTGAGTAAAGAACTGGTTTTGTTGAACAAAGCCTTTTATATCAGCACGACTTACGTGAACATCTTCCACGGCAGCAGCCATGTTGGAATGTCGGAGTCCGTGTTCAGGTAAACAACTGTGCTGTCAATCAAAGTCCAAGGCACTCCTATGTAGGCAAGATCTTTTTTTAAAGTAACCAATCATGTAAGGGCCGGTGAATCCTTGGTACCCGCCCCCAAACTGACAAAATTAATTTCCGCGCGCGAGCAGAATATTCACTCGAGAGCAAAGCAGCATGCGCGCGCGCGTGTCAGCCACACTCACGCTCATGAGAGCTTCATTCTGCATGCGCGAGGAGTATTACTATGCGCGCCAGTGGTAAATACAAGCGCGAGTAGTTGAATTTCGCGCGCGGGTGTTTGATGTGCGCGCGCGAGACAGGGGAATCTTCAGCGGGAGGGGAAAATACACGCGTGGATGTTTAATCTGTGCTCTCTGATTATTGGCAGGATTATAACCTCATACACACACACACACACACACACACACACACACACACACACACACACACACACCTCACTAAAACTGAACAGGATTAAAAATCCATCTTGAACTATAAAAAACAACTGACTGACTGACCGACCAAAGAAAGACAACGACTATTTAAATGTTTGTTTGTTTTTATTCCAAATGTTTTTTTTTTCAAGGAATCTGTTCTGAACTGTTGTGAAGTTTTCTGATCCTCGTGTTCTGATGTGCTCCTGAGTCAGACCCGAGACAGAACAGGGCCAGTGGTCTGATTTACTGGTATTTCATAATCCATGTGAACATGTTAGTCTGGCTGAAGTCTAATGGAGCTGAAGCTCCAGGTAATGGGTTGTAGCTCCATTTCATTTTACATGTAAACAGCTGAGTGGCGCTGAAACAGCTGGATGCTCCTCTTCAGGCATCACAAACAAGAAGAGGGCAGCAAAAACAAACACCAGTGCAGGGTGCAGGAGGACGCCGAGCAAACTTGTGTCTGATGGAAGCGTTTAAAACAAGCGTTTTAAGAAAACAACCAGCAGAACACAGACATGTCTCCACCTATCAGACCCTCCAGGAAGTTGCGATGTTGCGATCGCAACTATTAACGCAAATTCAACCATTTGCCGCAACTTTGTTGCGGCCTTGCAATTTTCACCAATCACCGCAACTTTTCCGCAAATTTGACCAATCATCTTTGTTTTTGTCGGATTTCGTCATCTTCTTTGACCAATCAGAGCCACTCGGATAAGTTTTGACCAATCCCGTTGCCTCCAGCTGTGTTTGCTTCCGGTTTTTGAGCTCAGAGCCGCTAAACTCCGGTCGGTTTCCATCAGATTTTACGGCTAAAATACAAGCAAATCAGTTTCCTAAAGTATTACACCAGAGTGGTGGAAAGCTGTTCTGAACCAAACACAACGTCGTGGTGGATTAGACATGAAAATCGACGCTTGACAAAAACTTTTTGACCGCAAAACATGGAGGAGATTAGCTGAAAAGAGGAGCAGAGACGGTCTGGGGTCTGATACGAGTGATAAAAGAGACGAGGTGAGTTCTGTTTAATGTCCGTATTTGGACAATGTGAGAAACTATATTTAAAAAGAACTGATCTGTGTCCTAAACTGTGTGCTGAGTCGGCGGATTTGCTATTCTGTGAAAAATATTTTAAATAAATCGGACCGTCAGCGTTAATGTGATATCCTTTGAAGGTTGTTTATTTTTTAAACACGCGATTAACCACGTGACGTTTCTATTCAGTGAACACGAGGAACCGCTTGTCTTTTCTAAACTCGTTCTGCTGAACCAGTGAACCTTTGAGGTGAATCTCTGAAAATTAAAGTAAAGCCGCTCACGCTGTAACGTCTGAGTGACGCTGAGACAGGCTGTCAGCTGTGTTGTCATGGAGATTACATCATCTTGTAGTCTTTATTTTATCATTAAACAGCGCATACAGTGTGTGTGTGTAAAGAGGTTAACTGTGTGTGCATATAAACTAAATAAAACCTTAAACTAAATTTAAAAATGATTGAAAAAAATCGCAACTTTGACCGCAACTTTTAGAAAAATGTGCCACGAAATCAGTCATTTTAGATCACAACAATCACAAAAAATCCCCACAACTTCCTGGAGGGACTGACCTATGCTCCACTGGAGCCATGGAAGAGCTGCTTGCTGCTGAGTGGAGCCAACTTCATTTGAGAGTTTGGTTTTCTAATGACATGTCAACGAAGATAAAGGCTCCAGTTCATTAACATAAAATCTACTTAGATGTGCATGTAAACGCACCAAGACGCTCTCCGCTGTTTCCGCCTTGTTGCCCCCAAGATAACATGCCTGTGGGGCAGCGCAAGCCAAGAGATGGGTGAGACCATGTATGCAAATTTACATCATGACGTAGAGCTGCGAGGTTTTTTTAAATCCTGGCATTTCAACCTTAAAGTTCTATCAGAAGCTAAAGCTGCAGATCCATGTAGAAGACTGTTTTCATGTTCAGCCTGCAGGAAAAGCTCAGAGTGACCAACATTCATCAGAAAAAACATGAGAAATGGTTTTTCAGTAAAGCACACCTTTGTTTCTGATTATGATTTCATATATCAGGCTGTCGTCTGGTGGAACTGAGCCAGCTAGTCAAAAACCAGAGTGGAAACTGAAACTGTTTAAAGCAGCACTGAGCAACTTTTAACCAGTAGGGGGCATTAGGAGGCTACAATTGAAAGTTTCACTTTACTGTCGTAAATCATCTCACGCCTGAACTATGAAAATCTTTCAGAACATTATTTTCTACTATATTTCACCATCTGGTTAATAATCAGACTGGTTAAACTGTGATATGCTTGCTGAAACAATCCCTCCTCGGCAGGAGTCCTCCCCCTAGCGTTGTTAGACCGGTTCTGCCGTAAAGCAGAAGGTGACATCATCGGCCGAAGTACGGGCCAGGGCTCAAAACTGTCTAGTGCGGTATCTGGCCAGTAGAGGGGTGCAGAGTGCTGTCAAACAGGAAACTGGTCAAGTTTCTAACTAAATAATCATTGAGATCAATTTTAATGCTCTAACCAGGGGTGGACTGGCCATCGGGCATAGCGGGCATTTGCTCGCTGGGCCGCTGGTCATTTTGGGCCGGCTGCCAGCCTGCCAGGTGTTTTTTTTTTTTTTCGAACAAATGATACTCGGGAGTCGGGACAGTATTAGTCTTTCCTATTGGTTTACAAAACGGGTAGATCCACCCATTAGACATGATTGATTATGGGCTGGACCAATCACAGCCCAGGGCTGCGTTTCTCTCTCAGCTGTCAATCAATCATGCAGCGAGATGAGATCGGGAAAACTGAGACTGGAAAAAACGAAGAGGAGGAGCGGGAAAAGTTAGAACTAAATGTAGCCAGGTGAACTTAGTATTCTTCATAATAGACTGGAAGCAGGGCAAATAAAGGTCACATACTCCTAAAATTCCCCTAGGAATTCCCCCTCATGTAATGGTTATTGTGAGAGCTGTCTGGGGGTTTCGGGGACACTGTCCTTTTAGGAGCAGCTCCTGAGCAGTGCAGGGTGTCGTAAAACGTTGTGCTGCTGTAACACGTGGGAGAACGACAGAGCAGAGGACTGAAATGACATTCATGAGACTTTGCATGACGAGGAAACTATCAAGTAGTTGCTGGATAGTGAAAAGGCGTAAGTTGATGGAATAATTTTGTTTCAACTTGGAAATCTGTCAGACTTTCTGTTCTGATTATGATTGTTTAACTTTAAATGTTTCTGCACTACTCAGAGGGGAGATTCTAGTGCTGTACTGAGCTCCACACGTGCAGCTTAGTGTTCAGGATTCATCTTGCAGTGAGTGAGTTCATTATTTTTCTTTGTCCAAAAAGTGTATTTTGATTTAATGAATGTCTGTAAGGCTGAATGTTAATGACTGTGTTCTATTTGAGTAATGCATTTACTGTAACTTGTTCAGATGTGCTCTGTGTATTTATCTGTGTTTTTTTGTTATTTTTGTTTTCATAGAGAACGAGCCGCTACTGTTGTCTGTGCTCAGTAAATGTAAAATAACGCTACTAGTGAGTTAGCTGGAGATTTCAGGTTCTATGGACTGTTTACTAAAAAGGGACTGAAGTACTGTGATTCAAGCTTTCTAAAAACAATACCTTAAGGCACCTGTCCACACTGTTACTTAGCCTATGGGAGTTCTATGTCATTAAAATATAATTTAACTTTCCTCAAAGTTCTAGTATTAATGCTGTATTTCTTTTTGGTATAGTCGGGGAATAAAGAACCCACAGAAGGTTAGTTCTTGTGCCGTCTTTATGACGGGCTACATATTTTGGTGTCAGAAGTGGGATCCCCTTTTGAACTTTGAGTTTAAGAGTAGGCAATTTGAGCACACAGACAACAGTAGTGGCAAAGGACGGACGAGTTTTGGCTCCTGCTGTGCGGCGTTCTTGGAGTGGCTGGTTGCAACTTGGCCTGACTGGTGTTCCGAGACGAAGGAGTGTCAGCATCGTGACTGCTGGAGGAAGCCATCTGACATAGACCGTTGAATCGTTGCATTACGATTAAAAGTGACTGTGTTATTGATTTTGAAAAAAAAGACTGATCGACAGAGACGTCACAGCATGTCACAAAGGGAGGAAGGAGCTGCTGCTTCAGGAAGTGGGGCCAATCGGGCTGGACACCTTGGCTGCCTCCCAGCCTGATGATGGAGGTAACCCATTAGCAGAACTGCAGTCACAGATTCTGGAACTGAGCAAGAAACATGATGCTGTTATATCAAGTCTCACTAATATGGGTGAAGCTCAAACCAGATCTATTGTTTACATTCCGAGAGAAAAAATGATTGTACCCTTTAGTGGGGAACCCACCAAAGATACTCAGACTGTTGATGAGTTCATTGAAGAAGTGGAGCGAGTAATCAGGGCAAGAGGGCTTCGTGTAGATGACCAAATAGATTATGTTCTCTCTATGCTGAAGGGTTCAGCTCTGGAAGAGGTTAAGTTGCGTATGGGGGGGCAGGCACAGCAACCAAGTGACCTGTTTTCTTATCTGAGAGAGGCTTTTAGGGACAAGCGCACTACACCACAGCTTTTGCATGCTTTTTATGGTCGTCGACAACTAGATGGGGAAGACTTGCGAGATTACTCTCATGCGCTCTCTCAGCTGCTTAATTCTGCATTACAACAGTCCTCTAATGCAGTCCCCAACATGCAACTAACCCTGAGAGATCAGTTTATTGAAGGTGTTCGTGACTCCACCCTTCGATGTGAATTACGTAGACTTATTAGAGAGAAGCCTGACTTAAATCTGTTTGACGTCAGAGAAGAGGCAATGATGTGGACTCTGGAAGATCGTCCACGTAGTGCTAACATTGTTAGAAGCAGGAATCTAGCATGCAACAGACCAGATGAGGGCATGGATGGTGCAACTTCCACAAATGAAAAACACATTGACTTGAATGTGGCCCTCCAAGAGGTAGTCAAAATAGTCACGCAGCAAGGTAAAGCTATAAGTGAACTGACTAGTGCAGTTCGTGAGCTCACCCTACAGACCACCAGTTCAGTAAATAAGGAAGATGGCAGACCAAAAGCCAAGCCCAAATACACTAGTGATGGTCAGCCGATTTGTCTCCGGTGTGAGGGAGTTGGACATATGGCTAGAAACTGTAATGTACAACACAAGCCAGGAAGCCAGTCCCCCGTGTCAAACTCTGCTGTACAGGGAAACGGGGGCCCTCGTTTGCTATGAGCCGGGCAATGCGAGGCAAGTCAGAAGGCTCAGAGAACACTTTAACCAAAGAGCATTTTATGGAACATGCTGTGGGTCAGTGTCCTGAAGTTGATATTCAAATAGGTGGTGTTCCCCTTAGATGCTTGCTAGACACGGGGAGTAACGTAAGCACTTTGACAGAGAGTTTCTTTAGAGATCATCTCAATGGAGGAGATGAGGACATGCACTGCACATCCAAATGGCTTAAAATAACAGCAGCCAATAAGTTGCCACTACCGTATTTAGGTTATGTGGAGCTAGATGTACAGGTCATGGGTGTCACAGTACCAGACTGTGGTTTCCTAATAATCAAGGAAGACAACCCCAAAGAGGGAGACTCATCCCTTCCAGGCATCTTGGGAATGAACATTGCTAAGCGGTGCAGGCAGCTAGTGCTTTCAGAGTTTGATACTACTCTAGAAGGGAAGTTGGATGCAAGCTGGAGGGAGGCCTGTCATCGTGTACAGGAAGCCGAGCTGGTTGGGAAGGGGTCCACAGTCCATGTTGCAAGCAAATACAGAGTTTGTGTACCAGCTTCATCTGTCAGCACAGTTTATGCACGGGGCCATAGTAAAAAGTCCAAGAGCATGTTGTGCGAGCCAGGGAACACTCCACTTCCTGGTGGGCTGATAGCTGTTCCAACTTTGGTGTCCACTAAAAGTCTAGTGTTTCCTATCCAAGTAGTCAACCTGTCCCAGGAGGATATTTGGCTGTCACCTAAGGCTCGGTTAGGCCTCCTTTGCCAGGGTCAGCATGTTGAGATGGACCCGTATGAAGTTAAGTTTCAGCGTATTTCTGCCAACCATGAGGAAGTGACCATCAATCAGAAGGACTGTCAGGGCTCTGGCAGGCACATGCAGGGCTTACTGAGCCAACTTGATTTAGGAGGTACACCTGAGCAACAAGCAGAGTTGAGACTGGTCTTGATGAAATATGCAGATGTGTTCGCAGTTCATGATGAGGATCTGGGATACACTGAGCGTGTAAAACATGAAATCCCTCTTACAGACATGACACCAGTTTCTCAGTCCTATCGACGCATACCCCCCAATCAATACAAGGAGGTTAGGGAACACATCTCTGGACTGCTGAAAAAGGGGGTGATACAAGAGAGTTCAAGTTCCTATGCGTCACCAATTGTACTGGTCCGCAAGTCTGATGGAAGCCTTAGACTCTGTGTGGATTACAGAAAGCTGAACGCAAAGACCCAACGGGATGCCTTTCCACTTCCCCGTATAGATGAAAGCTTGGATGCTCTGGGCGGGGCCAAGTTCTTTTCAACCATTGATCTTGCAAGTGGCTACCACCAAGTTGCAGTATATGAGAAAGATCGTAGCAAGACTGCATTCACCACACCATTTGGCTTATATGAATACCTGAGGATGCCTTTTGGGCTATGCAATGCACCTGCAACATTCCAACGGCTCATGCAGGCCACGATGAGTGATTTGGTGTTTCAAATCGTGTTGATTTACCTGGACGACCTGCTTGTGTTTTCAACAACATTTCAAGAACACCTTGTAAGGTTAGAAACCATCCTGAGCAGGTTGAGAGAAACTGGGCTGAAAGTTAAAACTGAGAAATGCCATTTTCTCCAGTCAGAAGTTAGGTTTCTTGGTCATCAAGTTTCAGCCACAGGCATAGCCACAGATCCAGAGAAGATAAGTGCTGTGAGGACGTGGCCCATCCCTAGCACCGTAAAAGAGTTGAGGTCCTTTTGGGCTTCTGTAGTTACTATAGAAGGTTTATTGAGGGATTTTCACAAATTGCAGGGCCACTCCATGATGTAGTCACTGCCTGCATCAAAGAGATTAGTCAGGCCAAAGCAAAACAGCTATTTACTTCAGCCTGGACACCGCAGTGCCTACAAGCTTTTGAACTGCTCAAAGAAAAGTTGACAAGTGCTCCTACATTAGGATATGCTGACTTTACACTTCCTTTTTTGCTAGAAACTGACGCTAGCAGCCTTGGATTAGGAGCTGTCCTATATCAGGTGCAGGAAGGAAAGAAAAAGGTGATAGCGTATGCTAGCAGGAGACTCCGAGGGGCTGAAAGGAATGATCAAAACTACAGCAGCATGAAACTCGAGCTCCTTGCACTGAAGTGGGCAGTAACAGAGAAGTTTAGGAGCTATCTCCTAGGCTCAAAATTCACCATAATCACTGATAACAACCCCCTGTGTCATCTATCCACAGCCAGTTTAGGAGCTGTGCAGCAGCGATGGGTTGCTCAGCTATCGGTGTTCGACTTTGATGTAAAGTATCGGCCTGGCCGCTGCAACACTGCAGCTGATGCTCTCTCCCGCCTACCGGCAACTGGTGAGCCAGAACCTGACAGCGAAGATGCAGAATATGATGGCTGTGTAGCCATATGCAATACACTCAGAACTGGCACATATCTTGGAACAGATTTGGTCGCAGCCGGGGTTGGGAATTGCAGAGTGAACCTAATACACACGTCAGATGCAGAGGAAGCCACAGTTAGTGATGCTGTCCCGAACAGTACTCCCACATTGCCAGGATACTCTAACGCAGAACTCCAGAGTTTTCAAGCATCGGATTCAGCACTGAGTAAACTACGGGAGTTTTGGGGAAGAGAAAGAAAACCTACCAATCATGAGAGAGTTGGTCTGCCCAAAACTGTTCGCTCCCTCTTGAAACAGTGGCCAAAGATTAGAGAGAAAGATGGACTTTTATATCGGGTGGTCAATGATGCTCATGTTGGGGAATGTCACCAGTTGTTGCTGCCATTCTGCCTCAAAGAGCAAGTTCTCAGAAGTGTTCATGATCAGATGGGGCATCAAGGTATAGAAAGGACACTGGGGCTGTTGAGACAGAGATGTTTTTGGGGCGGAATGCACAAAGATGTAGAGCAGTGGGTAAAAAGATGTCAGAGGTGCGTGTTAACCAAAATGCCACAGCCAAAGATACAGACACCCCAAACCCCCTTTCTGGCTACTCGCCCACTTGAAGTGGTGGCTGTTGATTACACTGTGCTTGAACGTGCCACAGATGGTCGGGAGAATGTACTGGTGATGACAGATGTATTCAGCAAATTCAGTCAAGCTTTTGCCACCAGAGACCAAAAGGCTGACACCACTGCAAAGGTTATTCTCAAAGAGTGGTTCATGAAGTATGGAGTACCAGAACGCCTGCACTCGGATCAAGGCAGAAACTTTGAAAGTGCAGTGATTGCTGAATTATGCAAGCTGTATGGAGTCAAAAATACCCGAACTACACCACACCACCCTCAAGGGAACCCGCACTGTGAGAGGTTCAACAGAACTTTACATGATCTCCTGCGAACACTTTCCCCTGAAAAGAAGCGGCGTTGGCCAGATCATTTGCCGGAGCTGGTATATGCATACAATGTCACGCCCCACTCTACAACAGGATATTCACCTCATTACCTTTTGTTTGGAATGCACCCATACCTTCCAGTTGATGCATTGTTGGGAAGGGAGCAAGTGGAGGATGAAAATCTGGACTGGTTAGCAGTACATCAAGAACGCCTTCAAGATGCACATGCCAGAGCCAGAAAATTTGCTGAGCAAAGGGCTGCAGAACGAATAGCCCACCACCAAAAAAAGGTATACTGCCCACCCATGAATGTCAGTGAGCTGGTGTATCTACGCCACCGCCCAGCAGGAAGAAATAAAATCCAGGATGCCTGGGCCTCCACAGTGTATAGAATTGTTGAGATCCAAGGGACGACATACACTGTGGTGTCCCTGGAGGGAGGGCCGCTGAAGAGAGTGCATAGGTCCAACTTGAGGCCATGTATGCAGCCTGAAGTCCTGCCTGAACAATATCAGCAAGAAGGTTGTTTCAGTGACAAAGAAATCTCTGGCCAGGGACCTGAGCCAGAATTAATGGGTCCGGAGTTTGTCTTGGTGGAGGACTTTAAGTATGCCAAAGAGCCTGTGGCAACTCAACAATCCCAAAATGTGGACCTGAGGGATGATGCGACCAGGGGTGTGATAACAAATGAGGATGTATCGAGGCCAGGGACAAATGCACAATCTTATGGTGACTATGGATATGACTTGGTGCTTGACCCTAAGTCCACACCAGAGAGTGTAAATAGTTTTGTTGAGGTTTCAGGGGTGGAACCTGCCCCAAGGAGAAGTCATAGAAGTACAGCAGGGATACACCAAAACCCATTTAACCTACCTAGGTCAGCCTGCAAAACATTGTTAGCCAGTCCAGATGTGGTATCCCCAGTCTTAGCTGAGATGGTTTTCTATGCTTCAAAACCACAAGAAATAAGGGATGAGTCTCGTGTCATCGTGGACGCTGACATGTAGCAGGGGAGAATGTAGCCAGGTGAACTTAGTATTCTTCATAATAGACTGGAAGCAGGGCAAATAAAGGTCACATACTCCTAAAATTCCCCTAGGAATTCCCCCTCATGTAATGGTTATTGTGAGAGCTGTCTGGGGGTTTCGGGGACACTGTCCTTTTAGGAGCAGCTCCTGAGCAGTGCAGGGTGTCGTAAAACGTTGTGCTGCTGTAACACGTGGGAGAATGACAGAGCAGAGGACTGAAATGACATTCATGAGACTTTGCATGACGAGGAAACTATCAAGTAGTTGCTGGATAGTGAAAAGGCGTAAGTTGATGGAATAATTTTGTTTCAACTTGGAAATCTGTCAGACTTTCTGTTCTGATTATGATTGTTTAACTTTAAATGTTTCTGCATTACTCAGAGGGGAGATTTTAGTGCTGTACTGAGCTCCACACGTGCAGCTTAGTGTTCAGGATTCATCTTGCAGTGAGTGAGTTCATTATTTTTCTTTATCCAAAAAGTGTATTTTGATTTAATGAATGTCTGTAAGGCTGAATGTTAATGACTGTGTTCTATTTGAGTAATGCATTTACTGTAACTTGTTCAGATGTGCTCTGTGTATTTATCTGTGTTTTTTTGTTATTTTTGTTTTCATAGAGAACGAGCCGCTACTGTTGTCTGTGCTCAGTAAATGTAAAATAACGCTACTAGTGAGTTAGCTGGAGATTTCAGGTTCTATGGACTGTTTACTAAAAACGTTCGGCAGGTGATGAAGATGATGCTGAAGAGGAGGAGGAGACTGGCGGCCGGAGGCTGGGCCTGAGCCGGTTCAAGAGGAGGATTCTGAACTCCAACAGGTAAGAAGTGATGAACTGCAGTCTTGGGGCTGATATTAAGCAAGTTTGGTTCATTAGTTTATTTTTGTTGAGCTTGCTAGCAGTCAGAAGTTAGGAAGCCAGATTTTATAGCTCTGTGATGCAGCGACGGGATTTCTCTTTTTCTGTGACGCAGTACTGATCGTGATCTTAGCTGTAGACCGGTGACCGGTCCGGTGGTGAAGTTAGTTTAAAGTTGGATTGTTGACAGAATTCAGTCCTAGTTCACCACAGTCAGTGATGGATTCTCACTGGATGCCACTGAGACGTAGGTAGATTGGTACCGGAGGGAGGGCCGTGTTTGAGTCACGGACCATCAACAAATATCCAGTCGGTTTAACCCTTACAAGAAAAGTTTCTAGGTCATGTTACCAAAAGACACAGATCGATTACTAGTTGTCTAACTAAACTGGACTAATCAGACACAGCAGTTTTTAACACATTTAATGGAAATTAAAAGTTTATATGCATATATATTTATATATATATTTATATATATATTATCTGGATATATTTTTAGAAAATTATGGATTTTTTTCCAATAGCTTCCAAGTCATGTGACCAAGAGACTCAAAAATCAGCTCCTGTTCCTAAACTGGACTTTAGAACACATTTCATATTGTTATTAATATTTTTATTTTACATTCATTATTGTGTTCCTGTGTTTCAGAAATATTTCTGCTGATCACTGAAAAGGACGTCCTCACTGGACTCTGACAGGTGGCTGAGAAGAGTGAGCTGTTGAAAAAGCTCCTTCTGTAGAATAATGAGGTAAAACAACAGTGATAAAAACACTTAGAATGGATCAGATATGATCAGGTTAGACTTTAAGTTCAAAGAGTCTAAAGGTTTTGATCCAACTTGATGCTCAGAAAATGTTTCTAATAGAATTCATTAGAATTAGTAGAATAAATATTAAACACAAACAGCTGTTTTCTTCCAGCCTTAACATAACCTTGTCTTTTATAGGATGATGTCACTCATTTTCTGAAACCTGAGGTGGTTTCTTCTTGCTGAGTATAGTCTAGAATACAGGATTAAACTCTATTATAGACTAAAGATACCAGTACTGTGATCATCTGAACAAGTCCATTATTAGACTTTCTCACCGTTCTGTCTGCCTATTTTCACTTTTTAGAGGTTACCGTGTTCGAAGAAATATTAGTTTTACCAGCTGATCCTGTTTATTGATGAGGTGAGTCTATCGTCTGTGAGATACCACTCATTCACAATCTGTCATGTATACATTTTAGCACATCTATGTTCCTCTGTTGTATTTTTCAGGATCCCATCATCCTTCATTCATTGTTCAAGTGGTTCTTCTTAGTAAGTACTGTATAAAGTTTTTGACACAACATTTGTACACATGCCAGACCAGATCAGCTTTTCTTACCTTCCTTTCTGCCTTTTTCACTTTTAAAGGTCTCAATGTTTGAGGAAATGTGTTGTTCTGTTTATTCCTGTCATGAATAAATAGTTCATGAAAATATCTTGAAATTCAATCATTATTCTCTCCCCTAATTTATAGTGTGTGTGTGTGTGTGTGCGTGCGTGCGTGCGTGCGTGCAGGTTTGCGTGTGTGCGCTTGTGCTAGTGCGTAATGTCAGCTGGTGGGCTGGTCTCCGCTCAAAATGCCCGGGCTGAATTTTAGTCCCAGTCCAGCCCTGGCTCTAACTTAAAGTGTTAAAAACTGCTCAGTATTGCTTTAACAGTCACACTGTCTCAGAGATACTCTGCTAGGCGTCAGAATATTTACCAGTGTTGTGAAAACATGCTTCTGACAGGAAGATAATGACACTAAACTACAGGTGATCCAGGGTACTGTACAGTACCGGTTACAGTAAGTACAGGTTAGTGTCCTCTCACCTGCTACATGAGCTCCTGGTTTGACCCACTGACCATACAGCACCGGCTCAGTTGACATGGTTACCGTCACTATGACGTCTGCTCCCCTCACCGCCTCCTCCACTGAGCTGCATCCTGTCACAGGGCCTTGGACTGACTCGATAAACTCGTCCACTCGTTTTCTAGTTCTGCTCCAAACTCGAACCTGAGGCAAAAAGATGTTTATTAACTACTATAAATATGGGAATGTTGAAGTCTAGACTTTAAAGAATAATACTTTTTAAACAGCATCAGAAGAGTCATTAAAGGGATATTCCACCACAAAGTGATTTTCTGTCTATTGTCATATTCCTCAGAGTTAGATCAGTGGGCATGAACTATTATTAAACATCCCAAATGTTTTCCTGATCCAGCAGGCGGATATTCGCCTCCGGCGATACTCCTTTAGCATTAGCTTAGCGTAAAACACTGTAAGTGAATGGTAACTACGAACTACAGGCGAATATCTGCCTGCCGGATCAGGATCAGGGCTGTTTACTAATAGTTTATACCCACTGATCGAACTCTGAGGAATATGACAATAGACAGAAAATCACTTTGTGGTGGAATATCCCTTTAAGAAGAAACCCTTCACTTGATTGTAGAAGATCTCAGGATGGACTAGATTAAACTGAACGTGTTTAAGTAGAACTGATCCGTTTTTGATCTGGATCAGTGTCCTATAAACGGTCATATTAAAAGGTGAAGCTATTCTTTGGGTTTGGAGGAGTTTTCCTTTTGGGATTTCTTAGGCAGGTTAGTTATCCCAGAAATAAACTCAATGGGATGTTGCATTAACTGTATTTGGACAGCAGCGTAGGGAAGTGGCTGGTCAGAGGACGGTTAGACATCCTTATAGGGGAGGAGACAAGTGCTGCATTATTCAAAAACAGATCAAATCATGTTCCTGTTTGCTCTCCATACAGTCGTTTGTACCTCTTTGAATGAAAACATCTCAGTGAAGACATCATAATGACTCCGGGCCTGTTTGCCGGTCCCCAGGAGGACCAGGACCTCTGCTCTGGGATGCATCAGCAGCTGTACCAAACACAAACAAGTTAGGAGTTAAATCAGAGGATAGGCTCTTTAAAAATTAAACAACAGAAGTGCCTTAGCAGAGATGGCTGAAACTGCAGCGGTCCTCATGGCTGTGATGACCTCCCCATCCATCACCTGCAGGTTGGAAGGAAAGGCGTGAATATGAAGCTGCAGAGAAAACTCTCTCTGAAGACAAGTTGTACTCACAGCCTTTATGTTCCCGTACTCTGGATCCAGCAGCATCACTGTGGCGTGAACAGCTGGCAGACTGGAGCCCTGCTCCCTCTTGTAGAAACACACCAGCTTGGTGGTCAGGACTCCATCCCTCTCCATGTATGTAGGCATCAGACCCATGAAGCTGAAACATGGATCTTAGTTCAACTCAACAAACTGCTCTTTGCTCTCTGAAGCAGGAACAAGGCCTACCAGGGCTGCTGATAAATACGTCATTTTTCTGTTTGAAAATCATGGGTTGTATTTTTTAGGGCTTGTTTAGAAGGTGTAGTTCCTTATTTAGGCTTGTTGTGTTTTAGTTAGTTAGCAGCAGCTCTGTGAGGATCATGATCTCTGATTTCTCCAGAGCATTCAATAAAATCCAGCCTGATTTATGATGTAGAAACTCCAGAAGACACAGGTGGATCCTCCACAATCACCTGGATTAAGGACTACCTGATTAACAGACCTCAGGCTGAGTGTCTGACCAGGTGGTCAGCAGACCAGGAGCACCACAGGGAACTGAACTCTCACCACTCATTTTGACTCTGAACACCTCAGACCTTCAGTAGAATCAGAGTTCTCTTATCTTCAGAAATATTCTGATGACTCAGCAGTTGTTGGATGGATCAGAGAGGGACCAGAGACTGAGTCCAGAGACCTTCCTGAGTCCTTCCTGTCCATCACAGACCACAACAGAATATCCTTCCTGTCCACCACAGACCACTACAGAAGGTCCTTCTTGTCCACCACAGACCACTACAGAAGGTCCTTCCTGTCTATCACAGACCACTACAGAAGATCCTTCCTGTCCATCACAGACCACTAGAAGATCCTTCCTGTCCATCACAGACCACTAGAATATCCTTCCTGTCCATCACAGACCACTAGAAGATCCTTCCTGTCTATCACAGACCACAAGAAGATCCTTCCTGTCTATCACAGACCACAAGAAGATCCTTCCTGTCCATCACAGACCGCTACAGAAGATCCTTCCTGTCCATCACAGACCGCTACAGAAGATCCTTCCTGTCCACCACAGACCGCTAGAAGATCCTTCCTGTCCATCACAGACCACTAGAAGGTCCTTCCTGTCCATCACAGACCACTAGAAAGTCCTTCCTGTCCATCACAGACCACTAGAAAGTCCTTCCTGTCCATCACAGACCACTAGAAGATCCTTCCTGTCCATCACAGACCGCTACAGAAGATCCTTCCTGTCCATCACAGACCGCTACAGAAGATCCTTCCTGTCCATCACAGACCACTAGAAGATCCTTCCTGTCCATCACAGACCACTAGAAGATCCTTCCAGTCCATCAGACCACTAGAAGGTCCTTCCTGTCCATCACAGACCACTAGAAGGTCCTTCCTGTCCACAGATAGAACCAGACAGGACGACTTAAACACGCTACTGAAACATCTAATCTAGGGTTAATAAAGTATTTTGATTTGACTTGTTGTGCTTTATCTTTATGGGTAACGTAACCACACTAAGACAGGTGTGTGAGTAATTGTATTAACAAATCAGTACCGGTAGTCAAACTATAACATATGGTGTAAGTCCAGCATGAGAAAGAACAACAAAAGGTTTTGTGTCAGCTTGTATCCTTACTTTGTGTTGTTGATGTCCAGCAGGTTGTTTCTCCTAAAGTATGGTAACTGTTCATAAAATCACTGATACGTATAAATGAAGTAATAGATCGTTTACCAACTCTCATAGAGAGATATATGAAACAACATCACTGATGATAAAAAAAAAGTCAACAAACGAAGCATCAGGTCACAAAGTGCCACTGAGTGTGTATTATTAATGAAACGTGTTTCTTTCATTTAAGGGATTGGACCAATTTAGATTTGCTGGATTTCCTCTGAACCATCATCATCAAAAGCTCATGAATCTGAATTATACTCATGGGTTTGGGATGAATAACCTCACACAGGCTGCTACCTGAAGTTAGTCAGCACTGGACTGAAGGCAGGGTGATGTAAAGGTTAACGCCTGTATTTCCTCAATGTTTCCTAGAAGTCTGAGTCCATTCAGTCAGTTTGATCAGCTGTTAGACTCTGATAGAGATCTTCATACTAGATCATTCAGCAGGAACTTTGATCTCAAAGTCACGTTTTAAAACCAGATCATAAATACCGGTAAAACCCTCTGAGACTCGACCCTAGTGGCTGCTGCGGGTTGTTGTGACGTCACATACCCGTGGTGTTTCGGCAGGAGGACCGAGGTGCGCGCAGGCTGGACCACCTCCGCGGGGTCCCGGCTGGAGAACTTCCCCAAAGCGACCTCCAGGCGGGGGACCAGGTCTCCGTAGCGCAGCAGACCTCCGACCTCCTGCCTCCATATGATCACTGGAGGCTCCGCCATGGTCTGACTGGTTCCTGGTTCAGAGCGGACCCGGAGCTGCATTCAGGGGCCGCCGGAAAAACAATATGATGTATTCACTGACACTCGAAAGTGAGAAACACAGACTTACATTGCTCAAATCATTGTTTGATTACCTAGCAACACATTTTTACATAAACTATTTCACTAATTATAAGAAAAGTTTGAAAAATACCAATAATTTAAACTGTTACATTACAACATCTAAAGAAGGCTTAGGAAACATTTTCTTTTTTAAATTTACCTTAAAATTAAAGACGTAAATTATTTTGAACGTTTATTTGTGTACTGTATTGATACAGACTATGTTAATGCCAGGGTTATAAACTAGAAAGAGAAAAGATGAGTGATAGTAACTGTACTAAAGTCAATGTGTGAAGCTGGAGCCTGTACAGCTCTTTATTGGATATTTACCCACGGTGGAAGAAACTCAGAGCTCTGAGATTGCGTCTGATCATTGTAGTAGTAGTAGTATTTATTTTATTCAGTCATGAAAGTAATTGTGACTTCCTGTCTATATTCCTGACAAGCAGATGATGGCTAAGCAGTGATGGTCCAGAACTACAGAACAACAGTGAGCAGGTAGCATCAGGGACTAAAGGAGGACCTGAAGAGGTCAAGGCCTCACTGCCAGAACTAGAAGTCATCAGAATACCAGGGGTCAATGGACGTGTTGGAGCAGGAAACAGAGGTGATGAGGAAGTGATGGACAGGTTCTGTTTCCAGGACAGGAAGCAGAAGGACAGTTTGTGGACTTTGCTAAAAGGATGTGTAGCGGGTGTGACCACTGGGGGTCGCTGTGACTCTGCAGCTATTTAAATTGGAGCCAGCTGTTGACCTGGTAATTTGCCAGTTGGTTAGTGAGACCAGGGCGTTGGCTGGTCTCACACAAAGTGTTTGAGCAGACTGGGTCACAGAGTTGGATACCAGGTGGACTGTGGAGGCTTTGAGCCAGGTAGTTACATTACACAAGTACTATGTTTTTCGATATTAAATGTTTAAAATGGGTAGTTTGTGGTTGTAATTTGATGTTTGTTTTTACAGTGATGCATTGTTGCCTGCTGTCCTTGTTGGGTTTATTTGTTTTTTCTAGTTGGTCCGCCTCGCCTTTGTGGGGCTTGTTCATCATATGAACTGGGAACACCTGTAAAGGCGGGCTAACTAGTCTTTTATATTTTTCGTTTGTTTGGGGTCACTTCCTCCACAACCTGCCTTATCTGTCACTGCAGGTTATTAATGGAATGTTTTTAATACTTAAACTTTGATAATAAATATTGTAATTTTATCTCTGGTTTCCCGATTTTATACTCTGGCACCTCAACAGATGGAATTGGCTGTAGGGAAAACTTTCTTCCAGAAGAAACAGGAGCAGAGGGTGAGCCAGAATGGAGGTAGAAGCACAAAGGTGGACTACATCTGATGTAGATCAGGACAAAGGCAGAACAGAGGAGGAAATGGTGGAAGCTGAAAAAGGAAGAGAAGCTTTCAGGAAGGAGCTGAGAGGCTCTGGGAGGAGCTTCCAGATGATTGGACGACAGCAGGGAGATGAAGAGGACCCGCCGTGTCATCTGGAAGGAAAGCTAGAGGGACTTGTTGGAATGCAGGAGGACAGGAGTGTGTATGAAATGGGACACAGTGAGGACTGAAGACGATACACAGGACATGCTATAAGTACCACTGATGTGCACATTGTCCAGATGTTGAATTATTCTTTTATAGACACGTTTTTCAGGAGAGGGCTGGTTAAGCAGAAATTGGTCTAGAACTGTTGACAATCTCAGGGTCATCTTCTTACAGACTGCTGTGATTGGAGCTGTTTAATTCCAGAGGAACAACTCCATTATCAGAGATTAATATGCTGAATGAACTAAAGGCTTATTGAGATAAGGGTGAATTCATTTCAACATTTTCCTGTCAGCGTTCTCATGTCCTGGAGAGCAATCCCTCGCCTCGCCTTCCTCCACTTATCCAGGACTGGGGACAGCATCCCAGGCTGTCCTCTCCCTGGTCAAGTCCTCCAGCTCCTCAGTTGGGATGCCCAGGCGTTCCCCGGCTGGCCAACCTGGAGATATATTTCCTCCAGGTCAACCTGGGGCAACCCGGAGGCCTCCTGCCAGCAGGATGCTGGGCCTGGTTAGGCCCAAAACAACTCCTGAGGGAAGTATTTTGGGCCTAACCAGGTGATCAAAGCATCTCAACTGGCTCCTTTCAATGTGGAGGAGAGCAATCCTTTAACCGAGTCTGATTTCATCAGTAACAGGCAGTCAGGAGCTGGAGGGTTCATATCATCCAGTGTGACCTGATCTTAGAAACTGACCTACGTTAGAAAAAAAACTATTTGTTGTTGGTCTGAGACCAGAAAATTACTCAAAATAGTTCCTTAGTTTACAAACCTTACACCTACAACAACAAAACAGCTGAATAGATTTAATGTCCTTCATGTCTCTGTTTCTATTTGGAGTCGTGACCAGAAATAAATGAAAAGACTTTTCTGGTTGCAGCTAAAAATGATCCGTTTCTCTTTTAAGGAGAAAAAAATCTAGTTTGTTTGTCTTTTTTTTTTTACTGAAGAACAGATTCTAGTGTTCAGCATGCTTAAATGTTGCTCAGGTTGTTTTTGACTTCAGACACACCTCAGTGTGATCTGTGGGACTACCTACTCTGTAGACTGAGATTTAGACTCTAAAACTTTCTAAATCATAACTGGTAAAATGTTTAAATATTCATATCAGTCTTATGGGGGTTCACGAGCCCTTTAGAGTTTAACACAATGTGTGGTTCTGATCTTCATTTATAACGTTACATAAAGAAAAATATGTTTCTTCAATATGTAAAAACCGTTTCATTTTTCCTGCATTTGTGAATTTTAAAATGTAGCCATTAAAATTTAATTAGGAACCAGAAAAAACACTTGTTACTCAAAATAAGTAACAAATGTAATGTCATGGTTAAAGAGGCCAGCTCCACATAGTGTTCCACTTAGTTTAGCTAGATTAAACTTTGTCTCAACTCCTCAGATCTGTCCTCCATCAAACGCCTTTCCAATACACACTCCATGTAAACCAGGGGTGCCCAATACGTCGATCGCGATCGACTAGTCGATCTTGAAGGCAGTACTAGTAGATCGCCAGCAACCGCTAGCGCCAGCCTGTAGCAAAATCTGTCGCTTCACCCGGTCGCGGTAAAACTCAGTCCCCCACTCCGTCCTTTCACCACACACACACAGCTGCTCCTCAGGCGCCGCACACAGCAACAGAGACAATCAGCTACATTGTAAACAGACCATCTACTAAACATCCATGTCCAGAGTCCAGAGTCTCATCATGTTTTAGTTCAAGCTGAAACAGGGGGATCATAAAGACTTTGTCAGAATTTAAATAAACTGATACAGAGCCTACATTTTCTGACCTGAGTTTGGGCGACCGTGACCCTGGAGAGGAGAGGCTGCCCTCCATGAGGGCACCCAGAGTTCAATCCCTGACCCCAACACAACCCATGAGCCTGACACTGAACCCCCAACTGCCCTCAGGTGTCCCTCGCAAACAGATTCTTAATCTTAGTGGGACATTACCCGACTAAATTAAATTATATAAAAAGATCCTAAACACGCCTAGTAAAATGTTAGGATGAAACAAAACCAGATTGAAGATCCTGGGTTTAAATAATTTGAAGAAGACACAAACGGCAGACCTTTGAAGAGCTCATACATTATTAAAATGATTAAAATTAGTTTAGCAAGGTTCAGGATCAGAATCAAACATGGTGCCATTTTTAGAAGTGGACTGCCTGATCATCTTCTACTCCTCTGGATTTTTACAAACCTTAAGAGGCCACAGCAACATCAGCCAACAAGTCCACAATCCAGGGCTGAGTGCTGTGGGTCCAGCATGTGTGTGTGTGTGTGGGGTCTCTGATCCAGTGAAACTTTAGGGCTGCAGCCCCTCCTCCTGTAACGAGCTGCAGACGGTACCTCTCAGACTCGTGATGGTAACGTGGGTTTAGGGGGACACGACATGACTCCGGGTCCAGAAAGACACGGCTCACAGGCCTGATCCAGACCGCCGGACGCCTACTGACCGCTAATTAGACATTTGAGTGTTTTTGCACAATACTCTAATTCCAGTCACTAGAAAAACTGATGTTCATCACAATTTAAATAAAACACAAGTTCTAAAAAGATTGACTTTATTAATAAACAGGTGATGACTCTGCAAAATAAAAAAACTAAAATCAATACAAATAAAACAACAAAGTATAAATGTTTTAACATTTCTTTAGACCAAACCTAAAACCCTGACCCGTCCACCTGTTGTAGCTGCTGTGATCACACCAGCAGTCTCTCGATAGCCATCTGCACAGACTGAATCTGGGGCTTGAGCTGAGAGCCCTCCTTTATGGTGACTGAGGTAGCAATGACGGGGCGCGACACCCCGCAGGCCCGGCCCAGCGCCTGTTTGGAGCGAACAAACACATACGGGACGTTCTTGTCCTCGCAGAGCAGCGGCAGGTGAAGGATGATCTCCAGAGGTTCAGCGTCTGCTGCCATGACGATAAACTCAGCGATACCTCTGTTTAGGGTCTTAGTGGCTGAGGAGAAAAAAAAAATTAATCACTTAATGGCAAATTTATTTCTGGGCATTTGGATGAACAGAGATTAGAACTAGGCTTGGGCGGTATCCAAATTTTAATACCGTCAAACTTCCTCCACATTTTACCGGTCCGGGGTATACGGTATTACCGTGACCAGGCTGGACTGGGACTGGGACCATGTTAGGTGCACAAGGCACGCAGAGCGAACTCATTAAGGGGATGAAAAGCATCTTGGAAAAGATGGTCCTTGTGTAATTCATAACCATGATTCGAAACCTTTGGAATAATGAAGCTCATGAAACGGACTGGAAGGCAGCAGACAAAATCAGCCAGGAATACTGCTGTCTGAAGAATGGTGGTCCAAACATTTCCAAACATGCTGGAAGACCTGCGTAGGAGGCTGCTACCCACTCTGAACTCTGTCCTGGAACTCCTTCACTCACCCCCCCCCACCGCTCACCGTGCAGTTTTTCATGGCGGTATTGAAACGGATACCGCTGCTATTTTTTAATACCGGGAATATACGGTATTACCTTAATACGGCCAAGCCTAGTTAGAATCATTAACACAGTGCCTTTAGAATGGAATCACCCCTTGGATGTTTGACCCGTTTACTGCTTTTATAAATCAATCATGATCAACATCATTTGGCTTCTTTGACCAGAAATGTTACCATAAACTCTTAAATGTTATATTTAGACAGCAGATCTTGACACTAGGGTTGTCACGGTATGAAAATGTACCTTCACGGTTATTGTGACCAAAATTATCACGGTTTTCAGTATTATCTCGGTATTTTTTAAAAGGGTGTTGAATATGTTCAACTAGACAACTAAATAAACTCTATATCTGGAAAATATTGTCCTCGGCGTGTGTCCTTCCAGTGAGCTTTTCAGATTTGGGGAGATGTCATCAAGCAGTAATCATTGTTAAATTCATAATAATTCATAATCAATCAGAATTGACGACTGTAGAACAGTTGACCAACACTCTATTGTACTTCATGGGTCACTGTACTTGACAAAAACAACCTTGTTGCTATATTTACCTGTTGTAATTTACGCCAAGGTGGTATTATCTTTGTACTGCTCCCGCTCCCACAGCATGGTCAATGACCAGTTATTTTCTGCTAAGCTGGAGTTCTGGTGGTGTACTTATTTTGACATGCTTCATTATGCAAGCATCAACAGCGATCAACTTGTAGCGTCATTTTAATATGGGGGTGTCGGCGACTCTGTTTATTTGCTGGCAGTGGTGCTGCGGCTGTACTCATAGCATTCTCCCTCTACCCAAAATCCTCACATCATATTTCGGCTAAAACGCTAACGTACCTTCCCATGACTGCAGAGTTGTGGGTGATGTGTGTGATGAGACTTCACGTGTTGTTGCATTTCGCCGACACTTTTTTCCGGCACGTTCTGCAAACAACTGTCCCCCAACATTCTTCAAATATCCAAAATATGTCCATACTTCCGACTTTGTCTTCTTTGAGGGCTCATAGATGCCCTCAGCGCTGTTTTTTACTCTTTCCACCGTCATTTTAGCTTTAGCTTTAAAAAGTTTCGGTTGTAAACACTACAAAGTGCGCATGCAGATAGGACGGTGGCTGAATTGGGTCACCGCGCCTAAACCGCAAACACGGTTTATTCACCGAGATAATATAGTTTATTAAAAACATGACAGTAATTATTATTGTCAACATTTTTACCGGGATTTACCGCTATACCGGTAACCGTGACAACCCTACTTGACACACCATTCAGATTTTTGCTGATTGTTCAGACTCCAGCACGAACAGTCTAAAAGCACTGAACAATGATGTCACTGTGTTTACAGAGGTAAAGATGGATGCTACACACTAAACCTAGCTACTTCCACCAGCACAGGTTTGTGAAGTCTCCACTTCAATGACCTT
Source organism: Callopanchax toddi (assembly GCA_006937965.1). Classification (NCBI taxonomy): domain Eukaryota; kingdom Metazoa; phylum Chordata; class Actinopteri; order Cyprinodontiformes; family Nothobranchiidae; genus Callopanchax; species Callopanchax toddi. The sequence goes on from SSNR01000570.1 coordinate 218,412, forward strand.
AAAGTCAGCAACAACTGGTCAAGACACATATCTGGGTTTAACTAAAAACAAATGGAGGTTTTCTAAATAGAAAATCCCTTTGATACTTTATGACTTTCGCCTGCAGTGTGCACACAACCACAAAACATTACATAGGAGTATTTTGTTCTCTGTTAGAAATGTCACCTTAACGTAATCAATCCTAAGACATTTTCTGCTTTATTTAAACGGAACATCACCCCAACTATGGCTCCAGTAACATTTTTGTTCCCACAAAAGAAAATGAATCCTGATATATTTGCTGTGGTTCTGCTCGTCTGTGACAGTAATGTCCAGATCATTTCCTAGGGCATTACCTCTCAGACATTCAGTTGATTCTGGTTCTGTTCTTTTTGCATTACAAACCGATTACTTTTTGTTCTATTGCGATCCCTACTAGTGTGTTATTCTGTCTGATTATCACTCTACTCCCACCATCAAATGTAGCGTTACCTATGGACAGATCTATTAACCATCTCACAACAAGAACAAAAGTAACAGGTATTGTGTTAAATACACTTTTGTTTGTGTTTGAGGGAAAAGATTATAATTGATTCTTTTCTTACTGTTTGATTTTATTTAATCCTGTAAATAATATGAATTTGTAATGTTTAGCATACAACTCATACAAAGCATAAAATGTCTTACTTTACTTCTATTTTGGACTTAAAACTCCATCCTTTTAAGTCCAAATTGTAATTCCAAACCTAATATGAGAGCCAAAATGTAATTTAAAACTACTCCCCACCAAGACCCATTTCTAGCCTAGGAAACCAGACTTATAATAATAATAATCATCATCATCTATCTAGTTTACTAGGCTAACCCATTTCTTTAATGACTGATTTTCAGCTGATCTGCATCCTGAGTATTATCTCGTCCTTTGTCCGGTTTCATAGGAGACAGACTGATAAAAGCATTCACCTTCATTGGCCCCCTTCCTCAGCTGTTTGTAGTTGGAAGCTTGCTGCACCAGGTCCAGGATGGTTTTGGTCAGAGTGGCGTCGGCCAGCGGGTAGGCCTTTGGGTTCACTTGGCCTTCACTCTGGTCACAAAGAGTGGATACAATTAAACTACTCTTTTAAAAAGTCGCATATATTTAAATAAAACCACGTGGATTTCTGCTTGTAGTTAGCACGCGCTGTCGTCTCACACACGCTGCCTGTTAGCTCGTCTGCTAGCTTATCGGTTCACTCACCATTTTAGTGGCTTTTTATTCCTTTATTTCGGCCCTCTCGGCGAAATGCTTCACGGAGGACTATTTGATGTGTCTTCTGACTACAAGGGACCAGAGGACGCGGAATATCCTTCTCTTCTTTTCTTTCTAATAGCGATACAGTTTGAGTAAACTCTCCTGATAACACTCGATCCAAACGTTGACCCCCACGTGTGTGGCATTCACGCTGCACATGCGCACTAGGGAGAGCAACAAGACCTTTTTTCAACAAACTTTATTAACAACGACGAAGAAGATTTATATAGCGCCTTTCTAGAAATTACGGAGCCCGTCTCATGACATTGTGGAAAAATAAATAAATTGTGGGCACGAAGTAACTATAACGTGCGCACGAAATACTAAATCGTTCCCACGAAATACTAAATCGTTCCCACGAAATACTAAATCGTGCGCACGAAATACTAAATCGTTCCCACGAAATACTAATTCGTGCGAACGTTAAACATATTTCGTTCCCACAAATTACTATTTTGTGGGAACGAAATAGTATTGATGATATTATCCCGCAGTGCACCCTCATTTCCAGCTGCACCAGCCGTAAGGATCTACCCACTGATGTTCTTAAGGTGAGTGCCTTTTCTAATTCAGTTCTTGTCATTTTTACCTATCTTTGTCACTTTGTCATGAGCTGTATGACTTGTCAGACAACTTTCAAACTTTCTACCACACGTTTTGTTGCGTTGAGTGGTAAACTCGTGTTTCTGCAGGACGCGCAGCCCTGCACACAAATCACACGATATTTTAAACATAAAACCAGAGTCCAATATCTCTACCAATATCCAGAAATCACCGAAATGATCCCAGTAATTCTTCTATCAGGGTGCAGACAAAGAGCTGCATCCCCCACAATAATATTACGTGCAGCCACAGCTGACCAGGTGTTGCCCTGCTGTGCGTGGAGGCCAGCCCGGTTCTCGTAACACCGGGACCCAGAACCAACGGGACCTGGGGCTATTACACAAGGAGGAGGTCTGGTTCTGGGTCAAACTGACAGGATCAGAACAGTATAGGTTTATGTGCGCCGAGCCAATTTAACAATTTCCTGTGTAGGCGCGCGCTCGAACACCCCAAAACCTGGCGCGCGTCTCATCCTGGTCCCATGTAGCCTATAGGTCAAGAGCAATTGCTGTTGACATAATGTGGTGCGGATTAAATTCTGTCTACAGTTTTAGCTTGAAATCGTCTTAAATACGCCTTTTTTTATTTTTATTTTTTACTAAACTGTTCTTTGGAAAGTATCATGTGAGCCAGATTTGCCGAGGGAACATGGCTAAAAAATGCTGCGTTTAATACTGTCACCAGGCGAAGCCGTGCATTTACAGTAGCACCCAGTGCACGTTGCCAAGGAAACCTGTACAGCATACAGTGAGGAATTTGTTTGAATTGAAACTACCTGAACTCCGATTAGACACAACAGAAAATATCTAATTAATAAAAAATAGGTCAGTTAGAGATCTAGCATAATGTAAATCTGCTGCATCAAATTTAAGATTAATTGTAAAAATACTAATTCAATTTTCTTGTGGTTTATAGGTCAGCTATGGATACTCGGCTGCGAGAATTTTTAACAGAGCGCAAAGTTGAAGAAGATGTGATCCAGAAACTTGAAGATGAGAATGTAAGCCACTGCAGCTGCTGTGTGTGTGTGTGTGTGTGTGTGTGTGTGTGTGTGTGTGTGTGTGTGTGTGAACAGACAGCCTCACAATTTTATATGTGCATTCTAAAAAAAATAAATTTCTTATTTTTTGTGTAATCAGTGACAATAAACATGTTTCAGAGTAATTAAAAATTAATCATTGGTCATCTTCAGCTGGAATAATATGTCCCAAAAGTAGCTGTTATCTAAATTAGGCTGTGGAAATAAAATCATGATGTGAATATATAGCCTGGCTATATTTTTACCTTTCTTCAGATATCCATTGGCATCCAAAAATGCATTTGTATGTATTTATTGTGTTTTGTATAGACTACATTTATTTATTCATTGGTTTCATTTTTCAGATAGATGAAACTGTCATTCCGTCAATGACAGATAGTGATCTGGCAAAGTACATCCCCAAAGTTGGCGATAGAGTCTCCACTGTGGCTTTCTGCAGACAAGCAAGCCTGTCACAGCCTGTGACATCACCGTCCAGGAAAGAATCCATACTCTCAAGACTACGACAAAGACTGTCTGGAGCTGAGGGTATGCCTGTTAGAAAGAGATCGTCTCAGTGGACTGAAAATAAAAATGCCAAACGTAAAGTAAGACGAATTGAGGTTGGCTGGATGGACTTCGATGAGGAGAATGACAGGTTCAAACAGGTGAAGTCTGTAAATGGTGGTGGAACACGACATCTCTCTGTTGACAAAGATGAAACTGTGGCAAATGTCAAACTGATGGCTGAAAATCTGTTTTTCCCCAATGGCCTTTCCAAAAAAAAAAAAAAGTCTTTCACACTACTCAACTCATATTGAGAGTTCACAGATAAATGTAGATGTTTCCAACACAGTTGATGAGTTGTATAAACAAAGCAAGGTCAAAATGCTGCGACTTTATCTGTGTACCAAAAAGAAAACATGACAGCAGCCCCTTGAAGTGGAGGGTGATCACACAATAACCCAGCCGTCTGTGGTTGATCTCACTAACAATGAACATGAGCAGGCTGATGATGATGTATTGGTGGAAAACAGAAATTCAGAACGGTCAAACTACTATGTAGTTAATGATGGCGCTTCCACAAGTGGATATTTGGAACTAGATGACACATTACAATGGGATGGTCTGCCAACTCTAGGTGAAAGTGAAGATTCTTGTACACAGTTGTTATTATAAGTGGGGATGACAGGCTGGATGTTAGTGTGGTTGAAGTAAACCCTGTAGCACTATTTTCAGAAAAAGAGTCTGATGCACCTCATACATTGTCTCTCTCACTGGGGCTGGCAGGAGAGGCTGATGTTCCTCACCAAGCACCCTCTGAACCACAATCTTCTCCCGTAACACTGACTGTAAGAAGAGGTCACTGTCTTAATGATTTGATCATCGCCTTCAAAGATCCTAACATTATTTCATCTGAGGTCAACATCAAAATGTTGTTACCAAATGGAGAGCTTGAACAGGGGGAAGGAAGTGGTGTCTTACGAGACTGCCTGACAGAATTTTGGATGGATTTCTATGACAGCTGCACACTGGGAGTTGAGGTGAAAGTCCCATTCATCCGGCATGACTTTCAGTGTGAAGAATGGCAGGCTGTAGCTAGAGTGTTTGTAGTTGGGTGGAAACAAGCTGGTTACTTCCCAGTAAAGCTTGCAATACCCTTTCTTGAGGAGATATTGTATGGCTCAACAACCACTAGTTTCAAGGATTCCTTTTTGCTCTATGTGTCACAAGAAGAGAGATCTGTCCTCCTAAAGGCTTTAGAGGACTTTAACTCAGTGGACACAGATGAGTTGCTGGATGTACTCGATGCACATGAATGCAAGCAAGTCCCTACCAAGGAAACTCTGCTTCCTGTTTTGACACAGATTGGACATAAAGTACTTGTTCAGGCCCCAATGTTTGTAATCAAGTGCTGGCGTCCTGTTGTGGGTTCTGTAGCTGGTTTACTACCACCAGAAGGACTGCATCATTTCATTGCAGAAAAGAAACCAACTGCAAAAACAGTGAAGGAGCTTCTAATCTTTCCAGATGAGATGACAGCTGCCCAGTCAACAGTTTCTCGTTACCTGAAAAAGTACATTGGGGAAGTTGATTTTAATTATCTTCAGCTTTTCTTACGGTTCTGTACAGGATCCAATCTCTTGGATAAGGCCATATTAATTGAGTTCATAGAAACTACAGATTTTCAGCGCAGACCACAATCCCACACATGTGGATGCGTACTAAAGCTGCCCATCAGTTACCACAGCTATCCAGACTTTCGCAGTGAATTTAACAACATTCTCACAAGCTCAANTTCCAGTAAGAAACGATAAAATAGTTCAAGCACTTTTTAATATGCTTTGATTTTTTTAACAAAAATAATTACAAATAAAACTAAAAACTGCATTTTTCTAAACAGATAATTTCCTGTAAACACAGATCAGTCTTAATCTCAATTTGACACATGAAAAAAAAAGTGAGCCAAATTTCGGCTACTTCAACATGTGTTTGACTTTTCTCAACAGATTATTTCCTGTAACACTAATTTAAATCCAGGCGGTTTACCAGTTACTTCACTTGCTAAGACGTGATAAGAAATCAGCTGTTCATCCATTCTGACTCTGACAGGTTGAATCAGCCTTCATATCAGATGATTTCTCTCCTATAGAATTAGTTCTACTCATCACATCACACTTGAATCATCCCATTAAACCCCAAAATGTCTAAAGCTGGACTTTCTCTGACAGACTATTAGTGTCATTAACCTAATGCTTTTCAGAATGCTCAACAAATGTTCTTAATCTCAATTAAATTTACCTGGTTAATTAAAATAATATAAAACAAGGATTTCAATATTAATATCATTTATTTTTGTATGTAGTTGACCATCTTCTAACATTGCAATATCCTTTGTTACAACTTAAAACTTTAGTTTATAAAGTTGTTAGTTCTTTTTAGGTCTATTATCCCTGTCTGCTTCTTTCCTCGGTGACGCGCACACTCACACGCGCGCGGGCCGTCGAGGGGGGAGGAAGGGGGGTCAGGTCTGCGACGCACTCGAACCCACAGAGAGGAGAGGGTCTGTGACTCAACTTTGCTGCGTTTTTGCAGCTTTTAGGAGGACTGACACCCGAGGAGCCATGAAGGATTGTTTATTTATTTATTAGAAACGTTCTGATCGTCGGTATGATCACGGAGCGGGTCAGGTTTAGCGGCGAGGAGACCAGGAGATCTCCCGGTGCCCAGTCCGTTACTGGTGTAACGGTGCATAGGTTGTATAAATCCACTTGCAATCTCCGATCAGTGTAATGTGGAAACAGCGCCTCCTCTCTGTAGCAGGTTATATAGGGCTGGCTATAGTAATCGCAGTCAGTCTGTAAAAGCATCAGGAAAGGTGAGTCTCATTGTACAGCACAGAGTGTAAACATTTATTTTCAATTTGTTTTCATCAAGTTATGTACAAGGTGTATAATGAGTGTTCATTAGACAAGTGCCTGATATGAGTTCTTGTATTTTTAGTTTGTTAATATGCTAATGAGATGCTAAATGCTAATGAGATGCTCCGTTGTAGTGTGCTGTATGCGAGCTGTTGTGACGAGCCTGTTGCACTGATCTGACACCATTGTGTTCCCACTCAGGTACATCATTTATGTTACTGTGTTCTTTTATAATCTAAAAATACATTGTTATAGTAATCGCAGTCAGTCTGTAAAAGCATCAGGAAAGTGTGCTGTATGCGAGCTGTTGTGACGAGCCTGTTGCACTGATCTGACACCATTGTGTTCCCACTCAGGAAATAAACACGCCTGATAAATCAGAAGTCTCTTCCTTTAAAAAAAACAACACAACGCAGAGTCGAGGGGTTTATCTGGCTCGGTCTGTTGGAGTGAGCGGAAGTTAAAACCGGTTACACTGGCGATGCTGTTGAAAGTTTACTGGATCATGTAGGACTGTCCAGGTGTCTCCGCTGGAAACTTTAGTTTATCCAACAGGGAGGAGGGCTCTCTGCAGCAGCTACATGCGTCGCTACTAGACCGGTGTGTTCATACGTAAGATTCGCACATGCGCAGTACCGATCGGGTTTCCTGTACAGATTGCTAGTTATTTTTCATTTTTTATTAACTCAATAATTATTACAAAATTGTAAAGACTTCGTTATGTTAGACAAACATGAAATAAATGCATGTTATTTAATATTAAGGTCAGAATAAATTAATTTGGTAAACTTTAATTAAAAAATATAATAAATACATTTTTAACCCCTCAAAGTAGAGAGGTCCTGGCGACCCCCTGAGAGGCTTTGGCGACCCCTAGTGGGGGTCGCGACCCCCAGGTTGAGAATCACTGCTTTAGAGGACTTTAACTCAGTGGACACAGATGAGTTGCTGGATGTACTCGATGCACATGAATGCAAGCAAGTCCCTGCCAAGGATACTCTGCTTCCTGTTTTGACACAGATTGGACATAAAGTACTTGTTCAAGCCCCAATGTTTGTAATCAAGTGCTGGCGTCCTGTTGTGGGTTCTGTAGCTGGTTTACTACCACCAGAAGGACTGCATCATTTCATTGCAGAAAAGAAACCAACTGCAAAAACAGTGAAGGAGCTTCTAATCTTTCCAGATAAGATGACAGCTGCCCAGTCAACAGTTTCTCGTTACCTGAAAAGGTACATTGGGGAAGTTGATTTTAATTATCTTCAGCTTTTCTTATGGTTCTGTACAGGATCCAATCTCTTGGATAAGGCCATATTAATTGAGTTCATAGAAACTACAGATTTTCAGCGCAGACCACAATCCCACACATGTGGATGCGTACTAAAGCTGCCCATCAGTTACCACAGCTATCCAGACTTTCGCAGTGAATTTAACAACATTCTCACAAGCTCAATGTGGGTGATGGATGTGGTGTAGGTACCAAAAACATTAAGGATGTTCCAGCTCTTTGCGATATTTAATGGTTTTGTTCTTTTATTTGTGTATCCCATTGTGCCTTTTTTTTTATTGTGCAGCTTTTTTAACATCTGGTTAGTAAGTGGTTTCTTTGTTTTCCTCCAATTTAAAAGGTAAGCTGAAGGACAAGTTTTTTTTAAGTGGGACTGTATGAGGTTTAATATGTTTAGTAAGTGACTTATCTGTAACAGACGGCACTTAGTGCTCTCCGAATTTACTGAAGCAGTGGGAACTGCTTTAGCAGAAGTAAAGCAACACATTGCTGGGGACTAAGACAGCAAAAAACACTGCCTCAAATGAATAAATCAGGTTAGATGTACACAATGTTAAGTATTTTCCATGCTTCCATGCTTTTCCTGTGGGAAAGCCACACAAAATAACCAGTTCTATGGTTATTTTCCTGCTTCACACAGTGTTACTGTGTTAGTTATTACAAGACACTACTCGTTTTTGAACAGGACAAGATCAAAAATATTTCAATTAAAGCATTCAGTTAAAGTTCTACAATCTTGAAGATTACTGAGTGCTATGTACAGCAGAAACAGACATAACTGCAGCTCAGTTAGAAATACCAAAAACTAATTCATTACGCATATGAAAGTATTTCAGATGTTTGCTGCAACAACAAACAAATAGAATGTGAGCCTTTTCTGATTGTCCAAAGTTGTTTACTGTTTATAAAGATGAAGTTGTTAATTACAGAAGTTTGTTACACTTTTAAGATGTTTGTATAAAAGTATTTTGTAAGTATAAGTTATGCAGCTGGCAAAAATGAGGTTTTGAAACTGTTCTTATCCTGTTATGTGCAAGATACATGTTTTTGAGTCTGGTGTATTTTGAAAGAGACCAGTAAACCATTCATGTTTTCATAAAAGTTTGATGTCCTCTCTGTTAAATTCTATATATCTTAACACTTGACCATGTCTAATGACACCTCCCATTATTTTACACCTCATTCCATAGGGGCATGTGCTATATGAATTCTTAGAAAACACACAGTTTTTTTAATCAAAATTGGATTATTTTAATGTATTTTGTTCAAACTAAATCAGAAGCTCATGAAACATACAGAGCAATGGTGATACAACCATCATAATACACAGTAGCTAAGTCTATTGGTCTTGTCTAATTGATCATAACATTAATACGTCATTGCCAGCTGGTCCTTGTTAGTAATTCATACAGTTTTTTGCTTCCAAGCTCTATTATGAACAAATTTTGAAGCGTTTACAGTTCTGCAATTTCAGTATAAATTGAAGGTTAGTAACTAAAGGCCACAAAAATTTATTTTGTCTAACCGGAATAATGCTGTTAATCATTACATTCTTTTGTAGCTAACAAGAGCAATAACCAATGATGAGACATTGCTAAAACTGTAACCTGCTTACAGTCTTTGATAATTTTGCTAAAAAGACATGATAATGACACAAAGTAGGGAATAAAGTGTACATTACGCTGTAGAAATATGTACCGGTAATACAGTACCAGATGTACATGTTTGTCTACATTTACGTAGCCTCAAATAACTGTGAACGAATGATGTCCCTGAGATGAAAATATAAATCAAGGGCCTGGGACATGGTAGATGGAAACTCCAAGCTTGATTCTTTCATTATTATAACACACAAATCAAACACTTCAACATCACATGGGACTGAACTGACAAAAGTGCAGCTGTTTTTGCACNGTTCAAGTATGATGAACACTTCACCTGTGTGGCTCGAAGGAACTGCACTGCGCTTTGCCACTTGTGCGTATGGAGGCTGACGCCTAGAATAGTTTTAAAATGTTTGAAAGCATAGTTTAGAAAGGATTAGTTCGGACCCATCAGTAACTGAAAAATCTGAAGGCCGTTTGCCATCTTGACAGGTTACTAATCACACCCCTTATCACCTGGTGCAGATGCGTAAATGCGCACTTTACGCACGAAGTTCGGCACAAAACAGATTTTAAAAAAATGAATCCCATGCGAGCACTTAACCAATAAATCGCACAGTAACCGGGACATTCTATCAATTCATAGTATAGTGCTATATGCATTTAAAGTTCAGTAACGTTGTGACGATCATTAGTTTGATTACCTTTACTGTAACCGCGTTTATTTTAAAATGCGTTATTTCCACTGGCGATCATAGTACCATAGGGTATATTTACCTGTATGATTGGCATGAAGCAAAACTGTGACAGAGCTTTGTCTATGAAATCCCCTGTGAAGACTCCCTCGTCCTTCAGTTCTGCTAGAAGCGTGATCCACGTCTCGACTCCTTCTTTTCTCATCACTCCCCACCAGCTCTCGATTCTCTGGTTTGCGGTACTTGCTCCTGTAATGTAGCTGCTGTCCCCTGCTCTGTCATCCGCATCATTTCTCCGTAAGAACCGCTGAAGGTCTCTGACCACCACGTTCTCAGTGCCCATGTCCGTCCGTACGAGCCTGGGAAAACCCCCACGCTGCTCCACTGCTTCCACAAAGTATCCCCCGATTACCTTGGGGTCGCTGTTAGTGTGGGCGGCCCGCAGCCAAATGATGTTGCGGGAGAACCCGTCGATGCATCCATTAATGCATATCCCATATGGCTTCAGTTTGTCATAGGAGTCTATGTGCCACACAAAGTTAGGCCCCTGAGCAAAATATTGCCTCCTTCTGAGACGTCTGGTCTGGCGAACCTGGGAACCGATTGGGTCCAGTATAGAGAGCAGGATCCTGACGTCTTCTTTTCGGATGGCAATTCCGTTTTGTTTACACTTTGTAAACATCCACCGGTAACCGTGAGCATTTCCTGGCCCTTGCAGTTGGTTGACAATAAAATCTATCCCGGCGTCCAGGTCGTACCTTCGCCTGTACAGCAACTTCGCTCTCAATATCCTGTTTAAATGTCTCTCCGTTATGATGATCCCTTGCAATGCCAGGCTTTTCAAAATGCATTTGTAGCTCATTCCCAGCCTAAAATAGAACTCTATCATGTTGTCTCTTTCCATCGTGTTGGTTTATGTTTATGCCGCTACCTGAAGGTTCGCCCGATTAATGCAGCTGTACAGGAATATGAGCGCACGTTATAATTCGTGCGCACGAATTAATAATTCGTGGGAACGGTATAACTATTTCGTTCCCACGAAATACTACTTCGTGCGCACGAAATACTAAATCGTTCCCACGAAATACTAATTCGTGCGCACGAAATAATAATTCGTGGGAACGAAATACTAATTCGTGGGAACGAAATACTAATTCGTGCGCACGAAATACTAATTCGTGGGAACGAAATAATAATTCGTGCGCACGAAATACTAATTCGTGGGAACGAAATACTAATTCTTCCACCATGTCATGAGACGGGCTCCGTAGATCATGACAGCTTCAACAAAAACTAAACATTATTAGCATACGTTATTATTTAATAGTATTGTTTTTGTTCATAATATCATACATTCTATCATAACTTTATTTACCCAAATGAACAAAACATGACTTAGAATGTGACTTAGAAACTTCATTTTAGAATTTTGTTGTGTGTGTTAAGGGTAGGCATACAACAGCTAGGCTTCAGCCAGGCTACACCTTTTGATTTAGAGAACAATGTTTTATTGTGCTCATTTTTTTTCTTCTTTATTTTCAAAATAGCCAAATAAATAAATAAATTGTCCACAGTTTTTTTAACAAAAGCACCAAAAATTGAGCCCAAGCTCCACTTCTCTAAAACCTTTCATGAAATTCAGTTAGTTTTACATAATCTTACTTATATGAACCTACAAAGAAATCCGCCTCCTATTGGCAGAAGAGGAAGGCTAAAGGAGGTTTTCATCTGCAGCGCAGGAAACTTTTCAGTACGAAGGGGAAACTTTTAATCGGATTGCGAGGCTCTCAGAGCTCTGATCTTCAGCCAGTTCATCCTCCTCTGAGACGGAGAGGAGCCAAGTTTGCTGTACCCAATCAGCACTATCGATCGCACTTGATCGCAATTGATGACAGCAGATAAACCATCATCAACAGGATTTATCAATGGATCTGGGGCCAGACATTCTATTTCTCACAGTCCTGGTCAGCTTATTAGATTACAGAAATGTATCAGATTCATCTAAAGCCCCTACAAAAACAAGGTGTTCCATCATCATTACAAAGATTAATGAGATTTATAAGAAATGTGTGACGTGCTTTGGGACCTAAATAGAATAAATAGATAAAATATTGATATTAGGGACAGTTTCATTTCTCTAAAAACAAAATAAAGTTAAATCATTATTTTAAGGATTAATTATAAACATTTTTGTTTTCTACCAATAAGCCATGGCCACCATCTTGGATCAAATTAAAGATGCATTACCTAATCTAGAAAACAAATTAGCTTCAAACATTTTTTCATGCCTCTTACAATGTTCCAACATAAAGATATTATGGCGATTTTTAAAAAATGAAAGAAGTGGTTCCCTCGCAGTTCTCTAAAAACCTCAGCCAATCATAGGTTTCAGACTGAAAGCAACTATTGGACAATCCAGCTGTCTATCTCATAGAAGCGCAGCACTTCCTTGTATCCTTCTAAATTCATGCCCGCTGGAGCATTTTAAAGCAGAACATCCTGGAATAAGTGAGGGAAGGAGATAAACAGCTGGCTGTTAGCGCTTCAATTTTAGGAAAAAATACCAGAGTCCCCAAAAGAAAAACACCTTTTCAGCTAGAAGAAAACAAAAAATGTTTGGACGTAGAAAGAGGAAAAACCTGAGTGAACGTTTCAACAGCTGGTGTTTTGCTCTCTTTTGTTACTGTGGCAATGCACGGTCCCATGTCCGGAGGAGGCGCGGCACAGAGATTATACCTGATGGGAGGGGTGAGAGCTCTGAGACGTGTTTGTGTAAAATAGCTAGCTATACTTTTAGCTTGTTTGCAGATTAATGAGCTTTAAGTCCAAATTTGAGTTTCATTCAAATCTAGCAAGTAGTTTATGAGATAATTTACAAATGAGCACAAATATGTACCTTACAACCACTTACAAATTACTGAATAAACTCTTTATTAACCCTCTGAAGGGCGCACAGTGAAATACCTCAAAATGTTCAATTTCAACCACTGAATGTTACTGCGAACTCTTAAAAGAACATTTTTATCTTTCTCTCAATTTATTTTAGTTATTAATTCAACAATTTTTATGGGTTTTTTTATTTTACTGTTAAAAAACCTTAAACTTTTTTTTATAAAAGTTTCTGGTTTAGGCTGCAACTGAAAACCTGAAGCACAGTCATGCATGTTCTTTTATCCAAGAAAGGCCAAAAAAAAACTTCTCTCAAAGTTAAGAAGATGTAATCAACCATGTTGATGTGAAAACAGAAAAACGCTCAGGCGATCAGGAGGTCTGTGTGGAAAATGTCTCTGTTCAGGAGGCAGGCTCACACTTCACCACAGAACCAGCAGCAACCGGGAGCCGAAAGTCTTAGACAGCTGTAACCGAGGGTGCAGCCCCTCCCCCTTCTTCCACTATTGACTCTGGACCCCCTGCATCATATGTCATGTTGCCATGGTTACAGATGACAGCTCCCTTCATATCTTCTCATGCTTCTGATACATCACTCGTTTTAGATCAGTTCTGTTCCTGACCCACATATTTTAATCTTATCCTTATTCACTAACATTGTTTTAAAACATAATATTTCTAATTTTATCCTTAGATGCTTTGGAGTTTTTTATAAGTTATTTTAAAACCCCACAATGTAAAATGATCAAATATGGTCATCTGAGCTATAAAGGGTTAAAGCTACATTTTCCTTAAAGCATTTGAAATTCCATCACACAGCAAGTTTAACTCAACTGAAAAATTCCCAGAACCCTTCAGTCCAGTGACTGGAGAACTGGATGTTTAGAAACAGGAAGCAGAAGGTTTGAGTTCACAGCACTCGTCCGTGGTGTGTCATCTGACGCTAATCATCAGGCAGCACACTCTAACTTGGCACTTAGATGTTATTTCAATCCCTGACGGACAAAAACGCAGAAACACAGTGAGGAGCTGCAGCTCCGTTCCCATGGTAACACAGACTAATACATCTCAGCTAATAAGGAATAAAAAAAACGAGCTCTAGCTCACTGATTACACACAGAACTTGGCTATAATTACTTGTCTTACTTCTGTGTCTACCTTGATTCTGGTGGAGACAGAAGCGAGTTAAAACATCAGTGAGAGCAGCAGGAATAATCAGCGAGCTCCATCACTCCTTCATCCCTCTGATGTTTGCTGTCCTTCATCTGAGAGGCACCTGATTCAGCTGCAAACCACGGAAGGATGCAGAGAGAGGATGATGCTTTTATTTGATCTCTGTGAATGAAGAGCTCTGCTGCTCTATTTAGAAAAACACCTACACACACACACACACAGTATGACACACAGCATCTGAACATCAGCCTCCAAAACATCTTTTACTGGCTACAAATGGATAAAATATGAAAGTTTATATTCTAAAAAGGATAAGTAAATGTTTAGAGAAGGGTCTTGTATGAAAATAACAGCAGCTTGATGTGAAAAAGGACATGATTTTGAGAGCGAGTGGGTGATTTATTCATTCAGACCTAACAAATCAAATAAACGTTCCTTTCCCAATGAAATCGGTGCGTGCATTTAATTCACCTGCACCTCTCCGAAGGCTGCAGTCATCTAATGACACTTCGAGCAAGACATTTAGGGGAAAAGGCTTTCATTATGTTTTCAATTTTATTTAATAAACAGGGCTTCCAAGCCTAATTCTCATTCCTGAGATATTTTACATCAGTTAACAGGTTATTAGGTGTCATTTGAGCTTGGGAATTCAGATTCAGAAGACTTATTTTTCTTTTGTTTAAATGAGTAATATGCACACACATGCTTTAGGCCTATACTTAAGAGAACATTTTAGAAATACAGAATTAAATGTTAAGGCTAATTGATCATGTTCAGTCCACCTGATGACAGCTTCATTTTCAGCTGTTTAATTGTTTAAAAACACATTTTAAAATGGTGCTATTGATGATTTCACACATGTATCATGAGCTCATCCAGCACTGAATGTGGGAATTGTTAAACATGAAGTCAAAATATTGCGAAAATATCATAAAGATTATGTCACTGGAAATTTTAAAATAATAAGTCCAAAATCAGAATACTTACTGAACATCAAACTGTAGTTCAGTTTGTTCAGTAAACCTTTTTTTTTTCAGCCAAATATTCGTGTGTTTATGGTGTGTTTTTAACTCAATTGTGTGTTTAATTCTTAATCCAGCCTGATCGGTCTGAACAAGCTGAACCATGAAATGTCTGCTGCCATTTTTTTTTTTCTTTCTTCCTGCCTGTCTTTGAGTTTTACTGTATCCACATGAAACATCCTGCGGATTGTGCTGGAGGCTGTCATCCTCTGAGCACAGCTCTTCTTTAATTATTAAAAACTTTTTGCTTCAAACGCACAGAAACAGGCGCTGGGAATGGTTTTGGTTGTTTGGGTTGTTTGGGGATTTTTTTTGGCGGAGCAGCGGTGCGGTCCACGGTGCGCTCCGCTCCGGTTGCGTGTTTGGAGACGTCGGAGGGCCTGTGTGTGTGACTCAAATAGGTTTTTATAAAGAAAGAAATAACTGTCTGAGCTTCTAAATAAATATCTACAGAAAGAAAAAGAACAACAAAGCCTTCAAAGATCAGAAAACCAGCTCAAAGCGCAGTCATGAAGACATTTGAATGCACAACAGCTCATCCACACAGATGTTTCCATTCATTTTTTTTTAAATAATGAATTAATAAAAGGTGGTTTTATTGATTTTGATTGCATCACNGGTGTCGCACAGCGTGGTGCTGACCGACCGCGGCTTAAACACACACACACACACACACAGAGGGAGGAAAAAAAAACAGAGAGAGTAACCTGCGGCAGGCAGCCAGCCAGGTACAGTGTACAGTATACCCCCGAGTTGGGAACACTGTTTGTGTTCCGCCATGTTGATTTTTCAACAAAAACAAAAGCTAGCAACTGGGCGGACCGAAAGGCTTTACCATCTCAGCCAATACACGTTGTAAGTCTTGTGACGTCAAAAATTGCAGAAATGCTCTCCCGCATTTTTAAAGGTCCCATGTTTTCTGACTTATCTATCATGTTGCAATGTTGAGTTCTCACCTTAAACATGCCAGAAAGAGCAAAAACGGCGTCCATCTGTCTCCTAGTACAGCCAGTGAGAAGCTCTTCAAGATTTCAGACCCAGGTTTCAAACTGTTTTTTTCACTCCAGCCCGCTATGAGGTCATAGTGATCCGGACTTGCTTATATGGTAAATTCTCCTCCCACATGCACGTTCACGACAACTGGAGCGAGGCAGTGCCGCCGCCATTGCCCATAGACCGTGTAGTGTTTAGTTTCAGTTTCGTTTCTCTTTCGCGTGACAACACTGCCCCCTGCTGCAGCAGAAGTGTCAGGCTGCCAAATAAGGAGAAACCCAGCAGAACCGGAAGGCGGCGCATTCTTCTGATCTCTGAGTTGCTCGTTAGGAAATAATTACAGCGTATTTTGAGTTATAATGGTGCAACGCTAATCTAGAGGCATCAAAGATTACACCTGTTTAATATAAAGTGATTTAAATATGGAGTCACAGGCACTTTAAGCAACAGTGCTCCAGTTGTGATGTTTTTCCTTCCTCTGTTGTTCCAGACGAGGCTTTATGCAGCCCAGGCTGCCCGTAAGCTGGAAGTCACTGGGTTTCAGCCTCAACATGTACAGGTTAGTACTTGTTGACTCGTTTCTCTTCTCTGTGACTGTAAGAAAAGTCCAGTCCATCTGTTCAACCACTGAGCCTCAAGCTCTTTTCTGAGGCAGCAAGTTCCTACTGGGATGTCCATGTATGTTGATACTTGTTTAGAAGTCGTGTAAGTTCTAGGTCAGGACCCGATAATTAATTTATAAATCGTTTTTAAGAAAATCACAGATTTTTCATTACTATTTGTAAAATGTCTTTTCTTGTCAAGGTGAACCTGGTAAATGTTGTAACAGAACATTAGATGAGTTATTTAAGTGTACTCTGAGGTTTACTGGCTGATTCTCTGTGTTGTATGAAAGTGATGATACTGAAAAAACAACCTCACAATCGTGTTCCTGTCCAGGTCACCAGACTGCCCAGTGGGCTGGTGATTGCGTCACTGGAGAACTACTCTCCAGCCTCCAAAATTGGTGTCTTTGTCAATGCCGGCTGTCGTTATGAGACCCCTGAAAACCTGGGCGTCACCCACCTCCTCAGGCTGGCCTCCAATCTGGTAGGACATTTCACTACAGCCTGTTGGGGACTGTCCTCATTAGCCTTCTGTCAGACAAAATCTCAGCATAATATAAAAAAATACAAGCATTTAAATCTTCATAAAGAATGATTTTTAAAACTAAAGAGGTGGTCAGTTTAATCAGTGTATATAGTTTTTATTATTGTATTTTGAGCCATGTTGTGTACATTTAATGTATTGTAGGGTGTAAACTCTGTCCTGTTTAATTTTCTAGACAACCAAAGGAGCGTCAGCGTTTAAAATCTGCCGTTCTATTGAGGCAGTGGGAGGCAATATGAGGTCAGAAATGTCCTATTAAAAGCTTCTAGAATGATGACGTTATTAAACTGGGAATGTTTTCATGTTTGTGTGCAGCGTGTCTTCATCCAGAGAGAATATGGTGTACACCGTTGACTGTTTGAGAGATGACGTGTGAGTGTTTCAACAGGAGCCAGTGCTCATTTCAAAGTGTGCCTTTTTACCTTATAGCCCTTTTCTTCTTCTTCCTCCATTTTTGTTTTATTATTAATATCTGCAGCGATACCGTGATGGAGTTTTTAATAAACGTGACCACAGCCCCAGAGTTCCGTCCGTGGGAGGTGTCTGAACTCACTCCAAGAATGAAGCTGGACAAGGTTCAGGCTGCACAGAGCCCCCAGACAGGTGGGCCTCTTTATGTGTCCTAACTCACTCACTCACTCACTCACTCACTCACTCACTCACTCACTCACTCACTCACTCACTCACTCACTCACTCACTCACTCACTCACTCACTCACTCACTCACTCACTCACTCACTCACTCACAGGAGAAATCATCACAAAGCTTTACTAAACATAGCTCGTTTCTCTCACTTCTGTTCATAAAACTTAGCCACTGACAGAAACATTATATATTCACCAGTAGACCATTTATTATGTGTAGATGTAAGAAAAGGTCTAACATTACATCAGGTCGCGTGATGTTTCTGAAATTATTTAAATTGATTTATTTAATTTATCTAACGTCCAACGGCTCCTCCTCAAAACACCTCGACACGCGCATCTGGTTGCGTGCACACCGTGCATTACGTTGCTGGGCATAAACTGTGCAGCTCAATGTGTAGGGTTTAATCACTCACAGTTCACAAATCTTATTCCCACACTGTACCAGGCTCTGATAAGCCCTCTGTCCCTGCTGCTTCTTATCCTTAGCTCTGTAGCAGAGAGCTGCTGCGGTACTCTGAAGCTGAACACAGAAATGACTCGGCCCTGGATGAACTTTCTGACCAAAATAAATGTGTATCCTTGGCAAGCCTTACCGTTCTGTGAGGTGAAAGGTTTAAAAATAAAAATAAATCCATCATTAGCCGGGAAATGGATACGTTTTTAGTAGAAATGAGCTGTGAGTCCTCAGTGAACGACTGAGAGGTAAACAGAGAAACACACGGAGCGTCCTGTACGAGAGCGCCCCCTACTGATACAGGTTTGCTCAAAGAGCGTGCATTAGAACTGTGAATCTTTCAACAATTCACAATTTGATTCCGATTCTTGGGGTGACAATTCGGTTCTGAATCGATTTTCGATTCTGTGCGATTTTAGATTCACGATTCTCGATCCAAAACGATTCTCAAGTCACATTTGATTCGCTCTTAGTAACAAAGGGTTCCAGTTCCAGGATGAA
The DNA here is from genome assembly GCA_006937965.1 of Callopanchax toddi. Lineage (NCBI taxonomy): Eukaryota > Metazoa > Chordata > Actinopteri > Cyprinodontiformes > Nothobranchiidae > Callopanchax > Callopanchax toddi. Next base: position 237,138 of record SSNR01000570.1, read on the forward strand.
CTACTTTCCTCTATAAGTTAGAAAAAGCTATGAGAAACTGTTCTATGACTTTAAAGAAAACCTGATTGTGATTCATAAAATTCAGCTTTATAAGGAACAATCAAGTGATTTAACATTTTAAATGTACAAAGGTGATCTTTTGACAAAGAGGAAAAATTTATTTTTGCTTATCTTGTAAACTTTAACATTTCTTTTATAGTTAGATTAGATTAGATTTTCTTTAATGACCACGCAGCAAGCTGGTGGAATTTGTTGCCAGTATACAAAGCAGGTTCCCACAATACATACAGTATATATGACACCAAAACACAGACAACCACATAACTTTACAGAAAATGAATAGTCCAGCCTAGTGGTCCTCCTGATTTAGAATCCTTATGGCAGTTGGGATAAAGTTGTTCTTGAACCGGGTTGTTCTTGAAGCGATTGACCTGTATCGTCTACCTGAGGGGAGTAGTTGGAAGGCAGAGTGTGCTGGGTGAGAGGTGTCAGAAATAATCCTGTGTGCACACTGTAGTGCACTGTAGTTTCTAAAATCCTTCAGATCTTCTGCTCCTTATGGATGGAATCAGCTCCAAAAGCAGCTGAATCTGAAGGACCTGGTCTCAGGTTTAAACATTTTAGACTCTCAGACATCAGGATGTAAATGTTCTGATCTCTGGTTTCTGTTACTGACTCTGCTGCTCTGAACTACTGATCATCTGATTGTTTCATTTGTACTGCTGATCATCTGGATGTCCTTTTAATGATTTTGATTTGTAATGATATTTTGTTTGTTTAATTAATTTCATTTGTTATATCATGTTTGATTCTGTTTTCTGTGAAGCACTTTGTGATTTTTTCTGTGAAAGGTGCTATATAAATAAACTTTACTTACTTACTACTTACTTACTTTTGTTTTCTGTTAAGTAAGTAAGTAAATTTTATTTTTAAAGCGCCTTTCGCAGATACAGATCACAAAGCGCTGAATAATACAGGTATAATCAGATATTTCAAAGCACAGGTGAATAAAACATTAGCAGGCACAAAATGTCATCAGGATCACAAAATATATACAAAATATATACACAGTCAAATATCTACATGTTCAGTCAGTTAGGGAAAGCCTGTATGAAAAGGTGAGTTTTCAGACGTTTTTTGAAAGCCTCCACAGTGTTGCAGAAATGTGTGTCCTGGTTAGGGATGGGTACCTTTCAGATCTGAGTCTATTTGGTACCAGTTCTTGGTACCTACGAATCGATACCAGTACTTAACGGTACCAGTTTTCGATACTTTTTTGAGTGTTTCATAATTAAATAAATCGCTTTTTATATTAAAAATATTTATTTCTCAATATAACAGTAAGTAACAAAAATCATGATAAATAACAATAAACTGTATCAGAATCAGAATCACCTTTATTGTCATTGTACAGGTACAACGAAATTGAAAGTGCAATCCTTAAGGTGCCTGAACATAAAAAATAAATACTAAAATACGATAAAATACTAAAACAGCAGTTGCTAAGGGTTAAGAATCAGAATAAAACATTTAAAAAATCAAAATCAAAAACATACCACACTGCAGTTATTGCACAATTCCCATGTTCAGGTTTCCTCAGCATTGAGTGCAATTACCGCTCTGGCATAAAAACTTTAGGTAACTTGCATAACCCCAGTTCTCAGAGTAGCATGAGTGAGATGTCTCACTATGGGATATGCCCCCCCACGTATTCCTCAGAAGCACCTATCTCATTATGCCAATCCTGATTAGCTGGTGATCGCGATGCCTGCGTCACTCACCCGTTAAATAGCTTGCGCCATAATGCAGCGTCATTCAAAAAATAAGTTCTCATTCATAGCATTCGTTTCGATGTCTCACTATGGGATATGGATACTCCCGTATTGCCGGACTGCTTATTCTCAGCAACCACCAGCTCTCAAGGAGAGATATTCTGATCTCATATAGGCTCTGTGCGTAGCACAGCATGAGCCACACTGGGAGCAGTGACATCCAACTGATAGAACCGAGCAAAAGCGAGTGGTGAAAACCAACTTGCTGCTGCACAGATGTCCTGGATGGGGATCCCCCTAAAGAGGGCCCAGGATATCGAAAGACCACGAGTGGAGTGCGCCCGCAGGCCCACAGGTGCCTGCAGGGCCTGACTCGTGTAAGCCAGGGCAATTGCCCCCACAATTCAGTGGGAGAGCCGCTGCTTCGTAATAGGTCTGCCTTTATTGGGTTGCGCCCAGGACACAAAGAGCTGGTCGCTCCGTCGGAAAGACCTAGTCCTATTGATGTAAGCACGCAGGGCACGCACCGGACAGAGCCTGATCAACCGCCTATCCTCGGGTGAAGGAGAGGGCGGTGCAGGAAAAGCCGTAATTACAATGGGAGAGAAAGAACCCACCACCTTCGGCACAAAGGCAGGGTTGGGTTGCAAAGACACCCTGACATCTCCTGTAGCAAACTTGGTGCAAGAGGGATGGACAGAGAGTGCATGAATATCACTGCGGAAGCCAAAGCCACCAGCAGAACTGTCTTCAAAGACAGGTGTTTAAGACCAATCTCCTCCAAGGGCTCGAACGGGGGACTGGAGAGACCCTCCAGCACCACCGCCAAGTCCCAAGGGGGCGCCAAGGGCCTGGAAACAGGAAGAAGCCTGCGGGCACCCCTCATAAAATGGGCCACCAGAGGGTGCTGGCCAACTGTTTTTCCCACAAAGCCCACATGGCATGCGGAAATCGCTGCCAGGTACACTTTGATTGTGGAGAAGGCCCTCCGCTTTTCAATCAAGTCCTGTAGGAAGGACAGAATCTCCCCCACTGGACACTGGAAGGAGATGTGCCCTCTCCTAGAGCACCACTCCTCAAACACCCTCCACTTGCAGTCATAAAGGGACCTAGTGGAGGAGGCTCTGGCATTCTGAATGGTATTAATCACACTTGGTGGAAGTCCCAATGTGTTCAAATTATACCACTCATGGGCCAGGTCCACAGCGCCAGGCGCTCCGGGTGTGGGTGAAACACAGTCCCCCTGGCCTGAGACAGCATGTCCCTGTGCAGCAGGAGTGGCCATGGTTGTCCGCATAGAAGCTGATAAATCTCTGCTAGCCAGTGCATTGCTGGCCAATGAGGGGCTATCAGGATCAGCGTGTGGTGATGCTCCCTTACCCTCGATAGAGTGGGGGGAACAGGGCTGTACAGTGCGACATGTATGTCGCACGTGCGATTAAAAAAACAGTCTGTGCTACAAACTTTTTTTAGACGTAGCACTTGTGCGATCAGGGTTTCCTCTACATGTAATTGATCGTGGCGCACCCCCACACCTTCAGAATTAACTTAAAGTGCTTTAAAACAATGTCAGGTGGCCTCAGCGGGTCTCCAACCTAGCGCTAGAACGCAGGCGCGACGCCAGTGCAGAGCATCTTGCCTGGCAGCGCAACGCGCTGCATCCGCTGGCTCGGGCACGTCCTTCGTCTCCGTTTTGATCATCCGACCAGAGCCATTCTGCATTTTGACCCGAGGGCCGCAGCCTGGAGACGACCACGACGTAAACCCCGGCCGCACCCGATGGTTCCATGTCGTTGCGGGCGACCTCCCAACAATCCGGAGTTGCCGTCATGCCGTGGCGCAGCTGGCACAAGATCGCCAGTACTGGAAACACCCAGGCTCAACGCACTGGTGCGGGACGACACCCGACCCTTCGCAGGAGCCGTGATGACTTTGAAACAATGTAAAGCATATTCAATATATATAGCCTATATTTGCGCACTTGTATGGATTAAAGTTCTGCGTCATGTCGACTGGCGAGTCTAGCGACGGAGTTCCATCAGTTCTAGCTGTTCGGTAAAAAACTCTTTGTGACTCTGAAAGTGTCCCTGTGCTTTAATCACAGACAGAGGAACTAATAAATCCGAACGGGTCACACTGATGTCTGTTAACGAGTCCACGGTCCGAGTCAGGGGGAGACGAGGCTTCACACCGGAGTCTGACCCCGCTGAACGCAGCTCAGCCCCAGGGGCGTATCTACAACTTTTTTCTTGGGGGGTCCAGGCAGGGGCAAAGAAGGGTGGCACAGTAAAAGGTTATTATATTTAAATGCTCTGCAGTCTTGGACTGCAATGGACAGCAGACCCAAGTTTTAATAACATTTATTTACTGAAGTAAAATCTGTTTAGCAAGAACTATGCAGCAGATTCAGAATCAGGAGACAAGTGAACATTTTAAAACATCACAGTCTCACTGTACACCATAAAAACTGTCTGCCTGTGAATTTGCTTTCAACATCAAAATTAATAATAATAATAATAATAATAAATTTAACTTATATAGCACTTTATGTTTCACAATCTCAAAGTGCTACAGAGCAGAAGCTTAAAATAGATGAGTCAAAGTTCATAAAATAAGTAATATAAGGTAGAATTATAACAGTTTCTGCATTTTATTAATAAATCAAAGATTATAGCAGCTGAAAACATCTGTTTTTGTGGTTTTGTGCACACATTTCTCAGCTCACACTCGCACTAAAAATCTTCACTAATTTGAATGAATAAATGTTCTTCTTGAAATTACATTGACATATAAACATGTTTGAAGATATTTCTTGTTATTGTGTTTTCACAATAAGCACTTCCTCAGTGTGTTAAAACGATGGGTACTAATTTTGGCTTTAGAGATTGTAGCTGAATTTTTATGCTGGTGCTACAACTTTTTGTTCTGTGCTACAAAATCTGCAACCTTTGTAGCACCAGTGCTATGAGCTAAAAAAGTTAACGAACAGCCCTGGGGAATCAAGGCCAGAGGGGGAAAAGCATACAGGAGGCCTCGCGGCCAAACGTGCGCTAGTGCGTCTACCCCAAGCGGTGCATCCGTGTCCTGCATGGAGAAAAACAGTGGGCACCGTGCGTTCTCCCTGGACGCAAACAGGTCCACTGACGCCCGACCGAAGTGGCTCCACACCAGCTCCACAATGGCTGGGTTTCAGGGCCCAATCTCCGTACAACGGTGCACCCCAGGACAGCAAATCGGCCCCCCTGTTCAGAGTCCCCGGGACGTGGGTTGCTCTGAACGACAGGAGGTGACCACTGGTCCACAGGATCAGTCTGTGTGCTAGAGAATGCAACCGATGAGAGCGTAGCCCCCCCTGACGGTTGATGTAGGCTACTGCTGTTGTGTTGTCGGTTCTCACCAGGACGTGATGTCCACTGAGAAAAGGAAGGAAATGCTTCAAGGTGAGGAACACTGCCAGAAGCTCCAGATAATTTATGTGGAACTGCTGGAGGTCCGTGCTCCAGGTACCCCTCGCGCATTGGCTTTCGTGGAGTCCACCCCATCCTGACCGACTTGCATCCGTAGTCACCACCTTTCGTGACAAGACGGCCCCCATGGGCACCTCCTGCACAAGGAACAATGGATGCTTCCAACGGCGCAGGGCCATCATGCATTCCGCCGTGACAATCACCCTGCGACCCCCATGACGCATGATCTCGAGTCTAGAGCCAACCCCAGAAAGACGACGGTCTGGACTGGGGACAGCACGCTCTTTTTGGAGTTTATGACAAATCCAAGATCGAGCAGGTGCTGAACTAGTATCCTCGTTTGTGCCACAGCTTCCTGTTCCGACCGTGCTAGGAGGAGCCAGCACTGTGTACTCGTAGCAGACGCCCTGAAAAGCAAACCTCAGATACTTCCTGTGCAGAGGATAAATTGGTATATGGAAATATGCATCCTTCAGGTCGACTGATGTGAACCAGTCGTTCTGACGCACAAGACGCAGGAGGGATGCGTGTGTCAGCATCCGAAACCTGTATTTTCTGAGGTATTTGTTCAGAGCCCGCAAATCCAGGATGGGGCGAATCCCGTTCCCACCCTGTTTGGGAACGAGAAAATACCTGGAGTAAAAACCCTCCCGACACTGATCGGGGGGTACCACACGAATAGCTCTCTTTTCTAGTAATGAGGACATTTCCTCCAGAAGAATGAGAGCCGATTTCCCCTGAGCTCGGGAGTTTAGTATGCCTAAGAAATGAGGGGGAATCCGTGAAAACTGCAGCCTGTAACCTCGTGTTATTGTCTGCAGAATCCAAGCAGAATCTGTTAAAACAGCCCACTTCTCCCTTTGCAGGGAGAGTGAAGCCACAGATCTGCTGCTGGCCTGCTCTGCCTCCAAACGTTGTCCTATAGGGCCATCTAGTGGCAGAGCGGGCGTGGTGTACATGTGCTCTACTGCGCATGCGCGTGTCACCGCTGCACTCACTGGGTTTATGACTAATCGCTGCCAGCAGGGGGCGGTTGCCGGCAGCGATGGAGCCGGATTTTTCAATGTTATATTTTTCATTATTTTCATGTTTTTGACTGTGCCCTCGACCTGTGGTCTGGATGCATCAGTGAAACATTTTTTAATGAAACAACACTGAATGTGCTTGAACATGGGTGTGCATTTTTGTGACTGACAGCCGGGACAGAACCCGCTGTTCCGGCAAACATGTCCTCTCCCACGGCTGGAGAACACACAGTGGTGGGAGTGAGGAGAGACACACACTGTTTGGGGTCGGTGAGTACTGGTGAACGGGGAACGACCAGTTTTCTCACCGATCCAGTCAGCGATGAGCCGTCAGGCTGATCGCTTTTTCTTCCTGGCCTGCTGAACGACAGCCTGGGCAGCTTGTGCCGGCTGGGTCGCTGTGGGCCTCGGTGGTTTCCGCTGCCAGACCGTTTTGTCCTCCTTCCCGGGCGGTGTGGCTGAGGAGGGACGTGGTCCAGGTCGCTGGGGAACCTTGAAATGCTGGTTCCGCGGCGTGGCTTGAGCGAAGCTCTGCCGCGGAGCAGCGGGTGGAGGCTCGGTTTTCCTGGGGAGACAAAGCTGCAGCGCCTCATCTCCCTTCTTCCTCGCCTCGCACTTCAGCTGCATCGAGGACAAGGCAGACCCAAAAACCCCATCAGGGACTATGGGCATGTCCAAAATGTCCTCCTTTTCTCGGTCTGACAGGTTAGCCAAGTTTAACCACCTGGCACGTTCCTGCAGAACCATCGTCCCCATGGACTTACCCACAGCCTGGACAGCGCACCGCTGCATGCGGAGGCAAATGTCCGTGAGTACGGGTATTTTGTCCCACACCTCCGGAGTCGGGTTCTTCGCCATGTCCTCACACAACTCAGCCTGGTAGGCTGAGAGCATAGAGGAGACATTTAGCGCCCTAACCACGACCGCCGCTGCTCTTTAGGCTCTTTCGGTCAGAGCGGACTGGAAGCGGTTGGTCTTCGACGGCAGTGTGGGACTCCGAGAGGACGCTGTCGCTAGCCTCGGGTGTAGGTGGGCTGCGACCAGCGGTTCCATGGGGGGCATCCGGTGCATCCCGAGCTTCTCCATGCCCTCAAAGTCCAGGGAGGAAGCTCCGGGTATCTGGGTCCTCCCGCTGAAGGGATGGTCCTTCCATGAAATGGCGACCTCCTCTAGCAGCTCCGGGAAGACCGGGAGCAGGTGCTTCATAATGCATCAGTTTTATATAGCGCTTTTCTAGGTCACTCAAAGACGCTTTACAGAGTTGCATTATTCATTCACACAGTCATTCTCACCGATGGTGGTAAACTACGACAAGCGTCTGTAGCCGCAGCTGCCCTGGGGCAGACTGACAGAAGTGAGGCTGCCTTTCTGCGCCATCGGCCCTTCTGACCACCACCAACATTCACACAGTCACACTCACATTCACACAGGCAAGGTGGGTGAAGTGTCTTGCCCAAGGACACAACGACAATCTAACCCAGCCAGAGCTGGGGATCGAACCGGTGACCCTCCGGTTACCAGACCGGCCACTCTCCCAACTGAGCTAGTGCCGCCCCTTCACACTCCTCGTAGCCTGGGGCAATTTCTTCCCCTCGTAACGAGACCTGGCAGTCTCGGTCACGACTTCAGGCCATGGGATGTAGAGCCTAGCTGCAGCGCATTTGCACACGGACTGCATGTCTAAGCTAACCGAGGGTGAAGCAGCTCCATCCACGTCCCGAGGGGCCGGCGGAGCGCCGGGCTCCGCAGCCTGGGTATCGTGGGCAAAAATGGCGTCATCTTCCTCGTCTGAAATGAGGAGCTCTGAGTCCACCTCGTCGTCATTCACATAATTCAGATCGAGAACGTCCTCCTCCTGTGCGGCTTCCACGGCCAGATCCAGCTGGGAGCCCCAGCTACCTGCTGTGCGTGGCTCGGCGTCCACAGGGAGAGCCTGCTCGGCGTCGGTGTCCGGCGGTGGGCCGGGCGATGATAAGAACGGGTTCTCACCGGAGAGGCTAGCTTGGTGTGCTAGCCGTCTCCGGAGACTTTTGGCCGTGAAACAGGCACAGTGCCTGCACGAGCCTGGGGCAGCGAGTGCCAGTCGCTGCCCCAGGCGATCACTATGGGATACTCCCCCCCCCCCCCCCCGCGGGGGGGGGGGGGGGGGGGGGGAGTATCCCATAGTGAGACATCGAAACGAATGCTATGAATGAGAACAGTTCTTCAACCTGTTTGTTCTCGCTTTAATTGTTCTGAAGCATCTGCCCGAGGGCAGCAGTTCAAAAAGCAAGTGTGAGTGGGTGAGATGGGTCCCTGAGAATACTGTGTGCCTTCCCAAGACAGCGGGAGCTGTAGAGATCTTCCATAGAGGGGAGAGGGCAGCCAATGATCTTTCCCGCTGTGGTGACGACCCTCTGAAGTGCTTTCTTCTCTGCAGACGTACAGCTGGAGAACCACGCACACATGCAGTATGTTAGAATGCTCTCAAAGCAGCAGTGGTAGAAGGACACAAGCAGTTTTTGTCTGAGATGGTTGTTCCTTAATGTTCTCAGAAAGTACAGTCTCTGCTGTGCCTTCTTAACGACAGCCTTAGTGTGTGTGCCCCAGGTCAGATCGTCCTCTATGTAGACCCCCAGGAACCTGAAGTCTGACACCATCTCCACACATTCTCCATTGACAAACAGGGGTTGAATGTCAGCCTTATTCCTCCTGAAGTCTACAACTATCTCCTTTGTTTTTGTTGTGTTTAAAGCCAGGTTGTTATCTGTGCACCACGCTGCCAGCCGCTCCACCTCATCCCGATATGCAGACTCATCCCCCCCGGAGATGAGTCCCACCACAGTTGTATCGTCTGCGAACTTCAGGATGCTGTTGCTCTGGAGTGGGTGGAGGTGCAGTCGTGGGTGTAAAGAGTGAAGAGTAGAGGACTCAGCACACAGCCCTGGGGGGAGCCGGTGCTGAGGCTGAGGGCTGAGGAGATGTGGGGGCCAACCTTGACTCTTTGAGAGCGGTCAGACAGAAAGTCCTTGATCCAGAGGCAGGTGGAGTAAGATAGACCCAGGTCTAATAGTTTGGTCACCAGTCTATTGGGAATGATGGTATTACCGTATTTGCCCGAATATAGGACGACCCTGATTATAAGACGACCCCCATTTTTCAAGACTGATCTTCAGAAAAAAGAATAAATTCACTTTATAAAGAAACTATTTTTTATTAAATTTTGAGAAAATAATTTATATGATACCTTAATTATAGACTGCTTTAATATTTGCTTATTAATCAGACAGGAACTAAAGTTCTATGTGACAACATATCAATTGGGAAAAAAAAAGAGAAAAAAGAAGCTCTCTCTTCCTCACTCTGGCTGTGTGGGCCCTCCCTCCTCCCTCCCTCTCTCTCTCACTGAGACTGTGTGTGTGTGCGTGCGCGCAGCTTCAGAACCGGGTCCTGTGGACGTCAGGCAGCGTTGGATTCTCAGGTGTTTTTCAGGCTTGAGGATGAATGCGTGTGTGAATTGAGTGACGCTCTCACCTGTACAGAGCTCACGCTGAAAACACTGCAGCTGCAGCGGTTCCCACAGAAGGTGTCGGCTCCATACGTACTAAACAGAACCGGACCGAACCAAAAACCCAAGCAGCTTGAACCAATGACTGGTTGAAGATCTTGGTAAAGACCCCCGCCAGCTGATCCGCACAGTCCCTCAGCACCCCACCAGAGACGCCATCAGGTCCCGCAGCTTTCCTCGGGTTCACGGCCCTCAGTGTGCACCTCACTTCATGCTCCTCCACCCTGAGGATGTGGTTGCTATGGGCTGCTGTATGTGGTGTGGCTGTGGGTGACTCCACCTCGAAGCGGGCAAAGAAGTGGTTCAACTCCTCCGCCAGTGAGGCATCACCAGCATCAGCAGAGAAGTTACTGGGTCTGTAATTGGTGATCTGTTGTACCCCCTGCCACACCTGTCTGGAGTCGTTGCTCTGGAAGCAGTCCTCTATCCTACTCCTGTAGGCCGCCTTGGCTTCTCTGATGCCTCTCTTTAGATTGGCTCTGGCAGCACTGTACAGTGCCCCATCACCAGATCTGAAGGCGTTGTTGCGCTCCCTGAGCAAGCACTGCACCCCTTTAGTCATCCAGGGCTTTGTGTTGGGATAAACCCGGATGTTCTTGTCCACAGTGACAGTATCTGTGCAGTACTTGATGTAGTCCAAAACAACTGCAGTGTACTGCTCCAGGTCCTGGTGTTTAAAAACATCCCAATCAGTGGACTCAAAGCACTCCTGCAGTTGCTGAGAGGCACCATCAGGCCAGGTTTTAACAGCTCTGGATGTGGTAAGAGCCCTTTTCCTGAGGGGGGTGTATACTGGAATTAGGAGCAGGGACAAGTGGTCTGACTGGCCCAGGTGTGGTAGTGGCTTGGCCCTAAAGCCCAGCTTAATGTTTGAATAAACCTTGTCCAATGTGTTTGCCCCCCTGGTAGCACATTTGACATGCTGATGGAGCTTTGGCAGCACTTTCTTAAGATCAGCATGATTAAAGTCCCCTGCGATGATGTGAATGGCCTCAGGATAGGAGCTCTGCTGGCTGCTAATGATGTCATGCAAATGTCCCAGGGCCAAGCTAGCATTAGTGTCCGGTGGGATATACACAGCTGTTAGCATGACCACAGTCAGTTCCCGAGGAAGATATATAGGCCTGCATTTAACAGTCACATACTCCAGGTCCGGGGAGCAGTGACTGCCTACAGTCTTAGAGTTGGTACACCAGCTATTGCTTACATAGATACATAACCCCCCTCCTCTGCTCTTACCGGAGTCTCTGGTCCTGTCATGCTGATGCACCGTGCTGCCTGCTAGCTCAATAGCTGCGTCTGGGATGGATGAGTGAAGCCAGGTTTCTGTGAAGAGCAGAATGCAGCTGTCTTTCACGATGTTATTTGCTGCTACCTGCAGTTTCAGTTCATCCATCTTATTTGCGAGGGATCTTGCATTACTGAGAAAGATGCTGGGAAGCGGTGGTTTGTGAGGAGCCCTCCGTAGCCTCGTCAGCACGCCCGCTCTGCAGCCGTGCTTTTGTCTCATCTCCCTGCGCCACCTCCGACACCTTCCCGGGGGAATAATAATCCACGGAGCGCCGGGGTTCCTGGCGATGTCTGCTGGGATGTTGTGGTAGCGGAGAAAATCAGCTGTAATCGCCCGCTCACTAGATAAACTTATCTGTAGGAGTTCATCTGGGCTGAAGAATTTGTTCGTTATCAAAACGTTATCAAAACGAGTAACACATTCAAAAATAGCCAAACAAAGCACAGAAAGGAAGAGCACTGAGCTGCTGCATCTATGCGCGCTGCCATTACTTACGTTTGTCATTAAGTATTATGTTTGTCATTAAGTATTTTATCATTGTAGCGTTGTACAAAATCCTTCAACATGAAAACCTTTAACAAACTGCTGAGAGTTTTATAAATGATACAAAAACTAAAACCAGCTCCATGTCCTCCACTTTGTCCTCTGGAATTTCTTTGATGAGGAGAACATGTTATTTCTTCTCTCTCAGATTATTTCCTCCCCTACCTGCTGCTCATTTGTTCTTTCCCCCTTCTCACCTCTCTTATCTTTATCTGACCTTTTAGAACTGAATACAGGAGGGTTTAATGTACAGAGCGCACGCAGCATCAGCGACAGCTTGGCTTAATTGCCAGTGTTGGGCAAGTTACTTCAAAACTGTAATGCATTATTTATTACTTGTTACTGTCATTTTAAAGTAATCCCTTACATTACAATATTACTGTTTTTTTAAATGTAAGGCATTACACTACTTTTGCATTACTTTTAGTTACTCTCATCAAAATAACTGTAAATATGGATTTGACATCTAAATGAGCTCATTCTACATCCAGTGGAAGGTCATGTGATGGATACATGGAGATATATCCATCCATCTGGATATTAACCCATTCATCCATCCATCATTTATCATCCATCCATCAATATCCATCCATCCATCATTATCCATCCACCCATCCATCATCATCCATCCATCATCATCCATCCATCCATCATCATCCATCCATCCATCAT